>JANJEY010000138.1:78500-102963 GCA_024703695.1 Erythroxylum cataractarum
TCACTTCTGTTATCATTTTTTATATTTAAGTTGTGTGTACTGCAAACGTAATGATATCTGAAGATTACACCTTTCAAGTTCTTTTTTAGCTTTGTTATCTGGGTTGAGTTTGGTTATCTATCCAAATGGAATTTAATGTACAAAATTCAACACATTGATGTGAAATGGATCGGAAACGTGATCCACAAGGTTCTGGATAGGACCTTTACCCGTAAAAGCTGCCTGCGCATAAAACCCCAACCATGCAACCATTGCTAAGCGTCCATTCTTGATCTCTTTCACCTTCAGCTCCTCAAACACAACTGGATCATTAGACAGGTTCAACGGATCGAAAAGTGCACCTCCCGGATAATTGATGTCGCCGGGCAAGTAAATTCCCAAAGGCTCCAACGCCTCTATCCCGCAGTATCTCGCATATTCTGGACCAACCTGTTTTTACTTTTTAGTTTTTACACCATCCAATATCCATCCATTACCATTTCAATTACTATAATTAGATTGTTACCATATATACTACCTACCATCAGGAGTGCTTGGCAGAAAGCGATAACGATCACAGCTTGACTTCCAGCTAAGTGAAGCCCTGGAATGCCCAGGTAATCCAGTGTCTCTCCCTGCCAGTATTACTTCCAACAATTTTATAACCGTAGGCAGATATGCAAAAGCCAACATGCATAATCAAGATACTAGCCTTGAGTTTCGAGTATCCTACTCGCCACCAGACAGGTTCAACGAAATGAAAGGCACCCACAAGGTCTAGCACTTCTGGAACCAGAGCACCAAGGGCGGCTAGCATAGCCCAACGAGCATGGAGTATTTCGAAGCTGCCATAATATATATAAATGTAAAAAATAAGATACAAAAATCAATTGAACTTTTCGCAAAAGAATGTAAAAGGTAACATACTTGAAGTATCTCTTAAGTGCCACAGGGTCCCTGCTTAGGCCAGCAACATCAAAGCCGTAATCTCCAGGTAGTTCTCCAGTAAGATATCCAGGGTATTCGTAAGGTATGGGACCAAGCCAACGAGGGCGCTCTTCTCCATACCAGAAGCTGCATAGTTGAAGATTCTTATTATAACGCAAGATTTTCAGCGAATTCCGGTTTTGGATAGCTGATGCAATTTCCTCATCATAGTTAAACTACTTCAAGCATAATTTGTGAACTAAATCGCAGTTAATAGCAGCATTGCCACTACAGTCGGAAACATGAAATAGAATATTTATCAACGGAATAAAAACTTTACCATACGGGGAAGATTTTCCTTACTCTGCCATGCATACACTAATTTCCCCAAATAAGATATATATAAAAGCTATCATCGGCTTTGTTTGAATCAAAACTTGTTCCAAGGTAAAGAGATATAATCTTTTAGAGGGAAAGATGAAAGGTGAAACCGGAAGCAGTTTGTCTTACTCCACAAATTACCTTTCTTGTCGGGCCTTCTGGGCTAAAGCCTGAAACTTGGAAGATTCTAACACAGCAGCTTTTTTCCTCTCCTCTAATCTTTTCTGAAGGGAGTCGCCAAGCGGGCTGTTGGCTATAGCCTTGACTGCTGTGAACGGAATTGCTGAAAACACCACAACTCCAACAAGCTACATACAGAGATAACATGTGATCAAAGAAACTACGAAAACAAAAGACCAACTTCGTTACAAACTTAAGCGGAAACTCAGAGCAGAAGCTAGAAATGAGATGTGAATAATACCTCTTGCCAAGAAGCTTTGCAAGGTGAAGGAGTCTTCGTCCTGAGGAGTGGGAGGTAGGAACGAGGATACGGGGACAAGACGAGCTTAGAATGCTGAGCTAAGAAGGAAGAGGAAGAAGACGACAAAGAAGAAGAGCATGGCTCTAGTTTCAGACCCATGCCCAGATTCTGCTTTCTTGCTTCACGCTTTATGTTATTGTGTCTCCACCTCTCATCAAATTTTCTACTTTAATAATAGCAGAAGAGAGTTGTGGTGATGTGTGTTGAGAATTTTGTCTACGTGACTGCATATGATCTGTTGATGTTCTGTTAGTAGTGTCCATACTCCATAGACCCAGTAAATTTAGGCTTAAAGCCCAAAATTCTAGTTAGAGTTCTTAGATCAGATTAATAAACATAGGCTTCAAACCGAAGACGATTACTTTCAGCCCGCCAGCCTCCCCCTCCTTATTTTTCTTTCTTCTTTTCTTCTTTGGAAAACAGCGTGGTTTGGATGATGGAAAGGATTGAAATTTGAAGCGGAGAGCCTGGAAGGAATTGGCACCGCCTTCTATTGAGGATTAGCATCTTGTTCGTAGGAAGTACAATCATCCATTGCTTTTATGTAAGAAACCACCTTATTTATATACACTTGGAAATTTGTTGCAACTGCTCTTGTATACTGAGTATTTACCTTCTTTTTTCTTCCTGATGAATTGAATGGACATGTTTTTGCTCCAGTTGAATCATTATTCTTTCCTTAGTTACATTTAGGGTTTTTCTTTCGTTTTTTTCTTTGTTCATTTCTGAGTTCTGACCCATCGTTTTCGTTTCTATTTAGGTTTCAGCTATGAAAATTCTAGGGTTTAATAGTAATAAAATTTGGAGGCATTTCCGTTATTGTTTTCTTATTATCCTCTAATCTAGGTTTCTCGAACTTTGATTCTAAAATCCGATAAATTGGAATGTCGGTGGTGGTTGTGTTGGTGGGCTGGAGGCTCGTGCAAGCTGCAAATAGTACGAGTACAGTGCCAACTCCACTCTAGTTCTGACTACCTATGTGGCATTGTTTTCACGGGATGATGTTCAAAAAGGGCTCCTGGAACAGTTCAAAATGCCAGAGGCCTGCAATTGGCTTGGCTATACCCACTTGTATGTTAATCCTACAATGTATTGCTTAGCATCAGATGTTCTTACTGGTGATATTACACTGGAGGAGAGGAGGGTGATTTGGTAAGCACAACACATTCCAACTTGGCTTAAAGAATGCCTTGAGCTTTTACTTATTCATTTTTATGCAGTTTAATTGTTTAGATTCAGGATAGCAGTTTCAATTACCTGTTTCCTCTTTCCATTTTCTATATTTTGTGGTGCCTTAAATTGCTGTGTTTTGATGTGTGTTTATGCCACGTAATCTCTCATAATAATATGCATGTGGAAAGAGGAAATAAGTGATGAAATGAGGAATAAACTAGATAATTTGAAAATTTGTCAACAAATATTAATGGAAATCCTCACAATTTATAGTTGAAATCATATCTCTATTCATATATTCACATTAAATATGGAAAATTATTTTCGCAATTCTTCTCAATTTGTTTGGTCTTCTACCTTTTGGCTATGATGACTGTCTTCTACCTCTTGGCTATGATGACTTTCTTTTCAACCCGATATTCTTCTTGCTCTTCTGATTCATAGGTGTTGTCAAATTGACTCCCATATCCCAACTTCTGAAAAACATCATTGAGATAGAAAGAACATAGCATCTCTCGAAAACAAAAAAAAGGAATCCTCTTTCTTTCTAGGTGTTAGGAGACCTAGTGTAGGATCTAGTCATAGGTTGAGACACACGAAGACATAATTCCTTTCCCTTAGTTGTGTTGTTCCCTATTTTGGATGAACCTATACTATCTGTTGAGAATTTGACTCATCCTATACAGAGTCTCAGCCTCACACTAATTTTTTTTTATAAAATTCTGCTTGATTCCTTTTATTAAGCACAACCTTTTAAATAGGCTTGAATAACAAACATTGACCGTAATTGGGATTTTTACTGAAGCAACTAAGAACTCCAAGTGAGCTTGATATTCTGCTTTCCCAACAAATTGATAGAACATTGGGGCTTTTAACTCCTACCAAGAGAAGAATGATTTTTCTTTCCTCAAACCTTAACCATGCTTGGGCTTCACCTTCAAAACAAACTCCTGTAGTCTCCAACTTCTCTATCTAAAGTTATTTATAGCAAAATACTGCTCTGCTTTGCTCTAAAGATCCTCGCATCTGGGCCTTCTTCATAAAAAAATTGGTAACTCCAATTTTCAGGGGTTTTTATCCCAATCTGTGACACTTGTTTTTGCAATTGGAGGGGTTAAAACAGTTGGGTTCAACTTTGGAATCACTTTGAATCTAGCACAGTTGGATTCAGCTTGGTGGTTGGTCCCTGGGGATTGATTCACCATACTGTCATGAGTATATGGAAGCTCTCCTCCATTCTATGAGCCAAGGAGGCTATGGTACTGGTTACATCTACATCATCGTTTTTTACGGCAGATATTTGCTTCAACTTGTTCTCTACTTGCTCTAGTCTAGCTTCCATTTTAGTTTGGAGAATTACCCACTATAGGATCAACAGTCTGGTACCAAAATTGATAGGAAACTAAGTGAATGTAGTAATTTGGGGGATGGTGAATAATACTGGAACCGAATGATTGAGGATTACAATGGCATTGATAGGATTTGAGAGGTTCTCTCTCGCCCACAACCACCAAGATAGGGAAATCTCACAAAACTTCCATGACCTCCCTCCGTCCACCTATAGTCTACGTGTATATATTTTTATTTGTGTAAATACTGTGTACTATATATTTTTATTTGTGTAAATACTGTGTACTATTTGCCTGTAGCAATCTTGCCATGTTAGCTTTCTAGAAATTGACATCATGTTCTTCCTTAACCACCACCAAGCTGAATTCAGCTTACTAAGTGAATGTAGTAAGAGTCAACTATCCAAATGACTAGTTCTAATCATTTTGGTAATGGTTGACCCAAGTCCAATTCTTGTTAATGGGCTCTACACTCTATCCATATTAAAAATTCTAATAGAATAAAATAAAAGTAATTGCTGAAATTAGTTGTTCTTTAAAGCAGAACAATTCTATTATGTATTTACTTGAATAGTTTACAAGAATATATACAGGAGATATTCCTAAAATATATCCTAGAAATTATAGGGGTATACACAATCATATAATTTGCATCTGTGTAGGCTTCTAGTGTAATATTTTCCCCTCTTTTAAAGAAAATTCCTCTTCCTGGACTACGTTTTAGATGCTGCAAAATTTTGTGTACAGCTTTGAAGTATACTGTTTTGGGTTTATGCATAAATTGGCTTACTACACTTACAGCAAAGGCAATGTCTGGTCTTGTATGTTTTAAATATATTAATTTTCCAACCAACCTTTGGTAAGCTCCTTTATCTACTGCTTGATCATGTGGGCATCACTCAATCCGTTATTGAACTCAATTGAAGTAGTTGTTGGTTTGCACCCTAATTTTCTTGTTTCTTTCAACAAATCCAGCACATATGTTCATTGTGAGATGCATATACTTTGTCTTGAATGTGCAACCTCAATTCCTAGAAAATGTTTCAACTTTCTCAACTCCTTGATATCAAATTCTTATAATAACTTTTCCTTTAACAACAACATTTCTTCTGTGTCATTTCCAATGACTATGATGTCATCTACATATACTAGTAGTACTATTACTTCCCTAGTTTTTGAATGTTTAATAAATAATCGTCTCCATGACTTTGCTTATACCCAAATCCTATTATAGCCTTCATGAATCTCCCAAAACATGCTCTCGGTGACTGTTTTAGTCCATAAAGAGCCTTTTTTAATTTTCACACCAATCCCTTTTGAGATTCAAATTCTGGTGGAACTTTCATATATATTCCTTCTTCTAGTTCTCCATGGAGGAAGGCGTTTTTAACATCATATTGTTGTGAGTTCCAACCATAGTTGGCAGCTAGTGACAATAAAATCCTGACAGTATTTCATCTTTGCTATTGGGGCAAATGTTTCTAGGTAATCTATGTCATAGATTTTGCGTGTAAGCTTTGGCAACCAACCTAGCCTTGTACCTTCCAACAACCCCTTCAGATCTATACTTTATTGCAAACAGCCACTTGCATCCAACCTATTTTTTTCCTTAGGCAATTCCCTAGCTCCCAATTTTTATTATTTTCGAGTGCATCCATCTCACTTTTCACAGCGCTTCTCGACTTCTCATCTCCTAGTGCCTCGGTCAAATTTTTTGGAATGAGAATGTTATGGAGATTTTGAGATAGGTTTGGTGTTTTTTGGACAGGTTTTGATATGTCATGAACAAATATAATGGATGTTGTGTGCAAGTTCTGGTACCTTTTCCGAGGGCATTGGGTAGGTCTAACTCACTACGTTCAATTTGTGGGTTAGGGTTGGATAAGCTTGTGGTTAGTTCAGTTGGTTCCAAGATTGTTTAGAGTGCTGAAACAGTAGCTTGTGCAGGCACCTAGACATGTCGTAAGTGAGAGGCAGGTCTCTTCTTGGAGTAAACCTGCAATTTTTGAGTGGTTTTTCCGTCATTTTCTTCATTAGAGCGTCCTTAGGTTAAATAGACTTGTCTAAAAAATGTGTTTCAGACTCTATTTGAGTGGAAAAATCAAGGAAAAATAAGTCTCTTGTCATATTATCTTCATTCAAATTCTCCCCTTGAAGATAGGGTTGAGTAAAGAAAGGTCTAGTTTCATCAAATGTAACATCAATGGACACAAAAAAATTTGTGAGTTTTGGATGGAAACACTTGACCCCTTTTGGGTGGAAGAGTAACTAATAAAAACACATTTAAGAGCACGAAGATCAAGTTTTCCTCTATTTTGAGAGTGAATATGAACATAGGCTGTACTTCCAAAAATTCTAGGAATAAGAGTACTGGAGAGGCTTATATTCAAACAGAATTGTGTAAAAACATTTACTGGTGATTGAAAATTGAGAACTCTAGCTAGCAATCTGTTATGTAAGTAAGCAGAAGTTTGGACATCTTCCCCCGAAAATTTTTGGGAACATTTTTATGAAAGAGTAGTGCCCTTGTGATATTCAACAAATGACCATTTGTTTTTTGTTTTTTCAACTCCATTTTGTTGAGGATTATTAACACATGAGGATTTGTGAATGATCCCTTTTTCATGAAAGAAATTTGATAGAGTTTAATTGAAATAATCTTTGGCATTATTAAAATGAAATCAAACTGAGTTTTGATCATATTATAAAAATTTGGAAAAGGGTACTAACATCTGGCTTGTGTTTCAACAAATAGATCCAAGTAATTCTTGTTCAATCATCAATGAAGGTTATGAACTATTTTGCCCCGTAAACAATAGAAATTGGTGAGGGACCCCAAATATCACTCTGAATGAGAGAAAAGGGGGTATGACTTCTTTTATTACTTATTGGGAAAGATGCACGTTTCTGCTTTGCAAATTCACATTAACCACAATGGAAAGACTCATCTATTTTATCAAAGAATGATGGAAACATAGACTTTATTACATGCCAAGAAGGATGTCCTAAACGATGATGATAAAACCATACTTTTTCTTTGTTAGACATGATTGACTCTGAAAGGAAAGATGTGGGAAGAAAAACCTCAAATTTGCTATGCCCTTCATTATTCACTAGGTAGTAAAGGCCATTCCTCTCACTAGCATGTCCAATTGTCCCCTTTGTGCCTTTTCCCCAAAACATGCAAGAGGAAGGGGAAAAAAACAACCTGAAATTTATGGTCTTTGGTGAGTTTATGCACTGAAATCGGTTTGGCAAATAATTTGGGAACATGGTGGACATCTTTTAATATAAGAGAGTCATTTAACTGAACTTCTCCTTGTCCTGCTACAGTGACAACTTATCCATCTGCTATGGTTATCTTTTTATGGCTAGAGGAAGGTGTATAAGAGATAAAAAGTTGAGGAATGTGTCATGTGATTAGTGGCTCTTGAGTCAATTATCCACCTGATTGAAGATTTATTTTGTAAGGCACTAGAAATGCAAGAGATGGAGGAAATATCCGAAAATGTCGATGAACATGAACATGTACCCGATTGTTTCTCAAGTGTATTCAAGAGGAATCTTACTTTTTCAATATTTCCCTTGTTAAACTCTTGGACTTCATCTTGAGTTATTTTTGTATTATTCATATGTGAGCTCACCATATGTGCTTGTTTTCCTCCACCTTTTTCCTGAGTACTGGTCTTGCGATTTAGTTTCTAGCACTGCTCCCTTGTATGCCGGTACTTCTTTCAGTATGTGCAATAGAGGGTGTCTTTATTGAATGACTTGGTTGGAGGAGACTGCCTGTTGTCTTCTGCAGTTTGTGCAACATTTACCTCCTTAAAATTTGTGGATGTAGTTACTAGGGCAGATCCTTCAGTTGTTGCTGGATGTATTTCTAGCATCACACTTCTTCTCCCTTCCTCAGTTCTAATCATAGCAATGGCCCCATTCAAGGATGGAAGATCATCTCTTCCCAAAATAAGGACTCTCACAGCATCGAATTCTACATTAAGATCAGCAAGGAAATCATAGATTTAATCTTTTGCCATAAGTTGTGACAACATTCTAGCATATTCTGGCCATAGACTTTGCGAGAGATTTGCATACTCAGTTGTTGAGTGATTCCCTTGTTTAGTTGTTGAAATTTGAGTTTTGATCTCATAAACTCGAGCAGCATCAATAACGTTAGAGTAAGTTTGTTGAATTGCCTCTCAAATCTCCTTAGTTGTGCTGAGAAACATACAAGTGCCACTTGTTTCAGGATTCATCAAGTTCCACAGCCATGACATAACCATGGAATCTTGCTCATCCCATGCGTCAAATCTAGGATCAGTTCAGTCCCCAACAAATGACTCAACTTGCCTTTTCCCTTTAAAAATATTCGAACAAGTTGAGACCATTTTAGATAATTCTTCCCATTCAGATAGTAGGTTGCTTGAATGTTTGGTAAGCCCCCTTTGTGGGTTACAGCAGTGCTATCTAATTGAGAGACCCCACTTAGATGTGACTTTTGACATGGCTCCTTGGCTCGGTTTCAACAGCTACCTTCCCTTGCAAAAGAATAAAATTTTGGGGCAGAAGTTTTTCAAAAAGGAGTCAATGACTCTGATACCATGAAAAGCAGAATAATTCTATGTTGTATTTACTTGAATAGTTTACAAGAATATATACAGGAAATATCCCTAAAATATATCCTAGAAATTAGGGATATATATAATCATATAACTACTTATATAGGATATACATAAATATGTAGTTAACTAATAATCTTATCTTATAAAATCCTCTAAATAATTATTCCTATGCATAATACTGACAGTTCTTCTTCCTTTTATTGTAAACATATTTAATTGAAGGCTTATCAGAGACTTGCTCTGCCTTATTATCTCTTGTTGTAGCATCTTTTCACATTATGTCTCTATTTCATCTTTCTGGAGTGATATGGTCATACCACCACTGGGTTCCCAACAAAAGGGGAATTCTATGGTCACAATTTCGACTTGAAGGTAACCCTAAAGGTTACTTAAACAAATCTGGAAAATTTGCCAACAATTTATCTAAGGCTACAAAAGTCGAATGATGCCCTATAATGCTGTTACTTTTGGTTCTTCACTAGGGGTTTTTACCCCTCCCATTGCACTTTCTTCTCCACCAATTTGAAGCTCATTGTTAAGGCTGCAGAATCCCAAACAATAGGACCCAATGCTTGTATAGCAGTTTGATTCTTGAAACCACATCAAGCCCATCTAATGCAATGGGATAAAGGTCAATAACAAGAGAATCAACACCAACTTGCAATGTTACAACCTTGCTTTTCCATTTCTCAAATATGAATTAAATGCTAGATTATTAAATTTTCAATTTGTCTTGTGTGGGCTTTGTTTGAGATTGTCTTAAAAAGAGGATGTCTCAGTTATCTGAGAAGGCTTTGAACTTATGCAAAATGGTCAACGGGAGGATGTGGAGTGGTCAGACACCTCTTCACCAATCCGGTGAGATCCCAAGTGAGATTCTGATGAAGTTGGGGAAGAAAATTTTGGCCCAAGAGAGTTGTTATGACCTCTCATCACAGGGGATTGGTGAGCTCATTCGTTTTCCAAAGATGGCCAGAATGCTGCACAAGTTCATCCATCAATTCCCTAAGCTTAACCTTACTGCACGCCTACAGCAAATTACGTGCATTGTATTGACTTGAGGAAGAAAAGGTTCATGGATTTGCAGAACCATTTTAGGTCATTGTGGAAGATAATGATGGCTAGTACTTCATGATTAGTACTTTATTAAAAAAAAAACAGTGCATCCATGAGGACCACACCTTGAGTTTTACTATGATAATATACGAACCATTATCGTCTCAATGCTTCATTCACGGTGTCAGATAGATGTACCACAGACTGTTTTGTTGTCTCTTTCAGGCACCTAATCTTGTCAGAAATATACTCCTCCAACAGAGTTATTGGATTTGCAACCTCTGCCTGTTACTGCATTGAGGAATCCTTCGTATGAAGCATTTTGTCAAGATTTCAAACATTTCAATCCTGTCCAGACTCGTCTTCACTGTTCTCTTTAATACAGATGACAATGTCTTTGGTTTCTGCACCAACAGGGAGTGGAAAGACCATATGTGCTGAGTTTGTTATAACGAGGAATCATCAAAAAGGGCCTGATAGTGTTGTGTGTGCTGTGTATACTGCACCTCTTGAAGCCATTTCCAAGGAACAGTATCGTGATTGGGGCAGAAAGTTTGGAGAGGGCTTGGTTGCATATTGGTGAATTATGTGAGGAGACAACAACAGACTTGAAGCTTCTTGCAAGGGTCAAATAATCATTTAGCACCCGAGAGATGAGATGCCTTGTCCCGTTCCTGGAAGCAAAGGAAGTATGTGCGGCAGCTTATTCTTTTTATCATTGATGAGCTCCACCAAATTGGGGGTCCTGGTGGTCCTATCTTGGAGGTGATTTATGTCTAGGATGACGTATATTTCAAGTCAGATGGAGAACAAGGTTCGGAATGTGTCTCTTCCTTCTTCTTCTCTTTCCGATGCAGAGGATGTCGGAGAATGGATAGGATAGGAACCCACGTCACATGGGCGTTTTTAGTTTCCTGTGCCCCTGGAAATGCACGTTCAGGGTGTGGATATAGCTAATTAAGAATGCAGAGCAGAGCCTGCAATTGTGTTTGTTCCTACAATAAAACATGTTCTGTTGATCCGATGATATATATTCAAGTGAAATTGAGAGCTGAGCTGAGCCTGAGCGTACTTGTCTGTTTGGGTTTGGGTGTGGCCGTGGTACTTATGAATCTTGTATTTATTGTCTACAGTATTTTTGATGTGCTAAATAATATAATTGCAATATGTTTTTGTTTTATTTTGTTGAAATATAACTTGGACCAATATTATTATGTTATTAGGAAATAGGAATGCTGGAGGAGGTGTTGGAAGCAATGTTCGGGGGCAGTGTTGGATTCCATATGAAAAGTGTCGTGCTAAGCTATCTCCTCCTCCTACTGTTTAAGGTAAAAAGCCCACTTTAAGTGTGAGAGCCCAATTAAAGGCAGCACGGACAGGGAGACTAGAATTAGAATGTTCTAGACACACCTCTAGTCTACTCCTTCCTCTTTCCAACTTATTAGGGTTTGTTTTCATTTTCTTTTCTTCCGGATAGCATAGCCAGCCAGAGCAGAGCTTGAAGAAATAGGTGTACCATGGCGGAGCACTTGGCCTCTATATTTGGCACAGAAAAGGATCGTGTTAATTGCCCCTTCTACTTCAAGATCGGGGCCTGCCGCCACGGGGATCGCTGCTCTCGCCTCCACAATCGCCCTACCATTTCTCCTACTCTCCTCTTGTCCAACATGTACCAGCGCCCCGACATGATCACTCCCGGGGTCGACCCTCAGGGCCAGCCCATTGACCCCCGCAAGATCCAGGAGCACTTCGAGGATTTCTACGAGGACATTTTCGAAGAACTCAACAAGTTCGGCGAGATCGAAAGCCTCAATGTCTGCGATAACCTGGCCGATCACATGATTGGCAATGTCTACGTTCAGTTCAGGGAGGAGGATCAGGCTGCCGCTGCTCTGCAGGCTTTGCAGGGCCGCTTCTACTCCGGCCGCCCTATTATAGCTGATTTTTCCCCTGTAACCGACTTCCGTGAAGCGACTTGTCGGCAGTTCGAGGAGAATAACTGTAACCGAGGAGGATACTGTAATTTCATGCATGTTAAAGTGATAGGGAGGGAACTGAGGAGGAAGCTGTTTGGAAGGTACCGTGGATATAGGGTCAGTCGGAGCCGGAGCAGGAGTGGGAGTCCTAGACACCGCAGGGACAGAGACAGGGAAAGGGACAAAGATAGAGATCGTGATAGTGATAGGCGAGAGAGGGATCATCGTGAACGTGATTACCGAGGGAACGGCCGGAGAAGTGGAGTTGACAAATACGATCGAGATGGGAGTAGGAGAAGACATGGTAGTCCAAAGCGGAGCAGGAGCCCTCCTCCAGCTAGAGAAGGCAGCGAGGAACGCAGGGCTAGGATTGAGCAGTGGAACAGAGAACGAGAGGAGAAGCAGTAGTAATAACCCTGCGCTGGAACATAGAACGAGAGGAGTAGTAAAGGGCAGTGGAACGGAGAACGGAGAACGAGAGGAGAAGCACTAGTAGTAACCTTCCACTGATCTTTGCTTTAGACTAGACTTTAGACGGGCTGCTCTATGCATTCACTTAATCTTTTCCAGGATTAGAAATTCCCCTGCTATATAATTAATTGCTTCTTTGAGTTAGAAGAATTTGAATGTCTTGCACAAGTGGTTTCTATCTTTTGTTTTTTCTTTTGGGAAATAATGACACTTTTCTGCATCTGCTTTGCTCTACGTGACGTGGGACTGGGAAGGCATAGAATGTAGATTCTTTGGTTTCCCAGGCACTGAACTTTGTATTCCATTACTTATCAAACTATATTGTTAACATGATTTACAACTCTGGCCGGCCATTCTACTTGTTTGATTGGCTATGTTCCTTGTTCATTGTTTAGTGGTGAGCATCTTGCTTAACATTGTTTTATCATTTCCAACTTGTCAATTCGGACAGGCACCAGCTTTTGTGACAGTGTCTTTTCCTCTTCTGTTTTGATTCCCCTTGCGGTAAGGGAGTCATTCTAAAAAGAAAATGATCCTGGAAACTTGAAAAGTAATCAGTTTTTATTAATTATTCTACTTTGTCAGTTCTTAAAGCAAGCTGCTTGGGGGCAAGTTGTGGCCGTTCTTGGGGAGATGGTTGTGTTCTTTATCTAGGTTTTGTCAGATTGAGGAGGGAAGTTGTGTTTTTCAGGGGAGGATAATGCTATATATATATACAATAGTTAGGAGATGAGCCGTGAGAGTCTTTTGATTCCCGCATATTATTAGAGAAAAATTGGAAGTGGTATTCAGGGCTTCAGACGCAAAGCTGGTGAAGTTAGTTTCACGAGTATTGTACATTAGTAGTCGGAGTATGCCTCAACCGGTTGTCTCTTCTGGATTTACCTAATTTGAGAAAGAAAATGATCATATGAATTGGGCCGCAAATGTCAAGGGCGTATGTATTGTTGTTTGTACACGTGTAGAGAATAGTAGGAGGTTGTCCAGTAAACGTGTTCCCATTGGACGGATGATGGCATCTTCAGGACATCTGTTTCCTTGTACACAACGTAATCGTAAGCCAATTGAGTTCTAACTTCTAACTGCTACTCGCTTTCTAAGTTTTAACACAGCCACCGACACCGACACAGAATCCTTCCCATCCCATGCGTATAAAATCTCTAAACATCGGGCAGAAGTCTTGTTCCCTCCATGGCTCTATCTTAATGCTCTTTTCTGGTTTTAGGGTTGCAAAATTTCACTTCCTTCCTCATGTCAGTTTTTGAGGATTGTTCTCATAAAATCCTTGACCAAATTGATTGGGATAATCTTCTGGATGCTTGCGATTTAGATGGCCTCCTGGACACTGATATGTCTCAGCCGAGTAATTACTTGAATTCTTCTCCCGATTCTGTCACGTCGACGATCGAAGAGATTGAGAAATTTTTGATGAACGATGACGATTGTAGTTACGATTCGCAGTCGTCTCTGGAGCTCTGCGACAATTTTTTGGCCGATGTGATTGTCGATTCTCCTTCCCTTGGCAAGGTCTCCACTGGTTCCGATCATGGCAATGACACCTCCAGCGAGAAGGTGGTAAGAGAGAAAGTTAATGACTACGAATTCGATGGAGCAGCCACGGCCGGTCCTGATGAGCCCATGTCTAAGAAACGGAGAAGGTATTAATTATGAACTCTTTATTTCGGTTCAACTCTTTTCCATGTGTGTTACATGGATTAGGATTCGCGACCCCTGATAATTGAAATGTTAGCTAAGAGTTTTCTCTTGCTGGAATTGTATTATTAATTGTTAATTCTATTCTACTTGTAAGCGGATGCTATATATTTTGGAGCAGACTCGATCCGACCCTCATAATCATTATTATGTTGTTATCTTCTTTCCAAAGCGTGTTACAAACTGTGAATTATTTGTTGATGAATTTGACTTGTAGATCAGCAAGCTACGTTAGTGAAACACGAAATATATGGAGGAAACTGGATTGTAATAATAAACAACATAAGTAATGATGTCCTGTGACATTTACAGGCAGCTGAGAAATAGGGATGCTGCGGTGAGATCAAGGGAGAGGAGAAAGATGTATGTGAGAGATTTAGAACTGAAGAGTAAGTATTTGGAAGCTGAATGCAGAAGGCTTGGGCTGACGCTTCAGTGTTATGTTGCAGAAAACCAAGCTTTACAACTTAGTTTGCAGGCATTTGGTGTCTCTTCGACCAAGCAGGAGTCTGCTGTGCTCTTGTTGGGTATTGACCGTTTGCTATCTTGGCAGTGCTCTCTCTTTATATATTCATTAGTTATTGTTAAGTTGGCTTAGATCTAATTCACTGGAAATTTTGGTGAAATTCTAGATTAGGGAAATTTTTTCAGAAATAGGCAAAATCATAATGATCTGCTTAACCCATGATCTCCTATTTTGCATCATGTGCTTCTGAAGATCCATAGGTTCTGTTTATAACAAATCGTTGATATTGTTTAAGAGAGATCTAGACAATCTCGGTTTTAGATATGAGCCTAATACTTTACTTCTAATTATAAGAAAACAAAAAGGAGCGAACGATTCAGGTTAATTTTTTTCTTGATGCTTTAGTGGTTATCAGGACTGCAAGGTTGATGATTGTTTATCCTTGTGGTGTTGATTCTTAGTAAAGAACTAAATGTTATTGGTATGATTGGTGATTTTGCAGAATCCCTGCTGTTGGGTTCCCTGCTTTGGTTTCTGGGCATCATGTGCCTGTTCATTCTGCCCTCATCAACTCTGGTGCCAGTTCCACCAGAGGAGGAGGGGAAAATGGCAAAAAATGTGGATCCAAGAGGAGGAGGAAGTGACAATCTTACGTTGTTGGAGACACCATCGTTTCTGAACAGTAGGAGATGCGGATGCGTATCGGATCCCATTTTCTGGTCATCTAGACCTAGGGCTTCCCTCGTTAGGATGACCTTTATTTATTTACTTACTTGCATAAAAGGTTATTTTTTTCAATTCGGATGGTGTAACGAGGCCGTGGTGCATTGAGATGTAAATTTTGTTTTACAAATTTATTTTGGATTTGAATTTTGATTACGAATCAATGCTCTTTATCTAAAGTCTGTTAGCGACGGAGGGAAAGATGGGGTTGCAGGTTTCTTATAAAATTAAACAAAAGTATAGATTAGAAGTGAAGTTATCAAAAGGCAAGGGGTTAATGAAGCCCAAAACAGAAGAGTTCCGACGTCCTAATCTCAAACTTGTTTCGTCTTAAACAACGAAAATAAAAAATTGTGGACAGATTTAAGATAAAATTTAAATTAATAAATACATGATATTTAATATATTTTTAATATTAATTTTTTTTAATCTTAACTTTCTTTTTTTTCCCCATACTCATTTACAAAAATTATATATAATTAATAATATTTTAAATAATACTTTTATATTATTTCTCCTAATTCAAATAATAATATTTTTATATTATTAATAATAAATTATATATAATTAATAATAAAATAAAATTTTTACTAAAATTTTTATAAATACTATATATATATATATATATATTGTTCTTTAATTAGTTATATAAATTTCTTTAAACATACTGGTACATTTAACATATTTCCTCATTTATTTTAAACAAACACGGAAGTGCGAGCCTAACATGGCCATGACCAAAGCCTTTTCCTTTGTTTCCATTTTAATAATGTAAATATATGCTTAAAAAAAAAGATAAAAATTAAGGAGAAATGCCTAATTGCAATTGTGGCCTTCGGTTGTATCGCCCAACCACGTTGTACAAATATCGATTCCCATGAGCAACTCTCCGCTTTAGTTAGATCCTCACTATCTGCGACCCATAAACAGACAGAGAGACCTCAGTCTCATCTCTTACCTACTTCTTTTCTGTTCAACGCCGCCTCCTATGGATTCTGATTACGGCATTCCCAGAGAGCTCTCTCCTTTTCAAGACCTCCGATCTCTGTACCAACCTCAACTTCCTCCCTGTCTTCAGGTCTCTCTGCCTGTTCCATTCCCTCTTCTTACTTTCTTTTTTCGGCTGCTTCCATGTCTTCAGACTTACATTTGACATCATTTCATCATCCTTTCATTCAAATTGATTTTGCTGTTTAGATCTGTCTAAATGCGTGGATTTCCCTTTATGATAATGTCGTTAGATTGTCACTCGTATTGCCAATTTCTACTCTCATGATAATCTCACTCTCTCCTCTCTCGACTCATATTTGACTACTCCGTTTGGCTTATATACATTCGAAATGATTCTTAAGAGATCTAGGTTACTCCGCATGCTCCTCTTATCTACTTTCGAAATGTTTCTTAAGAGATCTATGTTACTCCGCATGCTCCTCTTATCTACTTTTGATCTACTACTACACATACACCTTTGCTTGACTCTTCTCTCCCTCTAATGTAATGTTTCGCCGCTTCTCTCATAGAAATTATATTGCATTTCAGAGTTTATATTGCATCAGATATAGTATTATGACACGTCTATCAATTTGCAATTTCAAGTCTGCATATTCTTCTGTAGTGTTCCAAAGTCGATGTCAGTGTTTAGCAATATCTAGTGGAGAAAAAATTTGTTTAGTGCACCTTATCAGCCAACTTGAAGACTTACTGCTTCTCCATATCACTAATTCAGTTTACTTGAATGTGGTTGTTTGCTTTGATTACAGTCATCCCAAACTTATGTTCAAACTTACCATTGTTCAGGGAACTACCGTGAGAGTTGAATTTGGTGACGCAGCAGCGGCTGCTGACCCAGCTGATGCTCACATCATAAGTAGATCCTTTCCCAACACTTACGGTCAGCCCTTGGCTCATTTTCTCAGGGCAACCGCAAAAGTTCCCGATGCTCAGATAATAACCGAGCATCCCACTATCAGGTGACTGTTTGGGGATTCTGTACCCCTTTCTGGTTTGTTTTCTGAATTACACTTTTCTCTTATCTAGACCGATAGATGAAGGTCAATCACGTTTTTGTTTAATGTTTGTCTCTCAACAGGGTGGGAGTAGTCTTTTGTGGCCGACAATCTCCTGGAGGGCATAATGTCATATGGGGTCTTTACAATGCTCTTAAACTTCACAACCCTAGCAATACTTTACTTGGATTTCTAGGTAAGCATTTCTTTTTTTTTGACGTGTCTTTCACATGAGCACATTTACTCCTTCATCCTTGGACCAAAAATTTGGTCTGTGCTGCTTTCCCCCCCTTTTCCATTATAAAATTGGAGTGCCTGTGCCAATGTGTTGTAATAATTGAAAAGCAAGGATTCTTTGGACTATACATTCTAATTCTCGCCCGTCAACAGGTGGTTCTGAGGGTTTATTTGCACAGAAAACTCTTGAGATCACTGATGAAATTCTTGTATCCTACAAAAATCAAGGTGGGTAGTAATCCAAGATATTGCTCCTAGATCTTTAATTACCATTTGACTATGAAATATGTCTAAGATTTTTTGTATCCTTTTGCTTGACAAGGTGGCTATGATTTGCTGGGACGTACAAAAGATCAAATAAGAACAACTGAGCAAGTTAATGCTGCATTAACGACGTGCAAAGATCTGAAATTGGATGGCCTTGTTATAATTGGAGGTAAATATTGATGCTTGAGGATTTGGTGAATTGATTATGCACAAGGGATATGGATGAAACCATGAGCTTGGTATGTTTGCAGGGGTTACATCCAACACTGATGCAGCTCAACTCGCAGAAACATTTGCTGTGGCAAAATGCCCAACAAAGGTGTAGTTTATGTGCATTATGAATTAAGTTGAAATGCTGCTGTATTCTGCAATTTGCCAATGTTGCTTTTGCAGTCAAATACCTTTGAATCTCTGAAAATTTGTTTGAGCATGTTCTTCTAGTACATCTATTTGCTGATTAATTTGCTGGACTTCTCAGGTGGTTGGTGTTCCTGTTACTCTCAATGGTGATTTGAAGAATCAGTTTGTTGAAACCAATGTTGGGTTTGATACGATATGCAAGGTACTTTTGACAGGACTTATTAGTTTGTCATCAACCAATGAAAAGCGTTCTTTTGTTGCTCCATGCTTTGAAGAAATTATCTTCTTTGGCCGGTCTTGTGTTAATCTTCTTTACTTTGGGAACTAGTAAAGAAGATTATAGTCTATTCTTATTTTCTAAAGTTGGATACTGGATGTTTTGACTCTTAGCTCTGATTGATTTTAATGGTCAATATGAAGAATCTTTTGATACTTCATCTTATGTGTTGTCAAATGAACTCCATTCTCAATCCATTATATGAAAGAGGTTGAGGATACTATTCTTTTAGATAGTTGTCCTCACCATTATTCATCAACATACCATTCCGTGCTTGATGTGAAAATTGCATATTTCTTGTATCTGTCTGTGCTAGATTTGACTTGTTTTTTAATTTGTGATCAATATATTTTTCTTAGATGGCAAAACTACTATTTGGGAAGAACAATCAGGCACATAGGAGAATTGATTGTTGAATTTGGAGGAAAAGAAATTGAGTTATCATGTTTTACCTCAAATGCAGGTGAATGCCCAACTGATTAGCAATGTCTGCACTGATGCTCTCTCTGCTGAGAAGGTAATTATTTTTTAAAATTGATCCCAGCACATTTTTATTTAGTTATTCTGTTTTGCATTCCCTTTACTTATAATTTTCTGAAGTGATGGTGACACAAGGCCCAAATAATGAGGTGAGTAGTGACCAGCTAACGCTTTCAATGCTGAAATATGATTTTTCTGACTGGTTTTAACTAGAAGACAAATGAACATAAAAAATCATTATTCGACTCTGAATTTATTACTCAAAAGCCTTTATTCTTGTACGTTTGGTTGTCATTTTTCTCCTTAACTGAATATTTGATTTCATTCCTCTTCCAGTATTATTACTTTATCCGGCTGATGGGCCGAAAGGCATCACACGTTGCCCTAGAATGCACACTCCAGTCTCATCCAAATATGGTTAGCAGTTTGTCTTATTTAACTTTTCAGTTCCACGTAATGTTATTATTTCTAGATAAATATTGAATGCAACTTCATGCAGGTGGTTCTTGGTGAGGAGGTAGCTGCATCAAAGCTTACCTTATTTGATCTCACAAAACAAATTTGTGATGCAGTCCAAGCTAGGGCAAGACAAGGTCTTAAGAACATTATTTTATATTCTTTCATTTTCTATGATATTAGAGTAAAGAAATACATTTATACTTGCTTGCATACTTTGGAAGCACTGCCATCGACCTTGAAAGTAACTGAACAAAAATCATTTTAGTCCTAATTAGTTAAGTTACCAACTCAACCAGAACTTGTTGAGAAGAATGATATTAAATACAGGGTCAGTTTACCCTGCGATGAACTACTCCCTGGCTCAAACCTTATGAATCATTTATCAATACATCTTTACTTAGTTACCCATTTATTGATGATGACGGTAACTAATTTGCTTTAGTAACTTAAGCTCATCTTGTGCTGTTACGGACATCTGATGAGAATTGATTGTGTCAGATAAAAACCATGGAGTCATTCTACTGCCAGAGGGACTGATAGAAAGCATTCCAGAGATGTATGCTCTTTTGAAGGTATATCGCTCTTCTACACTAGTATAATACTCATTTATATGCATGTAGCCTGATAGTCAATTGTTTTGAATGCCTAAAGATGTGCTTAACGATCAAAGGTTCTGAAACTATCAGGAAATACATGGTTTGCTCAAGCAAGGTGTTAGCCCCGATAAGATCTCATTGCAACTTTCGCCATGGGCATCGGCTTTATTTGAATTTTTGCCACCCTTTATTAAGAAACAGGTTTCAATTTCCCTTGGTTACACATCAGAAAATGTATGTCACTTTAGGTCGATAGGTTCAGTTTGCCTAACTTTTTATCTTTACCGTACAGATTCTTCTTTACCCTGAATCAGACGACTCAGCACAGTTATCCCAGGTATGTGGGATGAGATTCTGATAAAAAGGAACTGTTAGAACTTATGGATATTGATTTATTGTTTGTCATGTATTCTCCAGATTGAGACTGAGAAACTCCTAGCACATCTTGTGGAGATAGAAATGAATAAACGCTTGGTAAGATGGCCATGTCCATTAACGTAGGATATGGGACCTAGGCTGACTCAGCCTACTTCCTTATGTACCTTAATGTATGTAATCCTAGATGGAGGCGAAAATTCAAACTTTTTCATTTTTATTTACCATAGTGTGCATTTTTTTAAGTAACACAGCAACTGACACTAACATCATTTTAAATAATTTTTGTTTTAACTAAAGTGGGATGTTTTGATCGTTTAGTTGTTCATCTTGAATCATAAGCTAATCACTTCTTTGTCTTGGTGTTTTGACCAGAAAGAAGGCACATACAAGGGGAAAAAGTTTAATGCCATTTGTCATTTTTTCGGTTATCAGGCCAGGGGATCATTGCCTTCAAAGTTCGACTGTGACTATGCTTTTGTATGTCATGGAAAGGAGTTTAATTGCAATCCTCCTAACTGTATAGCATTTAAGTGTCATTTGCTTATTGTGGAACTACATACGTACAGGTCCTTGGGCATATCTGTTACCATATTTTAGCAGCTGGTTTAAATGGGTACATGGCTACTTTAACTAACCTGAAGAACCCTGTGAACAAGTGGCGTTGTGGTGCTGCTCCAATTACAGTTAGGTGTTCATTTTTGTTTTCTGCTTTCTACTTTGTAGTTGCCTCTTCTGAACTGATCCTTCTTTGCCTTGTAATTTTTTCCAATTTGCGTATGGCATATATGCACTATTGTAACAAATTATTGACTTCTGTGCTTTCCGTAAACACTAGGCAATGATGACTGTGAAGCGATGGGCCCAAAGTCCTGGTGCTTCTTCAATTGGAAAACCTGCAATTCATCCAGCTACCGTGGATTTGAAAGGCAAAGCATACGAGTATGAACCCTTTTTTTTTCCCCTTTTTTCTCTCATAACCTTTATGTACAAATATGGCTTGCACGGAGATTTGGCAGATGGTGGTAGTTTAAAGCCAAGTATGAACGAAATCAATCAGTGTGATAACATCTGTGTATCTGATCAACGTGATGCAAAAACTTTGGATTCTCATTGTTTGGATAACCTGAACTATACTGACTGATGATATATTGACAACAGCACTATGTTTTCTGCTAGGCGACAACATCAATACTGATCACAAACAACAGCCAAATATCTTGTCCCAAGTTCTCAAAATGAGATAGCTAATTTCCTGTATGGCTTTGGTTGCAGGCTGCTAAGGCAAAACGCCACAAAGTTTTTGATGGATGATCTGTATAGAAATCCTGGTCCTCTTCAATTTGATGGCCCTGGTGCTGATGCTAAGGCTGTAACCCTTTGTGTTGAAGATCAGGATTACATGGGACGGATCAAAGAACTGCAGGGATACCTTGAGAAGGTAGCACACACTTCTATTTTATCTCTCCTTTGCTTGGCATTTCCAATATTTGCTTTGACTGTGTATTGCTTAATCAGATTGACTATTATAAAATAAATTCCTCGTTGTAACTTTTGAAGGGAAAAAGTAGCAAGGGGATAAAATATGTCTTGGTATTTATTTGTTCTTTCCCTCAAATTTATCTATAGTAGTCCTTGAGGCTAAAAATATGAGTAAAACCGTGTTGAAAATTGAAAATAAGTTATTCAGTTGACTAATTATTTCCTGTGATTGCCAGGTACGAGCAATTGTTAAACCAGGGTGTTCTCAGGAAGTTCTGAAGGCTGCTTTGAGTATCATGGCTTCCGTTACAGAAGTTCTCTCTGCTATGTCTTCAACTAAATCTAACAACCAGACATCCTTTTAAAAGTTTTCATTTATTTTTTCAGTGACCTTCGAGCTAGCTGTGTATGGTTTGAGACATACATACTTATGGACATCGGGTCTCCTTGTTCTTTATTTGTAATCTGAATTTCAGGCACAAGTCAGCTGTTAAGCTATCTTTTTTCCTTTCATGTTAGTCTTGTTAAGTTGACATCACGATAAGGATTGTAACTCGTGGAAATTTTTGTTATGGTGGTTTACTGTTACCATTAGCAGCCTGCTTTTATAAAGTATGAAAGCCATTTTGAAGATGAACTGATTCGGCTTCACTATACAGATACAGAACTTAGGATAGGTTTTCTTTATATATATATATATATAAAAGGAACAAGTACATCAGACACTAATTAGGTAAAGAAATAGCCCTCTGATTGATCCTCTAAAAGAAGAGTATGGCACCCTAAACGTGGAATATCAAAATAAGTGACTCCAAACCAGCTTGAGTAGCAAGCCAGTCCGTGCATTTGTTGCTCTTTCGGTGCACGTGTCGATGAACAACAGCCCAGTTCCGGACGAGGAGCTCGCGGGTACCTATGACAAGAGGTTTGCCCGATCGAGAACGGGACATCACAAAGGAGGGGAGCTAATGTACTCCTAACGAGTCCACTTCCAGCTCGAGAGGACGAAATCCCAAACTCCAAGCCAAGGAGAGGCCTGTGTAAACTGCCCAGAGCTTCGCGGACTGCAGGGAGCACCATCCTATAAGCTGAGAGAAGCCTCCCTGCTAATTGCCTGCACTGTCGCGTAAGAATCCACCAGCTGAAGCTGTGAAATGGGCGAGATTGCTTGTCCCATCGGTGTTCAGTTTGATCCATCCAACCTGTGGTCTGCTCCAACCGATCTGGGGCACTTGGCGAGGGTGGAGGCCAGCAATGCCCAGACTGCATACCCCGAAGTCCTGCTAAACCTGATCTACAAAAGATAAGATAATGAAAAATGGTGAGGGAGGTCGTACAAAGTCAGTAGTAAAAATAGCGTTGTTCGTCCAAGACCAGAGGAACCAGCAGGTCAACCCAAAAAGCAGCACCCAATCTGTGGCTTGTACTCGGCGATGCTGGAGGATGTTGGTGTGCAGTCAGTCCCTAGCCAGAAGAGCGAAGGAAGGCGAGGTGACGATATCCAACTGGAGGGAAGCCCACACTTGTCGCGCAAAGGGGCAATCTCGAACAACATGAAGTGAGGATTCTTCTTGAGCGCTAGGCAGGTACTATCGGTGGTGAGGTGTCGACGCACCCGTTGCTGATTACTAAGCAAGCGATCCTTCGCAAGTAACCATAAAAAGGAGCGCACCCGCTGAGGACCCGTCCACTGCCAAATGGCCTGCCAAAGCCCAGAAGGATAGGCGGCCGCGTGGCCCAGAGTCAGGGAGTAGGTTGAAGCAACTGTGAAAGATCCATGGTCGGAGGCTCCCCAGACTATCCTATCAGGCCCCAAAAGCGGGGAGGGAGGAAACATGTCGGCTATAGCCCGACAAACCAAAGGTGGAAGGATGTCCTGAACGACCGCCAAATGCCATTGTCCTAAGGGGGCCATGTACTGGCTGACCCGATTGCGAAGGAGAGAGACCAGTATTGCCTGGGTAGACTAGGAAAGGAGGGGGCCAACACCTGTGACCTAAGGGTCGAGCCAGAAGCTAGGCGTCATGCCATCCCCGATCAGCCATTGCAGACCCTGAAGCACTATGTGCCAAGTTGCGCGGATACCCCGCCACACCATTGAGCCCCCGACGAAGGGAAGGGAGGAGGGAATGTGGTGAGCATTAAAAGCATATTTGCTAGAGAGCACTTGCACCCATAAGGCAGTGGGGTTGTTGATAAAGGCCCATTCGAGTTTGGTTAGAAACTCATCGTTCATTTCCCGAACCCGTCGTATCCCCAAACCCCCGAGGTTCTTGGGCAAACAAACCTCCTCCCAGCTGACCAGCGGTATCTTACGGCGGTCGTGACTCGAGCCCCATAAAAATTGTCACATCGCTTGTTCCAAAGCGTCACACAACCCTCGCGGTAGCCGGACCGTCTGCATCGTGTAACTCGGAATAGACGCTAGGACCGATTGTACCAAAGTGACCCAACCCGTGAACGACAACATGGAAGGAGCCCAACCTGACAGACGGTGATGAACCGTGTTATGGTCCCGAGTTTGGGATCAAGTCACAGGGCGAGTATACTGTTTTTTTGGTCGACCTATCTTGAATAGAATTTCAGCTCTTCAAAGGGAGGCTGACA
>JANJEY010000139.1:71423-87448 GCA_024703695.1 Erythroxylum cataractarum
AGAAAATCACAGACCAGCGTGAATGGAAGCTAGAGAGAATAGCTGGAAAGAAATAAAGGAGAGCTGGAGTGATTAATCCTTCCCACTGGAGACACACTACAGGAGGAGAGGAACTAAATAAAAATGACAAACCAAGGTGCGTGAAGAGGGCTGTGAGTGAAGAGGGTTGTGCGTGAAGAGATGTGTGAGTGAACTGCAGGAGGGGTGGTCTGGAGAGAAGTAACGTGAAGTGTGTGAGTGTGTGAGTAAGTGACTTGTTGTGTGTGAGTGAACAGGTGTATGCGTGAGTGTGTGCAAAACCAAGGGTGTGTGTGTGAAAAAAAATAATATAAGAGAAGAGCTAAAGGTGGTATGCTTGAGCTGAAAAAAAAAAGAAAGGAGTGTGGATCTAGAGGCTAGTTGGAAAGGTGAGAGTGGCAGCTGGTGTTGAAGATTTTTGTGGGATTTGCGTGGGTGTGAGAAGAAACAACAAATTAGAAGGAGAAAACAAAATCGTGAGCTGCAAGGACGCTTCAGCTGGAGATATCACACAAGAACATAGTGGAGGGCGACAACTGGTGTGCGTGAATAGTAGGAGAATGCCGACTCACCAAGGGATTAAAAGAAAATCATGCAGACACCAAAGGGGAATATCACGCTACAGTTGAGGACTTCACGCAGGAGGCTACCCACCAGGCTGATTCACCAAGGACACAGAAGCGAACTACACATTAGGGGGAGGCGCAAAAAAAAATTACATGGAGAGAGGGAGACATGAAAACCAATTTACTCTCTATTTTATTATTTAATTTCTCCTAATGTTGTTTGCTGAGCATAATTTTTGTAGTCTTCATTCTATCATGATTGAGTAATTTCCTCGAAGCTTCAAGGTTGGGGTAAGCTTTTAGCTAATTTTTGTGAATTGCATTTCGGTTGATTTATGAGTGTGAATTTATAAGTTTGATTTTTTTGTTTTGATATTAATTTTGCTGGTATTGTGTTTGGCCGACCACTACTAAGCCTTAGTTGTTAATTGAAGAACCGATAGGTGAAAATTAATAACAGAACTCCAAAACAGTGAACTTATAAATTTCAAATTTAGACATAGACTGAATTTATGAGAGAAAACTAGGCGAGCAAGGATTTTAATGGGTTATGCTTGATTGCTAGGCTACGATAGTAGATTAAGATTATTGCGTAATACTCCTTTGATACCTTGAAAAAAGATATAAGAAACTCTAGGCTCAACCTTCTATCAACCAAAATTCACCTCATAAATTGACCCAGGTAAAGTCCATAGAAAGCGTTAAAAGTGGAACCATCCTTGAAGCTTACCACATTCCATTCAAATTAACCCTTTGAAATATTCGCAATTTTCTTTAGCTTAAATTTTGTTATTTTTTGTTAGTTAATTTTCTTGATTTAATTTCCCCAACATATAAAATCGATAGTCCAATTAATTGAGTGATCCAAGCCTAGTACTTACACAATTACTACCCGTGGGACGATATTATACTGTACTACTTGAGATCCGTGAACTTGCGGAACCGCATCAAGGGTCACCTTGGAGAATGCCCCTGGAGGGGAGAAACGATTCACTGAGTTCGCCCTCCTAATTAACTTGCATGGATATCGAGGAAACACACTTCATAATGAGGGAGATGTAAGAACCAGGAAGGCCAATGTCGATCAGCGTGTCCTGAATAAAGTCCCAAGAGAGGCGATCATATGCTTTTTCGAGATCGACCTTGATGGCAAGAAAGCCCTTCTTCCCCTTTTTCCAGCGCATCGTATGCATGATCTCTTGGGCGAGTATGATGTTATCAGTGATGGAGCGGCCCGGAACGAAACTGCATTGAGTATGACTAACCAGGTGATTTAGAAAAGGTTTCAAACGGTTTATGAGGAGCTTGGTGAGGCCTTTGTAGATCACAGATCACAAAGCGATAAGAAGGAACTGAGTGATCGACGTGGGTGCGGATTGTTTGGGAATCAAAACCATGATAGTGCAGTTCAAGTCATTGTCCCAAATATCGTGTCGGAAAATTGGTTGGAAGGAGTGAACTAGGGAGGGCCCTAGAGTATCCCATTGGGATTGGTAGAATAAAACGATAAAGCAGTCCACCCCAGGGGCCTTGTTGGGGGCCATGGATAAGAAGGCCTGTCGGACCTCATCAAGAAGGATAGGACGGGTGAGGTCCATCGAAGCGCGAGGTGGGAGGGGGGGAAAACCTCCTCGGAGGTGCGAAGGGTGACTCGATAGTGTAAAGGGTTTCTAAGTAGCCCTTGGCCAGTGCACAGATGGCGACGAAACCGGAGCTCAGAATCCCAGAAGGATCAGTTAAAGAGTCGAAGTGAAGCTCGCAACATTTGGCGGTAGTGATGGCATGAAAAAATTTGGTGTTCTTTTCGCCTTGAGTGAGCCATTGGCTACGAGATTGTTGGTGCCAATATAATTCCTCCTGTAGGGGGACCTGGTCTAGTTCCATTTGCAAACGGGCTTCTAACTCATGTAGGGAATCAGGAGGTTGATTATCTAAGGCGTGCTGGATTCCCGAGAGTCGTGAGATGAGCCGCTTTTTGCGCCAGAAGATGTTGCCAAACGTAGAATAATTCCAATGCTGTAAGTGGTCACCCAGCTGTTGGATTGCCTCACTCAAAGGTTGGCGATGAGGTTGCCAGTGGTCCGCGACAAAGCGTGTGAAGCCCTCGTGAGTCAACCAGGCAGATTGGAAACGGAAAGGACGGATCGATGGAAGGGGCTGGGCTGAAGGAAGGAAAGTAATTAATAGAGGCCTATGATTAGATTTAAGGAACAGGAGGTGAGTCACTTTCGTGGACGAAAAGGAAGTGAGCCACGCAGAGGTTCAAAAAGCTCGATCGAGGCGAGCTTGAAGATGGCCTCGACGTCAAGTAACTCGAGGACCAATAAAGCCAGGATCCTGAAGAAAGACAACATTGTATACAATCCCTGAATTGTTTGTTAATAGACGATGGGGTGCTAGAGTCCTCTCGTCGGTCAGCCCACTCTAGTTTGGCATTGAAGTCACCCCCAATCAGCCAAAGTAAGGTAGTGACACTGGCAATTTTCTTAAGCTTGTGCTAGGTCCTCGTGTTATATAGGTTTCAAGTCCAAAACCTAGAGCACACAGGGTCTCACTAGCTAAAAAAAAATGTTTAAGCTTGAGAAGATGATCTACGACTCTATGCCCACTTTTTATGTGTGTCTTTTTAGTAGAGATTCCAACGGTCAGGATTTTGGAAAATTTTATTTGACATCAGCTCAGTCACGAAGTCTGAACAGACCTGAGAATATAAACCCGAGCCCAAACTCCTTCAAGTTTGCCAGCCTAATGTTTGGTCACTGTTAATTGCGTATGTATGGCGACTTTGTCGGAGAACTTGTGCAAAGTTCGAAACGCGAGGGCATTATTTAATTTTAAAGAAAAGAAAAATAAAGAAGACCTAAAACTAAAAGCAAACTAAATATCTAACAAATGGGAAAATATGGCAAACGAAATCATCCTCCAAGTTTCCCTCTGTAATTGTCCTATGGAAGTAAAGCTCGCACTGAACCAGAATCCCCAATTTTCTTATGAATCCCGCGATTCTAACTCAAACGTCCTATCGTTCAAGTTCCAAATCTAAGAGTGAGAATCGTCTTCCTGGTTGCTCCAGTTCCCACGCGCTTACAATGCCAGGATCCGAGTTTTGGTCGAGAAATTCAGCTCCAGAGCTCCAACCCCACTTTCCATTTTCATTCGATTCGAGTTCATTCACTTGCGGTGGCATATTTCTGGAGCCCATTGTCTCATCTTCCTTTATGAGGCACGTTTCTTCTAGAGGTTGTTCAGTCAGTGATTCAAGTTCGGTTTCTTCCCGTAAACCCTCAGTTTTAAGGGGGAGAGGGAGGAATGGTTTTAATGTGGTTTTTCTGTCGATGAGTTTGACAAGCGACGGAATTGAACGCGAACAGAGGGCTTGTGTGGCACAGAACGGAGTTGTTAGTAGCTCCGTGGTGGAAGAAGGTAATTCCCTTACGAAGGCGAGAGAGAAATGGAGGGTTCGGGTGCGAGGACGCAGCGGTGCTATGAACACCACAAAACATCTGTGGGCTGGAGCTATCGCTGCCATGGTGTCAAGGTACTGGATTTTTCTGAAGACTTTTAAAGTCACTTGCTTTTGATGATAGTAAGAGGGGTTTGGCGTCCATTGCTAAATGAGTTCCAAAGTTCTTGTAGTCGATAAATAGAACAACTTGATTCTTTGATACATGCTGGCAGTGAAAGTTTTATGAGAACAATCATGTGTGGTAGGATCATGGACATGTTTTTGTGCTTGACTGAACAAATTTATTTGCGGCAGAACTTTTGTTGCTCCACTTGAGAGATTAAAGCTGGAATATATAGTTCGTGGAGAACAAAGGAATATATTCGAGCTTGTTAAGAGGATTGCAACTACTCAAGGCGTGAAAGGCTTTTGGAAGGGGAACTTTGTAAACATTCTCCGCACTGCTCCTTTTAAAGCAGTTAATTTTTGTGCATACGATACATACAGGAAGCAATTGCTAAGATTATCTGGAAATGAAGAAACCACCAATTTTGAGCGGTTTATTGCTGGTGCAGCAGCTGGCATTACAGCTACGGTTCTATGTTTGCCACTAGACACGGTATGTTGAAACTTCACCTATGTTCCTTTATATATCTATACCTGATAAAAGCAATGTGTGACAAAACCTGATTGTATATACCTGTTATGTATTGAGTATCCAGTGCTTCAATTCTACAGCCATACCTGAATGGGCTTTCTTTCTTGTATCGGGTTGTCCAATTCTTGCTTCCAATATAATGTATGGTTTTTTGCAGCATGAGACCTTAGCAATTATGTTTCGTAGGTTTTCTTATAATCTTCCCTATGGTTATTAGTACATAAGATAAGAGTCTTTATCAGGGTATCCTTGTAATAGAGAAAGATATCTGGTTGAATCTAAGACAGTCTATGGGAAAATGGGGAGTCAGGTGCAAAGTTTCTTATTTGGAGGTCTTATTGAACCTTTTTGCTCCTTGGAAATAAAAAACATGTATTATGCATTCTGCTCACCTTGAAGACATTTAACCAATTTTTTAGCCTTTTAGGTTTTGAGATCTTCTTTAGTGTATTTCTGAAAGGATAAAATGTATTAACTTTATTTCAGATCAGAACAAAGATGGTGGCCCTTGGGGGGGAAGCTTTGGGCGGTGTTATTGGTGCCTTCCGTCATATGATTCAAACTGAAGGATTCTTTTCCCTTTACAAGGGGTTGGTACCTTCTCTTATTAGTATGGCACCTTCAGGAGCAGTTTTCTATGGTGTATATGATATCCTAAAAACCGCATATCTACATTCACCCGAAGGCAGGAAAAGAATTCAAAATATGAACCAATATGGGCATGAGTTGAATGCTTTCGACCAGCTAGAGCTGGGACCAGTTAGGACATTGCTTTATGGTGCTGTTGCTGGTGCTTGTGCTGAAGCTGCTACATACCCATTTGAAGTTGTGAGAAGGCAGCTTCAATTGCAAGTCCGGGCCACTAAAATGAGTGCATTTGCTACCTTTATCAAGATTGTTGAGCAGGGTGGAGTTCCAGCCCTTTATGCAGGACTAATTCCCAGCTTACTGCAGGTATGTAGATGGAAAGCATGTTTGTTGTGGACTAACGTATGAAATCTGCTATGGATCGTATGCACTCGTTCCATTATAGATCAGTGTCTTGTGCACCTGCTGAGACAAATATGCTTATTAACAGCTTGGTTTTAGTACTGCATTCTCAAATTACTTCTGTGCCATATCACGTGGGGTATTATGTACTACGTGATTTCTAAGATGTTCGACTTCCCTTCCAGAATGGTAACGATGATCTATTTCTCTTCTCTGATATCACCTTTTGTATGTATTCAGGTACTTCCTTCGGCTTCAACAAGTTACTTTGTTTACGAATTTATGAAGATTGTTCTTAAAGTGGCATGAACAGAGACAACCAAGTCTTCTGCAGAATTGCAGTAGGAATTTTTTACAGTGACTCAAATACCAGGGAAGACAGAAATCAGAATGGTAAAGGTGGTCAGTTACACTTGATACCTGCACTTTTTACACGGAGAAAAGGAAGAGTGAACTAAAAAATCTCTGTTTTCTTCGTGGTTGGTTGTTCCAATTGCATTTGACCTGTAGCTTATTCCTTTACTAGGGTTCCTTCGTTGTCCAATCTTTCTTTCGATTCAACTGGTTATTACTGGCCAAAAAGAAAGGAATAGTCATGCACTGGCCTATGTTGGCAATGCCAGTAAGCTTCATTTTTTTTTTAAATTTTTTTGGGTCAACCTCCAAGGTGATCTGGGTAGGCCCGAATTGTCGGTGGCACTTTTAAATCATTACTACACTCAGATTATTTTTCAGTGGTGCCATGTGGGATCCCATTCCCAAAGGGCAGTTTAGTAGGTATTTAACACTGTTGCATATACAAGCAGAGTCGAGGCTCAACCTTGCTTAAGCTAAGATTAACCCCGCACAACTCGACTTCTCGGTGGTTGAATACGCATATTTGTGTTAATGGAACCAAAATAGTTCGGAGCTAGTTGGTCCATTTCGCTAAGGTGGGTACAAATATGCTTGGCTTTTCCTTTTTCTGTTTTATTTCTATTTTCAATGAACATACCCTTCCCAAAAGCAATCAATTCTACATGCCTTTGGCAAAGCAATCAATTTTACGTACCCTTGCTAATGTAGATGGTTTATATATGCCATTGAGAATTGAAATGGAACTCATTCAATTAGCCAAATTAGTAACGTAATGTGATCGTTGTAATTATATTGGTAAGGCTTTGAATATGTAAGAACCCATTGCTCCTGTAAAAATAATTAGTTTTTAATTCAATCTTCTTTCGCATACAAATCAATTGGATCATTCTCTATTGATTTTTAACATCCCCTCGTATTTAACTAGTATCATAAAAAAACATGGATTATATTACATTATCTTAAAATTTTAATTTAATAAATTATCTTACTTAGCATGTACAAATCTCTAATTCGGAGTTTTGCCCCATCTAGATATAAATCAACCAACTACTTTATTTATCTTATAATAATTATAAATTATTGTGTCAATTTGAAGAATTATCTAATGTGCACTTCAAGAATATCGAATAAACTTCTCCATTTAAAACGTAAACTAACATAAAAAGACTATTCTTAACAGTCAGAATCTTTGTTTTTCCTGTCTTAAGTGAGAATGCGAATTCAAACTTCCTTATGTATGCAATCGTTTAAAATTTGGAGTCAAATTTTTGTCTCCCACAAGAGATCTACTTGACTAAAACGAGTATTAATCCGAATATAAATAACTTAAAAAGCCTTCTTATAATTAAAAATTTCCTTCAAAAGGCCTCTTATATGGTCCTAACCGGTTCGAATCTGGATTAATAGATTATCCATGTGGCATCGGATATCGGATGATTTACATGAAAAAAACAAAAGAGGCACAAGCAATCAAAGGCAGGACAAAAAAGACGTTAGGCATGCCTGTTAGAATATAGGCAGGACTAGGACTAGGCGGTGCCATTTAAATTACAGTTTTCCGTGCTTGTTACATGCTTCAAATCTTTCAAATTGGCAGCCTTATTTCTGGAGACTGGATTCGACAACATCAAAATTTGGAAACATTCATAAATAACCAAAATACCTTCTTATTCTTTAAATTAAAATTTAGTGTATTGTCCCAAATAGTGAAAACAAAAAAAAACTCCCAAAGTAACTACCCCACACGTGTTCCTAGTCCACTGGCCCTTCGATAACTGCGAAGCAAAACGCCCCCAGTCTTTCAAATGCCATTCCCACCACCTCTCATTCACCTTTTCTCTGTACACTTGGCTTCCGCCTCGCACTAACCCTTTCGCAACCATGCCTCCGCCTGTCATCGGAGCCGCCTCTGCACCCAATGGTGGGACGCTCGTTTCCGGCCTGAGTGGTGGCCACGATGACAGATCCCTCAGCGTTACGCATTGCTCCAATTCCGATTCATCACCATGCCCGTCGGCTTCTTCTTATTGTTCTCTGTTAGGAGTTGATGTTCGTTCGCTTCCGTTGAACGACTCCGACAAGCTTCGGAGAATTATTACTGCGTCTGTGAAAGGGTTCTCAATTGGTGCTGGTCTTAAAGGTGGCCTCGCGCTGTTTTCAATTCTCGCCAGGTTGCGTCGCTCCAGATCATGCTCATCGCGGTGAGTCTTGTTTTGGTCTCCATGTATTTGTCCCTTTATATGCTTTTGATTGGTTAAAGCTGGGTTGATTTGATTTTGGTGGCTGCGATTAGGAAAGTTGAAGTCTTTACGAATAGTGAAGCTATCGCTTTAGCCGTGAAAGAGACTCTAAGATACGGGTTCTTCCTTGGGACTTTCGCCGGTACATTTGTTTCTGTCGACGAAATTATAGCTTCCTTTGGAGGCCACCGTAGGTAATTTAGCGAAATTCCCAAGTTGTTATATCATGAAAGTTCCCATTACTTTTAGTATTGTTCTTATGATGTATTGTGTAACTTTTAGTATTGTTCTTATGATGTATTGTGTAAAAATAATCTTGAGTTTAGCCCGTTATGATTGCGGTTTCAGGACTGCAAGATGGAGAGCTTTATTGGCAGGGTTGATTGCCGGCCCGTCTATGCTTCTTACTGGCCCTAACACTCAACATACGACCTTGGCCATATATATACTTATGCGAGCTACTGTTTTAGCATCTCGATGTGGAATTAAAAGCAAACAGTTTGGGAGCATTTGCAAACCTCTTACTTGGAAGCATGGGGACATATTTCTCATGTGTCTCTCCTCTTCTCAAATCTTGTGAGTATCTTATTCTGTCTCAAGGCAAGTCCAGGGGTGGGGTTGACGTTTGTTTCATCAGCTTGTTTTAGGATGTTGTTGGTATTATTATTCTCATTATCTTGAGCATTTGGATAACTGTCTGTTTTGATGACTAATAGCTAATGCTGATGGTAGGGTTCGGGTTTCTACTATTTAGGCTATAGGCATGACTGCATGAGTGATTTCATTGAAGCTGAACGATTTTAATTTTATGATGCTTGGTGATTGAAATGTTCACTACCGTCAATTCACAACAATTGGCTAGTATCTGACTATAATTGGCGAAGCAATCTTTGAGAGGCTTAGTTCTGCTAAATTTTGAACTAATTCTGAAGGCTTGCCTTGTTCCTTTTTTTTTCCTTTTAAGGTTAGAACTTCTTCCGCACTTGCAGTGTCTAATTGCTTTTACTTATGGATTATGATGCTCAAATCTGAAATATACTGTCTGGAGCTGCATAAAAGTTTGTTTTAAACATGAGTTTAATTTTGTTCCTTTTGTTCATTTTTTCACGGCTTAAGATTGATATATATTAGAATGTCTTGTTTTGTGTTTTAATTTAAGGAACTAGTGACTTTGGTCCTGGCTGATATATTTGTTAAATTTCACATGATGGTTTAATTCTTATATAGACAGAGTTCAATTAAAAGCATGCTCTTCTCAGGTCTGCTTACATATTGACACAAGAGAGCTTGCCGCCATCATACAAGTCCTTTCTGAATAAACAAGGTGGAAAGGATCTTTCCATACTTCAAGGTGTGAAAGAGCTTGCAAGTGGCTTGCCAATTACAAGTTTAAAGGCGATAGAGAAATACTACAAATCCACAGGTGTTGATATTAAACTCAATCCAGAAATGAAAATCCCCTGCCCGGTATAATTTCTTTTCCCTTCAAAATTTCCTGATATTGATCACATATCTACTACATAAATGGTTCTTTATGTATATTCTTTCATTTTCATCTTCCATTGCGGATACCCTATGTTAACATGGCTCAAATTTTGCTAAGCCTTTTCTTGGTGATATATATGTGCATAAATGCAAAGATGCTAAGGTTGATTTTTTTCTGATCTTTCTAATGAAAAGTTATAGACAATCTGCTTCATCGCATGTGTGGATAAGCCTTTAATGAGGCTGAATGTGAAATTTCTCCAAGTTCCACATGTCATCCTTAGTTTCTGGATTGTGATTTTTCTTTCAACAACTTGTGTATGGATATTGGAAAGAAAAATCACCTCTACTTTTATTTAGAAACTATTTTATGCAAAGGTCTTTTCATTCCTGTTTCCAAGATTAATACAAGTTTTGTATTCTTCCCCTGGATGAAAATGGTTCATGCAAGTGGAAGAACGATTGAGAGAACGCACACCATGAGATAGTTATCATGTGGTTAAAGTGTTTAGTCCTTAAAATATATTCGTAAGCTTTTCCCAAAATTTCTGAATATGCTCTAGAAACTTGCTTAAGCCATTCCAAAACTTCGTATTGGTTGAACGTTGATGAAATTATTGCGATAACTTTGATTTTTTTTTCCTGGTAGTCTAAATATACTATTCCTTGTAAAAATAAATGTAATTATAACTTTTTATGTCCTTGCTAGTGATAAATGCTTGATATAATTATAACCTTTCTTTCAAACCGATCTTAGTTTTGCTTTCAGAAGTGTCAGAATTGGTCAAACCCAATGGTTCAAGAAGACCTTTTTTTCTCGGTCCTTTATGATAGTTACCATTTCCTGAAGATCGCAAGGATTTATCTATCAATGTGATCATCGGAGTTGTAAATATTACATATGTTATAATTTTTCTTAGATTGGCAATATGTTTCAGTGCTTATCCATGGCTTAATTACTTGTCTAGATATTGAATTGATATACTGTTCTGTGATTTCAACAAATTTTGCAAACTTATTATTTGTGCAGATCTTACATGGCAAACAGCCATGCAGTAAGCATGTATTATCCTTTTTTGTTGAAGCATATAAAAGAGCATTGCCAGTATATCTACCAGTATATTTGATCCCTGCATTGATAGTTCATCGGCAGGGCCTCTTGAAAAGGTACTATCCTCATTCATGACAACGTAAAGTTTCCTGTTCGACAATCCCAAAGTAGACATGTTTGGTGGTATGCATTTGGGATTATGTAAGGTTCATCGATCACAATTGAATTTGTTGGTCCGTCAATGAAGTTTCCGAAACAGCCTCTCAATATTTACCCCCAAATTGATGCTCCCTGCCTCTATATTCTTTGTAGGCCTTACTCGATATTGGCTAAAGGGCTTCTTGGTACTGCAAGATCAAGTTTGTTTCTATCCGTATATTGCTCATCTGCTTGGTTAGTTCCGACCTCCGTCTTATTCTGTGTGCTTGACACGACGAAGTCCTTGTCACGTTACTATGTTCCTGTTTCTTATCACTAATATAAATGTTTATCAAGAAAAAAGAACCTCCTCACTGAAGACGCTTTCAATTGCTTGGCAGGTTTTGGACATGTCTCCTCTTCAGACTTGTTAATAGGTGCAGTATTCCTTTGTTGGCAATGGGAACGGTATTTTCTTTGAACCATTTATTTAATTATGGATAAACATAGCTTTGTGTTGTTTATGAAACAAATACTCCTTGACCTTTGCAGTTTCCAACTGGGCTAGCCTTGGCTATAGAGAAGAAGAGCAGGCGGATTGAGATTTCATTGTATTGCCTTGCACGGGCAATTGAGAGTTTTTTTACGTGCATGGCTGAGAGCGGATATTTACCGCAGTCCAAGAAATTTAAGAGAGCAGATGTGGCGATTTTCAGTTTCTCAACAGCTATAATTATGCATTGCTATGCTCAGGAGAGGGAAGTGTTCAGGTCCAAATATCTCAACGTTTTGGACTGGGTTTTTGGTGTCCCTCCTCCTCCCGATGAAACCCCGCGAAAGAAAAGATAGTTTCATCCCCCTCCTCCTGATGAAACCTCAGGAATGAAAGCATCTTAGACACTAGTTAATTGTTGTGTCACAGTAGCTCAATTATTTCGACTCACCTTCCTGCTGGTAATTGAAGAGCTTGTTTGTACCATGTAAATTTAGTTAGTTCTTCAAGATCGTAGTAGGAATGAAATGATACAGGTGAACTGTTTAGTACACCCTTTTCAGGAGATTTTCTAAGTAAGATGGTTCAAATGTAATTCTCTGTTTTGTTCATTTTACCCAATACTAAAATTTACAACAATGATACGATTGATAAAAGATGTCGCAGGCCATGATTTTAGCTTTACGAATGAGTATACTCAGGAATATCTTTTGTCTAATATTATAGTATCTTATTCTGACTCTTAAATTTTAGTCATTTATTTATATGAGTTTCGTATTTATTTATATGAGATTTATACAGAATCCGTATAAATAAATGACTGAAATTTATAAAACAGAATAAGATATTATAAAATTTGAAAGAATATCTGAATTCGTGCGGCCACGTAAGAGCAGAAAAGGTAAGTAACAAGGTACCGTAAGATTGTGTTATTCCACACCACAGCCTTTAGAAGAGGCATCACTGCAAAGAGTGATCCACGAATTCAATCCAAAGGCACGAGGAACAATCTAAAAAAGTCTTCAAACGATTTCCGTACCCTAATACATCAATTTTCTACAGTTAAGCAACAAAAATGCACTGCACCTCAAGAACGACAAGGATGTAGGCTAAACCTCGTCTTCGTGAAGGAGCATATTGGGAATGCCTTTATTAACAGGAAACTTGCGACCAGTCTCAGGGCAAACCAAAGCTCCTTCCTCAAGATGAAGTTCCAACAGCGCGTGGTGAAATTTACTGAGGAACTCACTGGAGTCGAGCATTAACAAATCAGCCTCTTCGGGAAGTTCCGCAAATCCCATAGTTCGACCTGCTTCGACGAGGGCTTTCCAATCCACCTTTGGAAAAATATTCTTCAGAAAGTCCGGGTTGAGCTCCACTTGCTTTTCGATCACTTTCTCTACCTCTATACGCAGAGGGAAGCCATTGGATACTCCCTTTATTTTTGACGATAGCATGTTGTGGGTTAGCAGCCTCATGGTCTTCTTCTCTTCAACCCCAAGAAAAATACAAATTCAAAACCAACGATACGTAATAAACGTTTTTATAGTCCAATAAAACAGTTTGAAAACCGAAAAGGAAAACGGAGAAGTGCTTTGATGAAATTACACGGTAAAAATGGCAGAGGAGACTCGTGAAGAACAAGAAAGGAAGAGGAAGATCAAAGTTACTTTTTCGTTGGATATCGTTATGATTGCCACCTTCGTCTCCTGTTGTAACTTAGGGTTTCAGGTGAGAAAATTTTCTGAAAGAGTAAGGAAACCAAGCTGACTACTGACTACTGAGGGAAGAAGAGAGAGAGATCGCAGCCTAACGTACACGAGGCCTATTAAACGATGCGTCGTGATGTTTGGTCTTTCCTCTTTCACAAGGAATTAAATAAAAATAATTTAATTTAAAAAATATAGATATGGAAATAAGTTGACTATTTTTATGCTTGGAAATAGACTCATTTCACAGGAGGAAAAGAATTAAGCACACTTGATCATTAATCTTTTGACTACTTTATTTTACATATACATAAGTTGTTCAATTTTTTGCACTTTCAGGATCATCAAGATAATGCTGAAAAAGTAATAGCTTCTTCACTACTACCATCCTCATATACCAACCAAAAGAACACGAGAAATTTCCAAGCCAATTTCTTTGAAGCTCACTTGCAGCCTTAACGCTCTTTTGCATCATGAGGTTATGAAAATCCACCACTTGTACAAAGCATAACTGTAAATAGTGGTGTAAACGACCACTCTAAGAGGAGAAATTCTAGTCCTGCACAGATAGATTGCATTGAGGCATAGGCATTAATTAGGAAACCCCTGCACACTGAGTTTTAAAAGGCACAAATTCACACAAAACTGAAGCTCTTGATAACTCAACATTATGCAACTGTTTCAATGATCAGCAGATTTCGAAGTTCATTTGCAGCAGTGCAAAAGACTTCGAAAAGGAATGGACTTAGTTTCCCGTTGGAAGGGAAACCATGTAGGTGAAAAGTTTCTCAAAATTAGGTCTGGACTGAACTAAGCTTAAAAAATAAATTGCCACTTAGATTGAGTGATTAGCATATCCCATCGTTTTATACTTAAAATCAATTAACAAATTTCCAGACCAAACTTATGGGCGCGTCGTCTCATTTCATTTCCTTTCTACAGATCCCAGAAACAGACCAAAATAAAACCACAACCCAGAATTCAAATCAAATCCACGATATAGAAAACCCCAAAAGACAAGAAAATTAAGAAAACGAGAGTGAGAAACAAACCGAAACCCAGATCTCTGAGCGAGAGCGAGCTTTTCCTCTTCGGTAACGGGATAGAACCAGCGAGAGTAATCTCTATCGAAAAAATCCCAATCAGGCAGGAGAATCCCAGCAATACCAAGCACACCTAGAATGTAAGTAACAACCATTTTCTTGAAAGAATGGGTGCAAATGAAAACAGTGAAGACAATAGCGGCCAACCAGACGAGAGAGTTCCTGAGAGCAGAGTCATTGGCCATAGATATAGGGAAGATAAGGAGCAGTTTAAATTTATAATAATAACAAGAGATATTGATGTAAGGAGTAGTTGAATGTGGGAGAGATATTACTGTGGAAGTGAAGTATCTGGATATGGTGGCGTTGGTAACAATCACTGAAACAGAGGAGGATCGGGTCGCGGGAAAAATTGTAGGAGACGTACAAGAAGTAGTTGGACAACACGTGTCACATTTAATACCCTCTTTAATTGTCTTTTGCCACGTCATCTTTTCTATAGATGTGCTTTTAATTTGCAAGCTAATTTTAAATATTAATAATTTTATTAAAGCAGCTTTTGTTTAGATACATTTTAATAATTAATATTTTTGTTAAATTTTGATATATTAGAAGTTAATTTATTAATGTCTAATTATAATAATCAATATTTAAATTGAAAATATTATAATTTATCCTTACCTTTTAGCTTGTGGGTTTTGGGAAAAAAAAAAAAAAAGAGTTAAAAGGGCTATTTCTTATTCTCGCACGACATTGGAAGGGCAAGCCCATGACGTTGACTCTGTTGATATCCATTTCCAATTTTTCGTGGAGCTTGCCCCAAAGTTTGCTTTCTCGTTGAGCTGTTTGTATTTTTCTTTTAGGCCCGGTTCAGAATAGTTTGTTTTTTTCTTTTCCAGATCATAGATTCCGGATTGTAGATGGAATAGTAAAAGCACAGTTAGTCTAATATTCTTCCTGAATAAGACAAATTCAAATTGTTCACAATTATTCCTTTGGGGTAATTAAAAAATGTAACCGGTTCAATTAATTCGATTGGAAAATTTTAAACCGCCAAATTTTTTAATTTAGTTTTTAACTTTCTGGTTCAATTTATTTTAATAACTTTATTATTAAAAATTGATTGATTTATTAATTAATCTGTCAATATTTTTTAATTAATAATTTCTTATAAACAAAAATGAATCAAATTAGTTTTTATTTAACAATATAATCTTTCAACGTAACTTCAAATTCTTTAATATGATTATATTTCAAATTCTTTAATTTTATTAAATCTTTTTCCAGTTTTATGACGATTTAATATAGGTTATACCTTAAATATCTTGTCTTATTGATTTTTAAAACATTATCTACAATTGATAAAAAAAAATTGTAACATTTGATGAACATTATGTGAATCTTAATCATATATATTACCAAGTGTTAAATTAATATATTTGAAAAGGTGAAACGCTCCATTTCTAAACAACTATAGTGTTGAATATCTACTGAAATTCTATTGGAACTTATTACATATATCTGAAGTGCACATCTTGATTCTTATTAAATTAAATTTGTAATTTGAAGTATATGATATTATATCATGTGGTCCAAACTACCACATATCAATACTTGTCGGTACAACTAGTAATTTGTTATTTCTCAATTGAATTTTGTTAGACATGTTGGTTTATGCTCTTGCAGTCAATTATGGTTGTACATTTGATTGCATAAAATTTGTTTTATTCAATAAAAGACATTATTTATCTTTGAGTATTTTTAATTATTTAATTATTAATCATAAAGATAAAATCCCTGGAATAATTATTATGCAATTAGAAATTATAATG
>JANJEY010000139.1:101042-114549 GCA_024703695.1 Erythroxylum cataractarum
TTTATACAAGATAACCATGCATAGACAGGTTAAGTCAAACCACTTTGACATTCCTAATATTTGGGTGGTCATGACATATTGCTAGACGTCAATCATGATCTATGATTATAAATTGTTTAATTAAGAAATTAAAGATAAATTAAAAGAAGTTTTGATTTATTTGATTTTAATTATGAATTAGAATTATAATTTATAATCATTGCCAACTATTAAGAACGTAATGGGTCACACATAAAAGGTCTATAAAGAAGAAAATAAAATTTGAATTAAGTTGGACTTAGTTGAAAAGTTTTACAAATTTTAAGGGTCAATATGTGATATTCGATCTTATAAGGATTAATTAATAATTATAATTAAAGTTTGACTTTAGTGGTAATTTTAATAACATCCAAGGATATGAAAAATCTTAGAAAAAAAAATGGAGCTAGCACTTCTAACAATTTTTCCTCTCAAATTTGGTTTGAGTTTTTCTCCGAAAAGGATATGTGGATACCGTTAAATGTCAAACGATTAAACGATTCGTGGAATTGACAGTTTTGAAGAAGCGGAAAATTGTATCGGAAAATCAGAACATATTCGCATAGCTTTGTCTATTTCTTGTTTTATGTTTCTACTTTAATTTTGTTAAATTTGATTATCTGGAAAATTTTATATTATTTCCGCTGCACTTATATTTGATCTTGCATATTTTTCCAACAAGACATACTAAAAATAATGGTCTGCCATATTAAAAAATCACAGCTGGGTGTATCTATAAATACTTTCTCATAAATTTAAAATTTAATGGAAATTGTAAAGTCAGTTCAGAAAAACCGCAGTTGAGGAGACACACTCGAGCACAGAGTCTTGTACCTTGGCTGCCTATAGCAACGGACTAAATGGTTAACAAAAACTTGCATCTGTTAAATAAAAAAAAGTAGTCCCATTAAACGTGGATTCTGCCTCACAGAGATGTTAGTAGTTAAATGGCAACTTGGTTTGGCGAAAAGAATTGTCTCATTATTTAAACAAGTGGCACGTTTATTATCTATTAACACTTATTTTAGTTTTCTCAATTATTAATTTAAGACGTTGCGAAAACATGACGAATTCTTAAGGAAGACTAGCTTCTTAGCATATGATTAATAAATATCCACATATAACTACTCCGGTGAGAATGTGGCATTTATATCCATCGTGAAGGATATGATTTGACTTCTTTTATTTATTTTGGTAGGAACTAGGAAGACATAGGGATAGCTAACGTTTTTGGATATGTATTGGGGGCAAAATGTCCGAATAAAAAGAACATGAATGTTGCTTGTTCCGGATAGAAGGGAAATGTTTAATATTCAATTTCGATTCTCACAGGCAAGCATCGATTAAACAAGGCAAATGAATGTGTTTTGTGTGATATATAAGAAGGCAAGAACTCTTTATTCCTGTTATGTTACTTATTCCTTAATATACGAAGCCAACACTAGCTTAATTGTGTCTATCCTGAGTTTTAAACACACAAATGATAAAGAAAATCCAAGTAGCAACGTGTTTGGCATACAAATATAGAATCATTTGCTTTATCTCACCTCGTTTTACGTAGATCTAATCTTTGCCAAGTTGTGCTGAACGCTTCGGCATTCTGCATTTTCATATCCTATATATTTCAAAACCATCAAGTTAATGTGAACAATTTCCTCTTTCTTAATTGTATTTAATAACAACATACTTTTTTTTCCCTATAATTTTATAAATTTCAATAAGAATTTCGATTATATGCTTACTAATGACCCTTCCTTTTTTCTTTTAAAGATGCGCTGCATTACACTTTAATTTTAACTATCATAACAGGTTAAGAGTAGATTGTTCGACAAAATTAATGATTAACTGCAAATGATGTACAATACGTATACATAATATCCGTATATACATGCAAGATTTCTTGACTTTTATATATATATACTCATACGTTCAAAAGGAGTCTGACATTAGTTAATTGGTTGGGTGAATACCTTAACCAAAATCTCTGAAAACTTAATCAGATCACCAAATCTTTGTTCTGCTCATATTGGTTTGAAAAAACTGCATACAAGTGCTTGACTTTTGTCAAGAATAGATTGTTTAGATTTCATGGGTCATTAAACAAGTGAATATAAGTTTAGTTTCTTTAGGGAGTTATTAATAATTTAATGATGAACATCAGACAATAATAAAGATGCAAGGCTAAGTTTTACACAAACAAAAATTAGAAAATGTAAAAAATGAGTACACAAGCACTAACTTAAAAAAGTATAGGAAAGAAAATTTCATCATATATATTAGAGAAATTACTTGTGAGTGCCGTATGTACTTTAGTTCTTGACCTGATCTTCTACGCACTGGAGGAAATGACTATGAGGTCAAAAATATGTATTTGTTTAACATTAACATCGATCATATACTTGCAAATTAAGATATTCGATCTTTCGAAGTTGGTCTTAGCAAGATTCTGCCTACAAGCCTACTTAAAAGATCAAACTGGGTTGATTGGGAAGTATAGAACAAGCTAGTTGCATCATGTTCTTAATTAAAGTCAACGTAGATTTCTTGCAATTTCTTTAAGATTTCGTAGTCCCCATTAGGTGATCCGCGAGACTTGATCAATACAAGTTACTCTTGGAACAGGTAGTACAGGTCCCCACTTCCATTTTCTTTCTCATTATGGTCACAAGCCTGACTGTTAATGAAACCAGAAATGAGAGTTAAAAGGAAAAAGGAAAGCAAACAAAGAATGATTTCTTGTTCTTTCTGATCAGATAGCGGTTGCTCCTCTCCCCATTTCGCATCTACACAGAATAATCAATTTTAGCGTACGTGATATATGTTTAAGTGCTTTGTGTGATCCAAACAGAGATATGTACAAGACAATATATATTGAGACCAAAAACAGATGTCGGAGGAACCTGGATTTCGGATGTGTCAGTTGGAAACCCACTGGAACAAGTAAAACTGGTTGGTTTAGCTGACTCTTGAAATCGAACCCAAAAGATTGTGATGACACACTCTTTTGATCATATTGTGCATGGTCCACCCGACAAGTATCCTTGGTTAAAGGACCAAAGTTTGAGTTTATGTGCGAGTAAGCCAATGTTTGTTAACCGTTTACTAACTAAATGTGAGGTGAGAAATGGAGTTTGACAGCTTATGGGTGATGAGAATAAGAAAGAGGTTACATGATTTGTTTGTTGGAGAAAATGGTCTGTTTCACTTCGGCTATTGGCATTTGACGTTGACACTTAATTAATTTAAGTTGACACATTAATTAAGGGGGGTTTAGGTAAGAAAAAAAAAGCTTACTTACAGAATAAGAGAAGCTGCCACAAATAATTATTTGCTCACACAAATAGGATTATGATTCCAGTAAATCTTATTATTAAATCGAACGCAATTCTCATTGAACTGATCAAATATTTCTAAAAAACTAAAATTAAGTTTAATGAATTTGAAGAATCATGATCATATGCAAATTGCCACCATAATACAAAAGCTCGATCGGTGCCTTTTTTAGAGTTACAATGATGAGCTTTCACTTCCTCACAATTACAAATTGTGGTAAAGCCATATTACCAATTCTTTCCACCATGTATAGGTCGCAAAGACATCCAAATACCTTATTATATAAATTAACTACATTATTAGTTAATGGTTCACGCAGACGACCGAGAATGAATAGTCTTGTATGAGTAGGTCACCCCCCATGCATTTTGTTAAATTTATTAGCTATACGTACATAATTAACTAAGATTCCATAACAAAGAATACCGCAATAGATCCAGGAGAATGACGACAAGCCATCGGAAAAGGCCATTAAAACATTACTAAGCGTGTGGATGGGTACTAAGTGTCACCTGATGTAGATAAATTTTGGGGCATTTGCTGCACCAAACTTTTTCATTGATAATAACATCACCTTCTTGGACAAATATGCGTCATACCCTCTTCAACTTTTTTTTTTTAACAAAGAAAAAAAATATATAATATAGGTGGGATCATCGAATGTCTTATTAGAGAAGTATATCTTTTTACAAGCGCAAATGTTAATTTTCATGACACGTAACGCAAAGTAATTACTTCACCACTGTCATGATATAAATCGATGTACCCCAAAGTATAAAATACAAGATTCTTGTGAAATGAAATCCAAAGTAAGCACAGGCGCAAGTTATTTGTGAAGCCAAGCAAGCATTGACGAAATATATCACGTTGCGTGCATGGAATGGTTTCCTTTGCCGGCCCCTACAGCGACCTACAATGCAATTACCATAATCATGTATTCATAAAGTATCAACAAACAACCAATATCGGATTTCTGTTTTAATTAGTGTGTCATTTTAGTTTGACTCTATTTTAAAACATTGCTCTAATCTTTAGTTTAGGAGTCCAAGCATGTTTTTATAAATCTTGTAGGTATAAATTAAGTATAAGCTAATTAAATTGTCTGTCCTGCTAACATAACCACTCCCTTTCTTTTTCTTCACATGTATGTGACCTCAGGTAAACAATTGAGAAAATTAAGTGGAGAAAAGTGTCCTGATCTTAGTCAACCAACAAAAGTAGTGCATGTTTTTAACGTTAGCGATCAATTAGAATTGGATGGCAAGCAAGCTAGGACTCAGGAACGTGTATAAATAGTTGGCTTGTAGTTTTGGTGGGAGCAGGAGGAAGCAACAATACATAGGGGAAACTTGGTAGAGCAAAGATAAAATGGGGAGGTCTCCTTGCTGTGATGAGAATGGTCTTAAAAAGGGACCTTGGACTCCTGAAGAAGACCAAAAGCTTGTCGACTATATCCAGAAACATGGCCATGGAAGTTGGAGAGCTCTTCCACAGCTTGCAGGTTCGCACTTCCAACTATATAATTAATGTTGCTACTCTCTCTATTCCCAGTAGACGCACGTGATTGTAATCCTTCACTGTATACGCAATTAATGTTTTGCAGGTCTCAATAGATGCGGCAAGAGCTGTAGATTAAGGTGGACAAATTACCTGAGGCCTGATATTAAGAGAGGGAAGTTTTCTGAGGAAGAAGAGCAAACAATCTTGAATATGCATTCCATTCTTGGAAACAAGTAACTATATCTGCAACTCTTTTTAATCCATAGAGACATCGTCTTTTGTTGACTTTTCTTGGTTAGTTAACCCTATTTCTACAATATTGCTTAACAGATGGTCAGCTATTGCCTCTCATCTACCAGGCAGGACAGATAATGAGATAAAAAATTTTTGGAACACCCACTTGAAGAAGAAGTTAATTCAGATGGGATTTGATCCAATGACTCACCAACCAAGAACTGATCTATTTGCCAGTTTGCCTCATCTTATAGCCCTAGCCAACCTAAGAGACCTAATAGAGAATCATCCTTTAGATGAACAAGCGGTCAGGTTACAAGAAGAAGCTATACGGTTAGCTAAACTCCAATACTTACAGTGTCTTCTCCAATCAACAGCTTCAATCAACATTAATAACCCATCTGCAGGCCAAAATGGTATGACAGACATTGACGTTCTCAGTATGTTGAACTCGATTGCTCGTACGAATGATAGCCCAGTTTTAAATTCACAAGTAGAAAATCAGGGCTCATATTCCTTTGCAAATGCCACCTCTCAGCCCCACCATAGTTTGCTGTCTCAGTTTTCTGACCCACAGATTATTTTCGACCATCAACCATCTTTGACGAGTGAGGTGGGTCTAGCTTCAAGCTTAACTACAATGGTCAGCCAAGGATATATTGATCATAGTAATCCATCTGATTCTCCATGTCTTTTTGTGTCTCCAACTCCTTATGTTCCTCCAGCTATTACAGAGACCTCTGTAAGCAATCGAGGAGATGCCAGCAGCTCCATTTCAAGCCATGATGGAGTGAATTCTTCTTCGTATTGGCCTGAACTTTTCTTTGAAGATTCTTTCATGCATGAATCCTAGTGTTTTCTTTCTATGAGAATTGAAGTTCATCACTTTGTGTTAATTTACTACCAACAGACATACTTACAATGTGAAATTACACGTACACGTACACCCATCTGCTCTTTCATTTATGTAAACAGAGATTTAATTATGTTTAAGCTATGTAAAAAAATCCGTGAGCGAAGGAGTTGCGAAGTTGCCAATTTGTTTTACAGGATTGTAATGCTTTCGCAATTTTTTTTTCAAAATAAAAAAACCTTTATTTTGCTTTTTGGCTCGGCATTGCCACTACTGTACAACAAGCTAAGAGTGAATATAAAGGAAATATGAAATCGCAGCGTTCAGTAAAAGTTGTTGATAACTCACAGCTTGTTTGTAGATAATTTGGTTTTCATTTCCAAGTTGTTGATGCCGATAAAGGCTCTTGGGTACTGAGATCACATTCAAATTCTTATCGCCAAGTTCTTCATCAGGATATGTATATATGTATACTCCAACAGTCTTGTAGTAACTCTGCCTACTCAACATTGAGAGTGGACTTCCTCAAAAGTATATAGAATTTAGTTCTTCGTCGTATATGAGAGCAGTTCCTGTCAGACGTACTTATATGGCGTGCATACGAACTGAGACTCAGTAGGATTATATGATTTATTTCATTTTCAATGCATAACCTTTGTCCACTTCTCATTGTTACTTCTTTTTCATGAAGTTTACGTTTGTGCGCGCTATGCTTACCCGTTAAGCCGACTATTTTTAGTTCAACTTTATTCCATACTCGTACAGAAGAAATTGTTTGGGTTGAAGAGTTGCTTATTAGTAGTTTAAGTGCATATATAATATCCTTATAAATTACAAAAAGGAAAATGAGAAAATGAGAAAAATGCAAAAACCAAAATGTAGAAACGTTGTTCCAAAAATATAAGAAATCAAAAAACATTAGAAAAATATAATTATAGTCAAAATTTTATTTTAAATTAAGCTAATAATTTTAACTTGAAATTTCTTTGTAATATTATAAGTATCTCTATATTATTATCTTTGGATCGTAACAAATATTCTCAATCTAAAAAAATACTATAATAAATATCACTTTGAGCTATGTTTTCTTTTACTACCATTTTCAAATTTTGTAACTAATAATTTTTTGTTACGTTTTCATTTTGTATTTTTTTAGCAATAAAATATTTTTGTAGCTAAAATTCAAATTTATTCTATATTAGTTATGTTTTGTAAAATTCACAAGGAAGAAGTTTTGGCTAGGGAAATATTTTCGCAGCTAAAACTTAAATTTATTTTAGTTATCAACTACATTTTTTAATTTTTTGGAGGAAAAAAATTAAAAAATTCGTAGTGTAAAAAAGAAGAATAAAAAAAATACAGTAAACGACGTCGTTTTTCTGAGACCTATAATCCATACACAGGTCTCTCTTCTCTTGCTTTCATTGTTTGGTCTTCGATTCCTTCTTCTATCTTCTATTAATTCCAACAAATTCCTCTTCTGTCTTCATCATGTTTCTTCCATCGTTTTCCCCTTCGTTGTTCGTGTTCTGGCTACTTACTTCTGTTAGTGTTTGTGAAGGATTTTGGGGTGGATAACAACGAATTTGTGTAATCCAAAAGGCTAAGAGTCTCAACGCCATTAGAACAGCTTTGGAGAATCTTGAGGTCCTGTTAGGGTTTTTCCGTGTAAGTGATCTTTTTCTATGTTCTTTATCTTCTTCATTGAATTGAGTTTTAAGAGTTAGGTTTTTATTTAATTTTCTTCTCCATGCTCATATATCTATCTTGAAAATTTAAATTAATAATATTTTTTATGATTTAATTTTATAACAATTAGCAAATAATTTACAATAAAAAATTTATCGATATATTATATACAAAACATAATGCTCTATATTATGATTAAAACTGTAACAAATAAGATGTTGCGAAATTATTAAAAATCTAACAGACTAAACATTAATTGCGACCACAGCATAAAATTAATAACAATGTAAAAGATATAGACTTGGACAAAAGATAGGTGAGGTAGATTTGAATGTTCATTGTCTTGATAAACGACATTGAGATGGACTAGGTATTAATTTTCTTGATCAGTAGTTGGACCTGATTACTTTTCTATCAAGGGACTGACTGCTATAACTTTAGGTTAATTAAAGCGTCCACTATTTTATTCTATTTAATTATTTTGTTGTGTAATTAATATCATTGTGTGTGAGTAATCGTATTTGACAAAATGAACTTACTTGATCATGTATGTCAAAGGAGCATAGAAGAGCTCGAATCTAAGGATCTCCTCTCCTCCTCCTCCTCAAAGTGCATGTTCTAATGGAAATGAAAATTTTGAATGATCTAACCCACCAAAAGTTTCTTATGTCATGGCAGCTAAGTTAAAAAAAATAATTAGTTGTTGGAAATAAAGTGGATACCAACCAGCAGATCATGTGATCTGTATGTATTTGTATATTAGATCGAAGACGGAAAAAATAGCCACGAGTGGCAACATCAAGAAAGGGATCTGTTTTCTGCCAAAGATTCTGTAAGCATTTAATGCGTAATTAAGATGTATGTGCAACTCAAACAATACGGACCTCCACTAGCTATCTAACTGTACCCAAGAAAAGTTGGTTTCACCAAATAATTCATTGGATCATATGAAAATTTTAGCAATTTGAAATTTTATTTAAGTTTTGATTAGATCTAGATAATGTGGAATTTTTTCAATTCTAATTCAATAATCCTATTACTATTTTGATTATTTTTTCTTTCTAGACTGATATATGAATTTATAATCTATAGATTTTTTTTCTAAATTTTTTTGGTTAAATTTTAAGGTTTGATTGTTTCTATTTATAATTTTATTTGAAAAGTAGGGATCATTCCCACGAGGAATTTATTGGTAAATATTATACGAGTTGAAAACTAAAACAAACTAAGGGGTTGATTAATGTGATTTAAAGAAATTAAAAATTAAAAATTAAAATAAATGAAAATATTCAGATTTGGAAAATTAATAATGAACGTTTAGTTTCGAGTCACTTATATTATCAAACAAAGATGGATCATCGATATAAAATTAAGTTCATTAATAAATACTCATTGGGTAATGTTCTCTCTTAAGATTAAATGAATAGAAACATGTATTCTAATCATTCTTATTAACCAACAATTTAGATACGATCTTAAGCTTGATTAATTAATAGTTTTGAGAACTAAGAGAACTAGTGAGCAAGACAATACACATACGCTATGTATTTAATGTAGATAAGTATCTTTCCTAGAATTTCCAATCCCTATTGTAAATATGGTAATCCTAATTGCTACTTTGGATTAACAAAGCTGAAAGTCAAATGTTTCTAATCTGGTTGTAAATTAAATCAATCAATTCTTAGTTGCGCATCCTAGAGATCAATCAATTCAATCATAAAAAGCAATTCGGAAGACACTTAATATTCATCAATGAAATAAACTTTATTTAGAAAATCTCAGTCATACTAGATGATAACATGGTTCCCTTAAAGCAAGAAGGAGAATTTAGCTACTCATAATAGAAGTAAAACCCAATAGAAGAATAACAAAAACATAGTCTCCATATCTGTAATTTTTTCAGCAAAAATCTGAAACTCCTAAAAAAACTAGCAAAAAACGTAAAGAAGATGTAACTAGAAATGCCCTCTCTTCCCTCTTATTGTTATCTTTATCATATACACTTTCCACATAATCAAGCATCAAATCCCCACCTAAAAGACAACAACTTGATTCCCTAAATAATAAAAATCGTAAGTGTATCTAATATGTATTCAAATCAGATTCTGCATATAAATTTTTTCTTTGCACGTGCCCACGCTCTGTCAAAAACTTTTTTGTCAGTTGGGAATTCGAATTGTCTTTGCTTTCCTTGCATCTTTTTTATTCAAACTCATCTCCTATATGTTGAAATTCATCTAAGAACAATTAAAAAATAAGTTCATTAATTTTAAATAAAATTTTCAAAATAAAAACAGATTTATATCCAAAGTTAGCACAAAAATAAAAATTTATCACACCTGAATCATCTTTGTACCAATAATCCTTATCTTCATGGTTAGTCCTTCCACAATATGAGCAAGAAAGGTTATTACCTCCATGAATAGTCTCATGTTGCTGGGTATTGATATGATGTCATCCTCGACCTCGACCTCGACCATGGTTTTGTCTATAGCCATGCCCTCTACCATGTGTTGATCTCCCTTGGCCATGATTAGAACAACCAACCGCTCCACCATCTTGCCTTTTTTGTTTATTAGTCTCCAATTTGAATGCTTATTGCGTAAGAGTTTTTGATTGCTTATGTGCTTTAAGTGAACCCATCAATTCATAAAAGGTATAATTCCGCAAATCCTTTGACTCTTTAATAGCTACGACAACATGATTGTACTTCATAGGCAAACTCTGAAGTATTCTTTCCACAACCTTTTGTTATGTTAAATCTTCTCCAAGGAATCTTATTTGATTGATGATTAAAGATGCCCTTGAAAGAATTCTTGCATCGATTCAGAAGCCTTCATGCTTAGGTTCTTGAACTCTCAACAAAAACTTTGTAGCTTCACTTGTTTGGACTTGTTTTCTCCTTAGTACACTCTTTGAAGTGCATTTCAAGCCTCCTTTGTTGTTTCTGCATTCATAAAATTAGGAAGAAAAAAAAACTTTCATCCATGGATTGTTAGATGAGGGAAAGAGTTTTGGCATCTTTCTTCCGTTTTTCCTTCAACTCTTTTCATTGTGTTGTTGTCAACCTTATGCCTTCATCTTGTTCAGGAGTTTCATATCCATTCTCCACTAAGTTCTATAAATCGTGAGAGATGAGAACTATATTCATCTTAATACGCCAAAACTGGTAGTTTAAACCTGTAAATACAGGCAAATTTTATGTTGAACTTGTTGCTGAAATTATAGTCATTCTCTAGCTTTGATACCACAACTGTTGTCCTGTAACAAAAAGAAACTGCAGCAATAGTGAAATAGGAAAAACATTTAAGGAAGTTAAGTGAACGGTGATTTCATTAATGCCAAGAAAAATGCTAACAAGCCTTTCTTTTTATAATTGAAGCAAGCTTATCAATTACAACTATCAAGCAGTATCAATATCTCCACATATTTCCTAACAAAACATTTAAACAAACAACTGATATGCATCTTATTTAACAACTAGATATGAAGATAATCTACTCTAAAATACTCTCTAACTAAATTTCAAAAACACAATCAATCTCAACAACATTGATACCAAAAATATTCCGAATTATCTAACAATTTCAAGGTATAGTGGTCTGATTTGTCTCGACCTCTTTATTTGCATTGCATCTTTTCGTGTCTGTCTATTTATGGGAAATGTTATTCACTTATAGGTGGTGGTTTGGTTGGTATAAACTTTGTATGGGTTGGTATAATTTGAAGGAAAAAGAATCAGCTTCTGATACCTATGTGAACAAGCTTTTGAAGAAAAATGATTTTCACCATCTTGAGTGAATTTATGTTTTGTTAGTTTGGTGGTTGAAAGTCTAGTAAATGACGAGACATTGGTTTATCAAGTGATTATAATTTGGATGCCATGTTAATATGTGTATTAGTTGAAGTAAATTTAGACCTCTCTTTGCTTTAAATTGGAATGTTGATTTCATTTATTTGGATTTATTGTGGTTACTCTTTTAGATTGTGGCCTAAAAATAGGCTATGACTTTATTTTCTCATCTATTCCATTGGATTTGGTTTTGGTTGTGCCTACTATTTGGTTTTTTTTTCTAGCTTCTCTTGGTGGATTATTGCAGAATGAGAATAGTTCAATTTTGAATATCCTTCATTATCTGGTTTTCAAATACCTTCTTTGATATATGCTTTAATGAATTGGAATGGAATCTTGATTTATGTATGAAGCTTGGATTGTTCTCTAATTTATGATTATCACAGGTGCATTTGATTCTTTAATGTGTTCTCTAATTTATAGTCTAATGCATTTGATTCTTTAATGTATTCTCTAATTTAAGACCTTCACAAAGTCATGTTAAAGAAATTGTTATAATTCTTGAAAATAAACCTTCAAACAGCAAGTGATTTTTTTTCAATTTTCTATTATCATTAAAAAGTTCATCTTACTATTCATGACGTGGTTTTCATATGCTTAATTAACTCAGGACATGAAAACTTTTCCTACTTAATTGTTTTTCACTTACACAACCATACATCTATTTCTAACAAAGTTCTTACTTTTTTAGATAAGTTATATGATTTCCTCTTATAATCTTATTAAGCTTGTAGGCATGCATAATTATGGGCAAAACTTCAAATCTTTAGTAAGCATACTTGGTCAACAACTTCTTTAATTTCAATTCTTTGTTAGTTTATTTTTTTCACATGGGCCTAATTACCTTGTTTACAATATTTAGTTGCTTCAAAATAATGTGGCATATTGAGAGATAATCTATTATTTTGGATTAAAGTATAGGTTATGTAATGCTCGAGTTTTATAATTATTGTTGTAGTATTTATTTATCTTTATTTATTAAAAATATCAACGTGATACTTGCGGAGCACATTCAACCGCCAGCGACAGATTACCTAATCGGATGCCACATGAAATTAGTACTGCAGTGGTATTTAAGTTGTTATTTCTTTCTCTCTTTTTTTCTATTGCTTAGAGTACCCTGTTTTTGTTAAAGAGTTTTAATTATATGTCACTTAATTTTGCCTCACACATCTGCGTCGATGTTAAATAAATATGTAGATAAAATTTAATAAAATATAATAAAAACTAATTGATAAAAAAATCCTTTTTTTTCCCCTTGTTACATGTTAAAAGTTGCTCTGGGAGTGGCAGATTATAATTGGGTGCTATCATATCATAAACGTCTCTCAAAAGAAGGAAATAATTCAAGGAGATAAACGGCGCGTTGAGGTGGTCACGAGGGGCTAGAACAAGGAATAGAAATCAGTATCTTCGTGACCCAGATGCATGAATTATTGCCTCTTAATCCTGGTGAAAGTGAATAGTCTTATCACTTCTTGCAGTTGTCTTCCTCAGCTTGCTACACAAAGATTAGAAGTATCGGCAAGAAATATGTAAAAATTTGGAGAATCTTGTCGCGCATGCACAAGCAATTCCATGAGCAATTGCCACCCCAAAGCACTGCCTCTGAGATTTGTCCTGCGCGAGCAGCTGCACTTGGGCATAACTCTGAAAGGACTTGATGTACATTAGGACGACAATGGCCCGTATCTAGAATGATTTAAATTGTTGGCTAAATCAGATTGCATGGCTTTGTTATCTTCAAGTAATTAAACCCTTTCGGTTTAGAAAACCTTTTCAGTTTAGCTTCTTTAAACTTTTTTCATTACAAGTATGAGAGTGGATTTGATGAATTAAGAATAAATTATCAAATTAGATTTTTTTTTTAAAAATGAACTAGGTATTTGATTATCAAGATTCAATAACCAAACTATTGCAGAATTACAAAGGTACACCAATAGTCAAGAACAACAGATTTGCTTATTTATCAAATTACATTTTAAAACCTTAATGTTTCAAACTATTAAAATAAGCTGTTAATATTT
>JANJEY010000141.1:974-15036 GCA_024703695.1 Erythroxylum cataractarum
AAGTGTTGTAGGTAGTCCAGAGGGTCGGTCTTTCCAGTGTATTTTTCAGGCGTCAGTATTTTGGTGCCGGGCGCCGGGAGGCTATCCAAGATTCCCGGAGTAAAGGGAGAGCTGTACTGTGCCGTCGGGCGATTTGGACGAAAGTTCATGGCTGTGTTAATCCGATCGTCCACGATTTTCTCTAGGGCTTCAACAAGAGGGCGATCGGTTGTTATACTAATCGGTCGTGCAGACAGTTGTTGTTGTGCTGGTTGAGATTGTAAGATCTGACGAATCAACAGATAGCCGCTTCATCAATCTGTTTTCGAGTAAAGGTGATGTGCGCAGGCGCAAGAGGATCTGCATCAAAGAGGTGCTGGAGACTCGGGCGCATGTTGGTTCCAGCGTTATCCTCCAAGGCTGCGCTCTGTTCTTCTTGTTCTGGATTTTGAGGTTGCAGTTGATCATCCGGGTTCGAAAACTACGTACGGGAAGCATGGTGTGCCGGCGGCAGGGTAGCAGGAAACTGCAAACCCATCGATTGTAACGCCAGAGCCATTGTCGCGGTTACATCAGGATTAGTTGCCGCCGCCTGGCTGATCTACGTGTTTCTGGATGTGGTGCCCTGATGTCGTGCCCCACAGTGGGCGTCAATTGGTTCTGCCGGATTCTGACGGAACTGAACGTTGCCGTTTGGATCCATAGAGTTGGTTGGTTCTTGTAAGAGCTTCGGCTTGAGGGTTCCTGCAAAACAAGGAAGGCACGTTGGGGGTTGTTTCTCGATAAGCCCCTCTGATGCTCAAGTCAGTCTTTTTGAGGAAGGTGAGATTGCGGTATGCAAAGAAAACTAGGTTTACGATTACTAACCTCTGTTATGACAAAGTTGTACCTTATATACGAAGTAATAACTAGGTTTAAGTCTTTACATGTTTGCATGGGAGACTTTCACCTACGGATGAGCCAAGGAGGGCGTGGACTGAACCTAGGCTTGGTATAGCCGATAGGTATAAGACTGATCTTTGAAGATTGGACCGATCGACCCACACATCGTTGAAACTGAGTTCGAGTCCAGTACAACCGATCCGACCAGAGTGATAAAATTAACTTTAGTTGATGGAGTAGATTTTTTTGTTCAAAGGGCATTAAATAGCCTCTCTTCTATAATTGGTCCTTTAATCACAATATCGAGGGTTATCATTGAACCTCAACGAAGAAGAAAGCTATGAATAAACTCAAAATCATCTCTAAAAGCCATCAACGAGTTCTAAATATGATATCAATTACAAAAATTAATATAGATAGCAACAACTTAAACATTTGATTATACAAAAGCTCTAAGTGCTAACTGGTCCTAAAATTCTTATTTAAACATATTATTGTGAACATTTTGGTCAGGGTATAATTGCATGCGATGAAGTTGTCTATAGAGCTTAAATTGTTTCATATCAGTAATAGTTGGCACGTAGGTCACGTGGTGATGGTATGTAAGTTGACTGTATGAAACATGACCCATGACACGTGGCCGAATGAGCTAACCGTGTCAATATCATGGATTGGGGACATCGCAGACAGTGAGATTAAGGCAGCGTATATTACGATGACAGAATTTTTTGTCTAATTTTATGGTGTGTTATTTTGTTTCATAAATTTTAGTCATTTATTTATACGAAATTTATGCTTCTTTATACGAAATTTTTTCAAAATTTATATAAATAAATGACTAAAATTTATAAAATACAATAAAATATCATGTTTTGTATACAAAAAAAATCTGATTATTGTCTCACGAGCATGGAATGCAGAGCCATAATTTGCCCTTTCACTAGTGCGGTCATGGATTACTATATCACGAGTATGGCTTCGCAGACCCATAGTTTCTAAACTTGTATAATTTCGTTTCTTCTGCTCACTCTTCTTTGTATCCTTCCATTTCATGCTTGTGGCAATTCGCTTGTTGGTGGTGAATCTGCACTTTACGTCTGTCACTTTGAATTGTGTTCCTGTGATTATGCTAATTCGCAGGCTCATAAGGAAGTCGTTGGAGAGATGTCCACCAGTAACATTCAGAATGACCAAGTTTAATGGCAAGTGTAATGTTAAGAGCACGACAAAGAATTTAATGGAAAATGAGAAAGTTCCACACGGTAGCATACAAATCAATACAACTCTGATAATAATACACAATTAAATAAAATATGAGAAGAAATAATATCCATCATTAAAATTTAAAAAATAAACTTCCTTAAAATGACATGATCATGTGTTATAGTTGATCCCAAGAACCTAGTTCCTATCTTGTGTAAGAGAATCTCATCTATCTATCATTGTGAGATAGAAAAAAAAAAAAAAGTGGATAAGATAATATCCTCTTAAACAAGATAAAAACTGAATTTCTGACCAAAAAACCATTTCTATTTAGTATTTACTCTTTAGTATTTCCTAATCTACACGTAATCAGAAACCACTTGTGATGTTGTCCTTTCTCTTTTCTTTTATTTCAATCTCTCCTATATTCTAGAATGGCGGGCTTTTACTATATTTAATATTAATTACGATACATGCCCGAAAAGTATGGGTACCTTTTCGTCATTATAATATATTTGAGGTGCTTAAGTTATTACAAGTCTTACTAACAGATACATGGATAGAGTTCCATCATCACGTAACAATTATATACACAAACATTGCGGGAGGAATCAGATAAACCATTCATTATCACGGAGATTTAGTGATAAACAGCGGTGAATCTAGGATTTTAGTTTTAAGAGACAAGGATCTTAATTTTGTATGGGTTATAGTCCTACTTAGTTTACTATATATATATACACATATTTTAAAAAAAATTTAATTTTGTAGGAGCTATAGTCCTTGCTAACCCCCTGGATTCATCCCTAGGGGTAAACTCTGTAGGCATATACAGTATTTGTAATGTGATGGTCATCTTATCGAATTTAATCGATGACTTTACGCTAGTTGGTATTCATCATTAACACCATAGGATTTTAATGTACTGAATAATAGGTCAAACTACTGAAACCTGAGAGCAGATTTGGTTATTCGTTTTGCATTGAGAGTTGTTTGAAAAAGAAAAATCAGAAGAAGACATTCTAGTCCGGAGAAAGGAAAAATGGAGCTTGTACAGCGGAAGATCAAACAAGTCTGCGGAGAAATAGCACTTATGGGTAGAATTAAGGCAAAGTTGACTAGCCACAGCCTTCAAGATAAGAACTATGGGAGAAGTATATCAGATTGACCGCAATTCATTTTACTAGACTAGATAGCAACAATAAGGTCTAGAAGTTCGCGGCAAATAGTGACAGAGTCAAGAATTTAATATAGAAGGACTCAAATATTTAATTTTTTAAAATTTTAGAGAGTCCAATATACCAATAGTCTCCAAATAACTCCATCCTTATATATATATATATATATATTAAAAATTAAAATATTTAATTTTTTTTAAATAAAATATTTTTATATATTAAAAATAACTTTTAATTATAATAATTAAATCAGTGAACGTCATCAATATAGTCGTTCCTTAGATATAGTCGTGCTTCATGCTTCCACATGTATCATATTGCTAACTATTGTTATATCAAGACCGAACGCCATCCTAGACTGGCACTTGAGTGAAGCCATTCTTTGACCATGTAAACCATTGTTTGTTTCGGAGACGAACCCAAAACTCTTATTTGTCCAAACTCTAAATTCAAAATCATCCACCCAGACCCAGTTACCAACTATGTGGATGCTACGTGGTACCAAATCATTGTCTGTTACTTACGGTTCTCAATATTTCTAAGAGTCAAAAACCTGATGTCACAAAAGAGCTGACGATTCTTTCACTGATCAGGCTCAACCACCCCTCTTCCATTTCTACTTGATGTTGAGAGAAGCTAACCTAATCCTACTCCCTTTGTATTTATGTTTACTTTCTGCTTCACGTCTCCTACCTTTCTCACCTTTATACTGTGCTTTGCTTTTTAATTATTAAACAAGCCGAGCATACATTTATATCCTTAACCTCTATAGTAACTGTAATTGGCATCAGTTCTAATATTCACGATTACTCGTGAGAAGGAAGTGACTGATATTTGAAGAAGTAATCGGCGATGACAGTTAAGGCGTTAAGTACCGGTGGTTCTTCACCTCTCCATCTTGTAAGCGTCAACCATGGCATTTTCAGAATAATATTAATTCTCTTCCTTTCATCGTTGCCCTCTACGATTGCACAAAAGATCGCGCCGCCAGCCCAACAGCCGCCACCACCCGTTCCGTTCGCTTTGGGCCAGAATTTCAAGCCTCCAATGGCTATTCTCACGGTGGTTGTAGTAAGCGCTTTCTTTCTACTGGGGTTTGTCACCGTTTACTTTCGGCACTGCAGAATCAGAGGCAGTGTCGACTCTTCTGCCAATTTGATACTCGGCGGAGCTCGGAGGTCCCGTAGGGCGGGCCCGGGGCTCGAGGCAGCGGTCATCGATACTTTTCCTACCTTCCAATACTCATCAGTTAAAGGACTCAAGATAGGCAAGGGGTCGCTAGAGTGCGCTGTGTGTTTAAACGAGTTTGAAGATAGCGAAACCTTGCGTTTAATCCCCAAGTGCAATCACGTTTTTCACCCGGATTGCATCGGTGAATGGCTGGCCTCGCACACCACCTGCCCTGTTTGCCGTGCCAATTTACTTCCTAAACCGGGTGATTCACAGGTCGGTTTAATTCTCAACTTCGAACCGGAAAACGGCTCGATTCGACCAGAACAGCGACCCGATGTCCGTGAAGAAGCACTAGACCGTGTCGTAATTCAAGTTGCTGATGTTAATAATCAGAATATGGAAGAACCAGCGCCGTCAACACAATCTCAAGATGTGAACTTACTGAATCCGGCAATTCCGAACCGGTCACTTCGTTCATGGTCGACAGGATGGCGGATTGGTAGACTCTTTCCGAGGTCTCACTCAACCGGACACTCCCTGGTCCAGCCAGGAGAAAACTTGGACCGGTTTACGTTGATACTACCAGAGGAGGTACGTAACCAGTTACTGAACAACCACTTGAATCGAGCAAAAAGTTGCGTAGCGTTTCCTAGGGTGAGTAGCTCTAGAAGGGGTTATCGGAGTAAGAGTGTCGGTGTTGAACGGAGTAAGAACTTTGAGCTGTTCGACCAGGAAAAGCAACCCGACCGGAATTCAAGAACGCCGGCTTTCATATCAAGAATCGGTTCGGGCCGGTCCTCCAAAAGGGTAGTTGACCAAGATCGGGTAAATGTTAATACTAGTAGTCATCCATTGAAATCTTTATCAAGGTCCATCAGATCATCAACGTTTGATCGTTTATTTCTTGGATTGGAAATCAATGAACACGACGGTGAGCGATCCACGGACCCGTTAAAACCTGCTAGTCACGTTTAGGGAACTTGTAGCTTTGAGAGACTTGTGTAAATTATTTCATTTTCAAACATTTTTTTTGTCATTGTTAGGTTTTTGTATTATTAATTGTGTCCTCGGATGTAAATGGATGGCTTAGATACGGATTTAAGTTTTCATTACAAGTAGAGGTTAATGATGAGGATGAGAAGCAATTTTTTTTATTACAATTTTATTATACTTTCATGCTTGTACTTAATCATTATTATCATCATCTTAAGCTTAAAGTCTCATTGAAGTGGGAAATTTAGAAAAGTTTGATAGCAAGCAATCTTATTCTACCTAATAAATAAGCTGTTTTTGATAAACTCACGTGTTACGTTTTATGTAAGTATTAATGGAAATTAATTTTAATCCGTACTTATGAGTTTGAAAAACTTAAGACAAAGTTAACATATTATATTTTGATATAATATGTTATTGTAAAAGTGTTATTTTGCTAAATAAATCAGCCTAACATATATTTCCCTTTTTTACTTTAAAATGGGGCTAATTGATTATAGAGCTTAGTTTAATTTGACACTTTAGAAAGTCATAAAATACATTATGGTAAATTATAAGATAACTAAATTATATTTGAATATATTAATTTCCGGTATTAGTGAATAAGCTAGATAATTTTTCCTTAGTTATGTTTTGAGTACTTTTAAAGCTTATAAGATAACTATAATAAAAGAGGAGGGATGCCAAAATATTACATTTCACGCGGGCTCAATTTCATTTCATGTAGCAAAGAAGAACATGGGGGAAAAAGTAAGGAGGGAGTAGATGTTCATTATGTCTTTATTGAAAAACATACGTAGGATGGTTATATTGAAAAAGTTGTATATTTCAATTCTATTAGGAATTTTTCTTTTGTTTTTGGTAAGTATAGTTATCAATATTATAAATAATAAAAATATTATTTTTAAATTGATGATAGGCTAAAATAAATTCTAACCCATAAGTAAAATGAGCTCAAAATATAAAAGCTTAGTAAATATTGAACAAAAGAATTTGTGGATAGCAGAAGTTCAAAACGTGGATGATGAATGTGTTGGGAATGGGTAAGAGACACAATGAAGAATGTGTAAAGAAGGCTAGAAGTTAGAGAATTATAAAAGAGATTCTTTAAGGTAGCTAAAGTCAAAGAGAACGATGACAAGAAGTCAACAAAGTGGGAAGAAGGGAAACCCACCCAAAGTTTAGAAAATTATATTAATTTACCAGAACCATGGCAAGTGTTACAAAGGCCATTTAGACACTTTACTTACATAGAAGTTGCATCTACACCTTGACGTGACGATCTTCCTTCGGCCTAATTAAATAAGACTTGGTTTTTTCCATGTGATCGTCGACTAACGAAACTTATTCACAAACTCTTCATGACTCTCTAAATATTTAACATTCACACTTGAGTAAGAATATTACGAAAGTAACAAGTAATCAAAGGCAACAATAAAAGAACTCAAGAGATACGACAAAACCAACATTTATTGCTTTCCTTCAAAATATACAAGGATTGTTCTATCTTAATGTGATGAGAAACAAGACTCAAATTAGCTATATATAAGCATCTCTAGTTCGATGGTCAAATTCGAAATCAAAATCTTAATCAAACTGATCAACCCACTTATTAGATTACATTACACTATCCAATTGAATGACACCATCCAAATATGATCTATTTAGTAAGATAAAGTTATATCTCGACTAACAAAAGTGAATTAGGAAATAAACATCCATATTCACAAGGATCTCTACTACCTTCAAATGATCATCCTGCATCATCCAAGATCTCTGCATAATCTCTATCCGTTGATGATAAGTTATCCAAGTCTAAGCTTTTTATAACACACTGGTTTGATCACATGCATACTTAAGTCATGTCCATTAGTCATGATCTACTCATTTGAGCATACACTAAATCCTTAGTTTATTAAAAACTCAACCTTAGCCAACTCAATCTGCATAAGGTATAAAACTCTACCAAAACCACACCATACTTGATCTAACTTGCTAAGTTACCTTCGAGCTTTCAAATGCTTCCCTAATGCGTGTGATCAATCTTCAACTTAAGGTTCGTCTCCAGCTAACTGTGAAGTGCCTTCATATGCTAAGGGCTAACAGCAAGAAATACACACATAATCTCCATAAAAGACAACCTCTAATATCTAGACGATCAAAATCCCATGTTATTATTCAATTTTTTTACACTATGTATTCATTTTTTTATCGTTCCAAATTCCTTTTGAAACTTACACTTTTCCTTTATTTAAATATTGTTGCTTTAGTCCATCCCTTTTTTAATATATTTTAGCAAATTGGTAACGTAGAATTTTATGATATAAGTTTTTTGAAGCCTGCTTATATTGTTGAGAATGTAGAAATTTAATTAAAAGAGAAGTGACAATAGGCTGTAATTTGAGATAGGATGCAACTGCAAATTTAATATCTTTCACACACTCAATAACGAAACCTGATGAACAATATATAGGCCAACTTACAACCAACAGAAGTTAGAAAATAGACCTAATAACAAACCACTAACACAACCTGTGATAGGTCATAAAAATAGGATCACTAACAGACCACTATGCAATACTCTTAACAGTCCTGAAAACTAGGACAACTATCCAAAAATAAATCAAACACTAATTTATTAAATAAAATCAGAATTAATAAATAATTAACTAATAATTCTGGTCAACATCCCCCTTAATTCTGATTTGGGAAGGTCTTCACGCCAAGCAGGTTCCTTAATCTAATGAATGCATTGATTTTCAACGGCTTAGTGAGAATATCCGCAATTTGATCTTCTAACCTGCAATATTCCAATGTGATCATGTTCTTCCCAACTTGGTCTCTCAAGAAGTGATACCGAATATCAATATGTTTATTTCTTCCATGAAAGACTGGATTCTTTGCCAGATTAATTGCAGAGACATTGTCAACATAAATCTTAATTGGATCTTCAAGATTAAAGCCAATTTGACTCATAATATTGCTAAGCCAAACTGATTGACATGCGCTTGATGCTGCTACTATATACTCAGCTTCACACATGGATAATGCAACAATAGACTATTTCTTTGATGACCACAAGCAAACAGTCTTACCGAGCATAAAACAATGACCACTTGTGCTTTTCCTCTCATCTGAATCTCCACCCCAATCACTGTTCGAGTATCCAACGATCTCAAACTCCTTGGATGAAGAGTAAAATAAACCAAAATCTACAGTACCATTAATGTAACGCATAATCCTCTTTACTACTTGTAAATGAATTTGTCGAGGTGACTCCATGTATTGACTAACCAATCCCACAGTATAACAGATATCAGGTCTCGTGCATGTGAGATATCTTAGGCTTCCAACAATCTACTTGAAGTATGTTGGATCTATCATTCGCTCGTCATTGTCCTTGGTAAGTTTAAGTCCGGTTTCAACTGGAGTCTTAACTGGGTTTGAAACTTCCATCTTAAACTTCTTCAAAAATTCAGCAGCGTATTTGTTTTGATGAATGAAGATTCCATCATCTCCCTAGATGACCTCAATGCCCAAAAAATAAGACATAAGACCAAGATCGGTCATCTCAAATTCCTTCATATGCTTGAAATCACTAATCATCTTAAGATTATTTCCTGTAAAAATCACGTCATCAACATAAAGACATAAAATTAGCAAATCTTTGTAATCATTAGCCTTCACATATAGGCCATGATCTGATGGACATTTTTTAAATCCAGTGTTATGAAGAAACAAATCAATCCTCTTGTTCCAAGCTCTTGACACCTGCTTAAGGCCATATAAAGCCTTATTAAGTTTGTACACCTTCTCCTCTTTTCCAGATTGGATAAAACCCGACGACTGCTTTACGTAAACCTCTTCATCAAGTGGGTCGTTAAGAAACGCTGACTTGACGTCCATCTAGTGAATTTTCCATTGCTTTTGTGCAGCCAAAGCAATGATCAATCTCACAGTTTCCATTTGAGCTACAGGAGAAAATATTTCTTCGTAATCATAGCCTTCTCTTTGCTCAAATCCCTTCGCCACCAACCTTGCTTTGTATTTGTCAATCTCACCATTTGCCTTTACTTTAATCTTATACACCCACTTCACATCAATTGCTTTGTGTCCTTTTGGAAGATCAGTAAGCTGCCATGTGTTGTTTTTCTCAATTGCCATCAATTCTTCGTTCATAGCCTCTTGCCATTTGGGCTTTTGAATGGCATCTTCAAGTCCCACGGGTTTCGAATCTGCAAGAAAAGCAAAGTTGACTAATTCTCCATCATCATCGAGATTTACCTCGTAATCTTGAAGACGTGCAGGTTGTCGGTGCTCCCTTCTTGGTCTTTCCACAGTAGTTGCAATGGAGCCTACAACTTCGGGCAGAATTGCAGGTGTTTCAAGAGCAACTCCATCTTCTGCATCCTCATTCAAAACATAAATATAACGTTTTTTGGAATCCATGTCACCTGCTATACTCCACTGCCATGACTCATCTTCTACAAATGTAACATCATGGCTAACTATCACCTTCTTTGTCATTGGATTGTACAATTTGTAGCCCCTTGCTTATATCCAATGAAAATGGTCTTCACTGCCCTATCATCCAACTTGGTTCTTGTTGGCACAGGGACATGAGCATAAGCAATTGATCCAGATACCTTCAAGTGTTGCACATTGGGTTTGAATCCACTCCACGCCTCAATAGGAGTTATGTTAGGGATACTCCTAATAGGTGATCTACTCAACAAATATACAGCACATGATACAACTTCAACCCAAAAATGATTTGGCATACCTTTCGCTTTAAGCATGCTCCTTTCTATATCCAAAATTTTCCTATTCTTTCTCTTGACCACTCCGTTGTGTTGAGGAGTGTAGGGAAAAGTAATATTATGTTGCAACCCGATTTCTTCATATGACTCTTGAAATCATTGGACTTGTATTCACCTCCTCCATCACTATGCATCATCTTGATTAATTTGCCACTTTGTCTTTCAACAAGTGCTTTAAATATTTTAAAGCAATGGAACACCTCATCTTTGCTCTTCAATAGATAAATCCAAGTTTTCCTTGAAAAGTCATCAATAAAGGTTAGAAAGTACTTACTACCTCCAATTGATGATATGTTCATCGGGCCACAAACATCTGTATGAACGAGCTCCAAAGGGAATTTCGCACGCCAGGACTCCTTAACAAAAGGTATCCTGTGATTCTTTCCAAGAATGCAAGCCGCACACAATTGATCAGGGGGATGAATATGGGAACCATTCACTAAATTACGTTTGGCAAGATTTTTCAAACTTTGAAAATTTAAGTGCCCAAAACGTAAGTGTCATAACCACCATTCACCATCGCACTCAAGCACTTGAATTCACCTCTATTAAAATCTACTAGAAACATACGATTTTTTGATAAAAAGTTTTAAGAATCATATTGCCTTGTTTATCAAAAATTGAGAATTGATTTGTAGAGATATGCATCACATAACCCTTCTCAGCCAACTGTCCCATACTCAATAAATTACTTTTCATGTCAGGCACATAGAAAACATTTGAGATGTACCTATGATTGTCATTCTTCAATGTGATAAGGATTCGCCCTTTTCTAGTCACCGGAATGAACCTTCCATCACCGAATTTCACCCTTGCGCGAAACGATTCATCCAAATCTACAAACAACTCTTTATGACCGCACATGTGATTCGTACAACCTGTATCCAAATACCAAGTCTGGTAGTTTGGAGTTTCGTTTGATGTGGATACCATCAATAATGCATGATCTCCTTCGTCTTGTTTGTGATTTCGGTCTTCTTGGGCACAATTGGTAGCTTGATTGTCACCTTTTGATCTGCACTCATTTGCATAATGGTCGTGTTTGTGGCAATTATAACACTCCACATTTCATTTATTATTCATGTCCCTACGTCCACGACCACGTCCTCTTTGTTGCGAAGGGGAATTTGAACTGGGGCTGTGATTGGAACCAGTGTTGTTTTGCTCAACACCTCCATGGTTCTGGCCACCGCGACCTTTATTGGAATGGTTGCCACCACGTCCCCGTCCTTTGCCGCGTGAGCTACTGTGCTTGTGATAAAAATTGCCAATTGAGGCTTGTGCTTGTAAAGCCTGTTCATTTGGTTTTTCAATCTTATTGTTATTCATCCATTTCTCATGCGCTCGTAGGGAACCAGATAATAATCTTACTTTCATTGTTGACAGGTTATTGGCCTCTTCAATTGTGGCAACAACATGTTCAAATCTGGGAGTTAAAGACCTCATAATCTTCTCCACCTTTGCCTGCTCTGAATGTGTTTCACCATTAGTCTTCATTTGGTTTGTCAATGCAAGAATCCTATTGATGTAGGCATCAATAGTTTATGTGGTTTCCGTCTGCAGCGACTCATATTGGTGTCTTAAAGTTTGAAGACGCTCTCTCTGGATTTTGTCATCACCTTTATAAGAGGTAGACAGAATGATCCAAGCCTCACTTCCTGCTGCGGCTCCTTTGATTTGCACAAATGTCTCCTCATTCATCCCTTAATGGATGAAATATAACGCCTTCTTGTCCTTCTTCCTCTATTCGCGATGCGCTACTCGTTATGCATCAGTCGCATTATCAGCTAATGCAGACACTCCACTTTCCACAACATCCCATAAGTAATGATAATCGAACATAACTTTCATCTTCACACACCACCGGTTGTAATTCTTTCCATCAAGGATAGGAATTGATAATTGGGTAGTGTTGTTCATGATAACAAACCATATAGGCTCTGATACCAGTTGTAGAAATTTAATTAAAAGAGAAGTGATAATAGGCTGTAATTTGAGATAGAATGCAACTGCAAATTTAATATCTTTCACACACTCAATAACGAAACCTGATGACCAATATATAGGCCAACCTACAACCAATAGAAGTTAGAAAATAGACCTAATAACAAACCACTAACACAACTTGTGATAGGCCATAAAAATAGGATCACTAATAGACCACTATGCAATACTCTTAACAGTCCTGAAAACTAGGACAACTATCCAAGAATAAATCAAACACTAATTTATTAAATAAAATCAGAATTAATAAATAATTAACTAATAATTCTGGTCAACAAAGAAGAAGTCAGGTATAAATTATGGGAGAATTCATCCCAGATATGCCCTACTTCAATATTAACACCAACATTTTGGCATGTCCATTAGGACTTGATGTCATGTATAAGAAACCAAAAAGAGATTGATGTGCTTTCAGCCTTAAAGGAAGAAGTCTATGCAATATTAGGGAATGAAAGTATTTGTATCCCAGAGATTGAGAATCCCAAAAAGGTTACCTCACCTTCAAACTTATTTCCTTAATTGAAGTCTAATACGACTTTTATAGCATAGGCAATTAAGATATTGACAGAGAAGGTTAACAAATTATCTTCCACTTTGGTCCAGATTTGTGGTATACCTCTTCTGTTTTAGCAAAACAGATCTCTAAAGGACTCGAGCCTACTCCAAATGTAATGAAATTTAGAGAGTGTAATCACCTTTCAACAACTTCTTTTATAGACAAAAGATACGTTGTTCCTATGACACATCTATGCATTAATTTTGAAAATGACCAATGGGCAATCAAGTCCCAAAATTAGAGAAGATAGAAATTTGGTGTAGAAGTTGAAGCTAATGGACTACAATATGACTTAGGAGGTAACATTGTAGTTATAAACTGCAATCCTATTATTTCTCCTCTCTCGCACAAATGAGATTACAAGTTGTCTAGGAATGTTACAAACTTGGTTTAAGACAAATTGATTACCAAAAATTTCACAAGCCTTGTTCATAACAAATTGACCATAAGAATCCTTATCCTTGTGATTATATAATTTCTAAATTCAACTTGTTTTTGATGAAGATGACCAATCGAGTATCAAGTACATTGCTAGATTTACCATATAATGTGAAGAATTAACCAATTATGAAAACTTCAATAACTTTCATATTATCCCTAAATTCATTAATGGGAATAACTTTCTCATGTCTCGTAACTTATTCACGTGAAACAAGATGATTTAGCCAATAATTAATAACTCACTTAAGTACGATTATTAACCAACTACATGACTTAATCACAAGAATCAATTCATATAAAATCTTAAGATGTCATGTACATTAAACTTGAGGAATCTTCTAAAACCTTAAAATATTTAATCTATAATTTTTAATCCAAAAATTTAACCTATTTAGGGACAATATAACCTATTGAAACCTGGTTAGTACCATATATAGAAATTATTTATCAATGGAAACAAATTACACGATCGTTCAATAACATTATATGCATCTTGATAAATCATGTACGAATACTTAGACTGAAAGACATGATTGTTGTTATTGAGCTTTGAAAAAATCACCTTTACAAAATACCTATACAACAGAGAAAAGTCTATGCTCATCTCTTGCTTCTTCCGTTAGTTTATGTCAAGTTACAGACGATATAAACGTAACCTCTTTTAAGTTATACACAGTGGTTCAGCCGCATCCTGGCCGAACGGTGCGTTGCCGTTTTGCTCCATCGATTGGCAACTTCCTGTGAGTTCAGCTACGCGAATGTACCTGCAAAACAATGGAAGGCACGTCGGGGGTGATGTCCCGATTAGCCCCTCCGACGCTCAAGTAAGGTTT
>JANJEY010000144.1:0-16680 GCA_024703695.1 Erythroxylum cataractarum
CACCAAAGACTGACTTGAGCGTCGGAGGGGCTAATCGGGACACAACCCCCGGCGTGCCTTCCTTTGTTTTGCAGGTACCTTCACGTTGAAGTCATCCCAGAAGACGGCTAGCTCATGGATCCGAACAGCAACGTTCCGTTCTGTCAGAATCCGGCAGAACCAATCTCAATTTGAATTGATAGACTAATTCTCAATTAATTATTATTCTTTAATTAATACGGAGGATAAACATCATGGTAAAGAACTATATGCATAATATGGACAAGTTCCTTAATATATCTCCATCCATAATAAATCATTGTTTGAAGAAAAAGCAGACTCCATCTTTGGTGACGCTTATCGCCGCTGGCAGGCTTATGTTAGCATCAATATCTGAACATAGGAAAAAACTAATTAATAATGTAAAAATCATTATAAAGTGGATGTCCCTAAACTTACAAGAACTATATGCATAATACGGACAAGCCCATGGTGGTTTGGTGCGGTCTGTAATCATTATGTATTCATCCTTGGTAAGTAAAAGGACTTGGACGAAGTCATTAGTACGAAGAAATACAATAAAACTCCATCTTTTATTGTCAACCATTGAGATTTTTTAAAACATAAATAAACTAGCAATGGGCCTGTGCACCGTAACGCTAGCTGAGCTTTGGTGCATCTTGACGGGGGTTAAAGCTTGTTCGGGAATTGGGATTTACTGAAGTAATTCTTGAAACTAAGCTTGTTAATTTTATTCGTTAAGGTGAGATGGAAACTAAGCGTCTTCCAAGGGATAAGCTATAGTATTTTTGAACTCATTTGGTGTTACATATGCAAGTTTTAGAATTAATTTTGTATTTTGGGTATCTATATCATCATTGTGAAGAGAGACCTTTGAAAGGTATAGATGAGCTTGTAGTTTACCTCTTGAAGCTCTGTAATCCTGGAAACTTACAATGCAAATTTTACTTCTCTTTTCTAACATTTGTATACGGGAGAGTGATAAAGTAGGTGGAAACAACAACGATTCTTTCTTTCTTTTTTATTTTTATTTGAGAATTAATTGAACTTCAATTTCCAATCATGAAAATACTGGAGACGATCCAACGTTCCTATCTTTGAAGGAAGCAATACATCGGAAATAAGGAACTTCTGGTTCATTTTAAAGACAATACAGTTGGTAGACAGATATATATGCCTGCTTTAATCAAACGAAACCATCATTTGGATTTATTTGGTTCACTGTTACTAGAGGACGCAAAAAGCAATAAAAACAGTAAAAACGATGAAGACAGAAGGTTGAAGAAGAAGGGAAGGATGGTTCAGATTCAGAATTTGTAGGTTGTGGGTTGTCACATAACTCCATAAGAGTTTCTTCCAGAAGACGAAGGTTTTCTAGGACCTTTCTGCTTCGGCTTGGGCGGCGCATCCGCTATACCTTCAACAACTGCAGTCTTTTCATTTTTGTGGGTTGGGTCTGACAACATAACTCCATAAGAGATACTTTCACTAGAGGCCGAAGACTTATTAAGTGCAGTCTTTTCATTTTTGTGGGTTGGTTGTGACAACATAACTCCATAAGAGATTTTTTCACGAGAGGAAATAACCATATAACGTGGCGACGGCGGATCCGCTTCAACTACAGCAACTGCATTCTTTTCATTTTTTATGAATTCCTGATCATCCTTTCTGATAGAGTCCTGGTGCTCATCGGTGATCGGCCTTTCATTTTCTGTTTCTTCATTTTTTGAGCCATCCATTTGCTCAATTATTGTGCTTCCTTTTCTGCTGAGATGTTTATGTTAGCTGATCAATGGAAATCCTGAAGAATGTAAGCATCCTTATAAAGTGGATGTCCTTGGGCTTACAGGAATTATGTGTGCATATAATACGGACAAGTCAATGGTAGTTGAATCAGGCTTTTTATATGTTTATCGTCAACATTACTGAGACTTTTAACGCGTAAAAATGACGATTGATACACAACTTTTTTTTTTAAGGTATGATTTTTGAAAAAGTATGAATTAGAAATTAATTCCAACACATTATATATTCAAGAGTTTAAGTCCAAATATTTTTTTAAATTTCTAAATAATAAACTGTATCTTTGATTATAATTTGTATAACAAGCTGTACTAACTTTTATCATTTACAACTTAGTATATATTTTGTATATAATGTTATTTGTATTAGACAAGATTTATTAAAATCTTATTTTGTAAACCCACAGGCGTGGTTGAGTGGAAGGGACTCATCCATCCTTAATCAAAAATCAAGGGTTCGATCCTTAGCTTTGGGTATGAAGTAGCCTTAAAGCTTTGGGTCAGCTGTCCCAACCTGTGAGGTGCTTACAAATCAGCGAGGGGATTAGTCATTGGGTCAGCCGGTAGATACCCTGGTCAGAGACCGAAAAATATTATTTTGTACAAAAGAAGTTAAGTAAAAAATTTGATAAAAAGGAGTAATTTCTTGAAAAACGATGAGTTGAATTTTCATCGTAACATTCTTTCATCCCTCATCCCAGATGCACGAAATCCGTAAGTATTTCGACATTCTTTCGTCCCTCCTCCCAGATGCAAAAAATCCCTAAATATTACAAGAAAGAGGGTCAACACAAGAATTTGTTGAAGATCGATTGTCTAATGGAGGTCTAGTGGATACTGTGTTGATCAATGTCCCTTCTCCCCATAGTTTAGTGAAAATCTTATACTGATTGTAATATATTAGTCTGACGACTGCCGTTGGCTGTCTAGTTAATCTTTTGTAAAGTTTCTCTCTTTCAAATAAAATTATTCATTTTTCACATATTATATCACAGGATCCGATCTTCTACAATTATGGAATAGAAATTCCCTATAAGCGTGATGTTTCTCTTATTATGGTGGAAACTATTTAGAACTTAAGAGTAGTTCAAATTGAAAAGGAACCAACCTACATGCAATTTGTTCTTTTCTGTTTCTCCTCCGACTCGTTAATTATGCAGTCGCTTCATCAATGAATATCCAAGGATTACTCGCAAGTAGTAGTCCACTGGTGTTCTCATTGCCAAAAATTGTTGAATTTACATGAGCAGAGCTGCTATAAAAACTAGATTAGCACTGAAAACATCGTATCCTCGTTCGATTCATAAGCATCTACTTGGTTTTGGGTGCTTAGTTCTTATGTTCTTTCAGTTTTGTCGTTATTTTTCAAATTTGAATAGTAGTTTGCATTTTGTTATTGTAGCTTCAACTTGCAGGGTTTCACTTCTGTGGATATTATGGTATCCTTCTCTCAAAATTAAGACATCTTATAGGAGTTGTACTCTGAAATTTCATTCCCACACACAAAATTATGGGTAGAAGTTATCTATAGTAAGATTATATTACATTGATTTTCCATAGCATTACACTACAAGAAAATAAGGAATTGGCAATGGAAAATTAACGACGGAGTACAAACAGTTGTAAATTACCGACGGTTGTTACTTTTTTGTCGACAAAGCTGACGAGAAAAATGTCGTTTAGTAGCGGTAGTAATATCCGTTGCTAAATACGGAGGCAAATCATTTAACGACGGAAAAAATACACGTCGGTAATTAAGACGGGGATTGTTCGTGGAATGATATAGTTTTGATTTTGCCATCGATAAAATTTAAACCCATACATTGTTGCCATTCGGGTCTCTTTTAACGTTATTAACTTAAAGAAAATGACATCGTTTGGTTTAACACCAAACGTCGTCGTTTTCTTAACGTTAAAAGAGACCCAAACATCACCCCACCCCCCACCATCGCTCCTTCTTTCTTCTTCCTCCCTGCTGCGTCTTCTCCTCTGGTGATTTCAGCTCTCCCGTTCATTGTGTGTCGTCGGCGTTGTGGTCATATCGTTCTGCTTCCGAAGCTCGTCCTCTTCTCCTACCATTGTTGCATTTTCGTGGAGGTATACATGTTCACTGTGGATGTTTGTGTTTATTTGATTTGTTTGTGTCTTTGATTTATTTGGTATGTTTTGGTGTTTTGTGAATGGATAAGAACATTAAGGTAGAAATGTTAGTGATATAAGAGAAAAATGTGATTTGGTTATGATGTTGGGATGATTGTTTGATGCCTATAAGGTGTTTGATGAAATGCCTCCTATTTGACAAAATGTATTTGTGTGGAGATGAACTTTATTTGTTTAAATTTACTGTCTTATCAAGATTTTTAGCTTATGTAACATTTGATGCTCGTGTATAACCTAGACAAATGTTAAACACTATATTTCACCCATCTAAGTAGTTACTAAGGTCTTTAAAGCTTTTGTAAATTTGAGAGTTTAAAATAAGTAACATTATAAGTGTGTTAACAAGTTAAAAAACTAAAAGTGAAAATGATGTGCGCACGGAAGAAGATTAATCTTGAGAAACAAAGATTCTAGATTGGCTTGGGTGCCGAGGTTGATTCAGTTTTCTTGGAAATAAATTCTGAAAAAAATCATGGAACAATTTGTGAATATGTTATAGCTTATGTAATTTTCTAAGGATTTATTGAAATTGTTTCAATGAATTTTTAAAGAAAAAGAAAGAGTTGGACATTTTTTAGAAAATTACTCTCATTCTTTCCTTCAAAGGTGACTTGTAGTTTATCCCACATTTCCTTTGTTGTAGAGCAATAGGATATCTTCTCATATTCTTCTAGAGATAGTGCACAAATCAGATGAAGTTTTGCTTTAGCGTTTAGCTATGCAATTCTTCTGTCAACATCAACCCATAATTCTACATTTTCTATAGCAGGAAGTGTAGCTCTAACTCTAATGGCCTACCAGACTTCAATATCTACATATTAGAGATAGATTGTCATTCTCTCTTTCTAGTATGAGTAGTTTTTTCCATTGAAGTAGGGAGGTTTTAAAACATATTGTCCTTCAAGTCTTCTGAAATTGTTCTGCATGATTTATCATGTGCTGTAAAATAAAATAAATACGAAACCTCATTCTGGTACCAAATGATAAAGAAAATTTTGAGGACTTGATGTAGGTTTCGTTATAAGTTGAATCAGTATAAATCTACTGTGTCATTTTCTCTCTCTTCCTTACTTTTAAAATTTTGCATTATAAGCTTTAAAACAAATTGTCATTCAAGGCTGCTCAAATTGTTTGTCATGATCTATCACGTGCTGTAAAATACAATAAAGATGAAACCTCGCTATGATATTAAATGATAAAGCAAATAAATGCAAGAGGGGGCTGAATTGTATGAAAAAAAAATTAAGAAGCTTTCAAATCATTAAGATCTTATTTTTAAAAAATAAATTTATAAATAGAAGGGTCTCATAAATTTTTGAAAGGATCATGTTAACGCTCAAATAGAAAGAAGCCAATTAATCGAAAGGAGTCTACTAATGCTCAAAATGATAGGAGCCTTTTCTTAATCGATAAGAGCCTACTAGCACTCAAAAAGAAAGAAACCTATTTAATCAATAGGAGCCTACTAACTTTTGAAAGAAACCTCTTGTCATATAAAAATAGAAGGAGCTTGTTGAAAAGCTGAAGGAGCCTCTTAAAACTTGTAATGCAGAAATTTAAAAGTAAGGAAGAGGGAGAAAATAACACAATAGATTTATAATGGTTTGGCTTATAACAAAACCTATGTCCAATCCCCAAGTGTCCAACTTAAGTATTTCACTATGAAAACCAAGTAGTAATTTGATAAGCCTCTTCGAGCTCACAAGTGTATATTTTTCAAGGCTCTTTAACCTTCCACACTATTAGTATTTTGCTAGCCTCTACAAGCTCTCAACAAGAAATGTATGAAGGATTTAACAGTCACTCTTAATATAGTGATATCACTTTTTAAAGCACAAAGAGTTTAATATAACTTTCTAGAATATTGATGCTCTAAGATATTTTATAAGTCTCGTGTCTGTGTCTTGTGTATTATGTGTCTTTTTCAAATGCAGTGGCTCTTCCTTAAGTAAACATTTTCTTCAACTAGCCATTGTTTAATATTTGAAATCATCTTTACTAAAATCTTTAATATTGAGATGTTAAAAAGAACGTTCTGTTAAGGCTTTCGGAGCTGATTATTCAAATTAGTATGATCCTTCCAGATGTCATGAAATCATCTCTAAAAAGGTAAGTTTATAAAGAAGGTTTTTGCAAGAAAGAAAGCAATTATTCTATGATTTTATTTCCTTCTAAGAAGTATATCGTTGCCTATATAAGAAAATAAATTCAATTTAAATTTTGAAATATTATACAGTTATCATCAAAATCATTAATCATAAATCTTAAGCTAATAGGATTTCCTATGCCCCTTCTTCTTGAAGAAGAAGCACCTCATATTCTTTAAGTCTTGTGGACTCTTTGCAATCTTAGACTAACCAGTCTATATATGCGGAGATGGTTTGGATTTCTTGCCCCTAAACTTTGGGACTTAGCCTTGCACTTGTTTTTAGCTACATACAAGGTTGTATGAGAAGTGCTCTTCAGCTTCTCCTTTGTTGCAACATATCGGGAAATCAAGGCACTGATATCCAAAACCTCATCCTGAGAAATGTATGAAGTGACTCATATATCAAACTGTTGCGGGAGAGTATTAAGAGCTTGCTGCACTATTAATGTATTAGAAATTGGAACATCCAGTTCCTTCAGCTTACTCTGAAGGTGGACCATCCTTATAATGTATTCCCTTACACCCCCTTCTCTAGTATACTTCATGGGGAACAGATCCTTAATCAAGGTACTCAAATTAGCATTCTACGAGACCTTGTATCTTTAGGAAGCATTATCCATAAACTCCTTCTCTATGGTGGTGTTCGACAGTCCACTCTACAAATGATCTAGGATTGACCTCTTAATGGGTAAATAGCACATCCTATTCGATTGCTTCCAGATTGCAAAAGCAGCCTTATCAACTTACGAGTTTATGTCCGTAAGTGGAGATGGTCTCTGTGCCATCATAGCCATGTTGATGTCCTCCATCTCCAAGGCAAACTCGACACCCTTCTTCCTCTTCTTAAAATTAAAACTAGTTAGGGTTTCAATAGTGAAAGCATTATTATTGACAAAAAATGTGATTGTAAAGAAAAGAAAATGCAAAGATCAGCATAAATGTATGATAGCATTAATACTCAAAGTGTTAAATAGTATTTTCATTGAAAATCCGATCACACATATAATGAGATACCTATGGCTAAATACATAATATATGCAATTAGACTTCTACATAAAATCGATCAGAGTACACACCATCAACTATTATAACACTGCCACTTGTGGGTGAATAGATCATTCAAGCAATGACTTTCCCTCCATCTAATGCCTTTATGTATATCTCAAAATCTCATGTAAGGCTAACACCTGTAGGTAGAATAATTGAACGTGAGATCAAAGACACCCCCAACATACAAGCAGAACAATTTAAATACTGACTTGAAAGGCCATTGTGGTGACTACAATCTCATTAGTACCCAAAAGGACTACAAACACACGAGATACATCCTTATGTTATCCTCACATTCTGTATGCACATACACTATGTGAAAATGTAACATCAATAAATGAAAAAAAATCGAATACGTAGTCAAATTATCACATACTAGTGTTGAAAACATTGTCATTAAACTTTGAGACTTTTATCGTAAAAGCAACTCAATTAAAACGACTATTGTGCATTATCAGGCACCAAACCTATCAAATGAGATTCAAAAAACTTAAGTGTCTCCCTCATGTGAAGTTCGAAGCACAAAAATTCACTTAAAAAAAGGCTTTAGAATTCCTTAAATCCTGTTTTTGGAGTGATATTATCAATGTAATTAATCCAAAAAAAATCACTTTATGAATTCCCCCAACTCAAAAACCGATCCAAAACACCCTACGGCACTTTCATTGGGATTTTGAAATTTTCTTTTTTTTTTTCCTGGTGCTAATGTCATGTTGTTGTCAACAGTCATTGTAACGCTAATGTCAGCATGTTACTGTATACTAACATTAGGGTTGCGCGTGTGCCTAAGGCGTGTGCATTGAAAAAGCCTACACCTGATGTGCCTTTGGAAGCATCAGATGTGTGCGCTGCTAGCGCCGGATGCATACCGATGTGCCTTAACCACTATTGGCGCGTGTGTTGCACATGTCCTTACCCCCTAGCGCCACGTGTCCTCACCTACGGGTGCCAAGTGTTGGGATAGGTGGCTAGCATTTGTGATGCATACGGCTGCACCGATGCTGCTAGTTGGTTTTTGTAACGTATTTGACGAGTGCAACACATGCATCCCGAATCTAATGGTCCACGTGTCGCCGATTGGTTGGCACGTGCGAAGGTGCTACTATAGCGATATTGAGCGTGGGTACCTCACGTGCTCAACGTTATCTCCTTTCCTATGATGATAAGTGATTTTTGGCGAGATTCAAGCCAATTTTTCAGGCTAACCATATGTAACCATAATTTTTTAAAATTTTTTAAAAATTTTTATCGATGGAATAGATTACAATTCTTGAAAAAGTGATAACCATAATATTTTAAAATCAAAATAATTAATACTGATAACTTTATTCTCAGTTCTCAACCTTTCATTAAACAAACATAATCATAATTACCAATATCTGATTTAGATTATTAAAAAAAAAAAGAGGAAGACATTTTTGGTTTACAAGAAAAGAACTGAATCATTTTTAACGTGCGTGGACAAATGATGATGTTTAAAATACTCCCTCCATTACATATCAGATTCCCTGTAATTTGGTTTACACGAACATATGGACAAGTCAAGGTTAGTTGGATAAGGTCTTTAACAATTATATATCCATCTTTTTTCGTTTCGTTTGAAGAAAGAACAAAAAACAAATCCATATACAATTGAAACTATGCCTGCCACCTTACAAGTTGGTCTTATGGTAACGTGCCGGCATTGACTAATGGACACTATTAATTAATTAAGTTGCATCATCAATTATTGTGGCTTTCACTATAGCTGTGCAAAGTGGTAATGATAAGGTCTTACATGAACACACGGACAAGTTAAAGGTAGTTAGATAAGGTCTTTAATAATTATAAATCCATGCTTTTTCGTTTGAAAGAAAAAAAAAGTGAACTGAGCGTGGATTAAGTAATGATGATGTTTAAAGTACTCGCTACATTGTAAATCGGATTCCCTGTAATTTGGTTTACATGAACATACGGACAAGTTAACGGTGGGTAGATAAGGTCTTTAATAATTATAAATCCATCCTTTTTCGTTTTAAAAAAAAACAATACAAGATTAATTAATGTGTTATTAATTCGTTTCTTGTCACGCTCAACTACGCTAAAAACACAAATCATTAAAAAGGCTGCCAAGTTGTTCCACTTGTCAATTATTATGTCCTAACGTCCACATCACAAGTGCTTATTGCTACAATAAATATTCAGCCAATTCTTATCTGGAATGACAATAATTTAAAATTTGTTGCATAGTTTTATCAGCCCATCAAATTTTCTTAACTAAGAAATCTCAACTTGTGATTCAAAAAAAAAGAAAAGAAATCTCAACTTGAAACCACCTTCCGTTATTTATGATGAATTTTTAAGACATATAACCCAAGTATTTAAACCATTTTTATTTCCATTTTTTTATAGGCAAGCGTGGTATTACAATATCTTTATTTATTTTTATTTTACCAGGTGCATAATAGGAATAGTATTTCAATTATCTTCTGTTAGAATAATTGACAAGTCACAATACAACGATACCCGCGGCTCTGTCAGACAAACATTTGATTAATTATTTGTTGATGAGCATAACTAGTCTGGCAATGAACCTAATTAACGCAGAAATGGTTTGAAGTGAGTGAGACTGGAAAGAAACAAGTCCACATAGGAAGATACGTCTTTAAGGCAAGTTACTCTTCTTTCTCTTTCTGCTTTAGAATTTTCCAAGTTCTCATCACTTGGCGACATATTGCGAACTGGAACTCTTTTACTTTGTATTGATGAACGAGTTTTGGTGGCTACTTATCCTTGAGTCAAACGACTACCTATTCTGCATTAATTAGCTCTTCTGATATACCACTGATGTTTTTGTCTGTTTTTCCAAAATTTTCCTGATCTGGAAGGAGACAAAGAGTATGGGATTTTTTTCCCTCACACCTATTTGATGATCCTATTTTCTTGCCTTCAATTTTTCTATACTTAAACCTAAAACTGCGCAATATAGACTGGTGCCATGTCTCCATGCTTATAAATCCCATTGGAACTGTATCTGCATCTGTATCTGCTGCCTTTTGAGAGTTACCATCTTAATCTTATTTTGGCATCTGTCTCTGTAGAAGACAAAGCCATGCGTAGCATTCCCGCAATCATCTCTCATATAGAGAAAGTGCTCGATCACCTTCCTTTGACACCATCAGAGCAAATTTTACTAAGAGTGCCTAATCATCTGCGAAGAGTTAAGAATGAAGCCTATGAACCTGACATAATTTCAATTGGCCCATACCACCGAGGGAAAGATCATTTAGCTGCCATGGAAGAGCACAAGTTTCGTTATCTCAAACTTTTTCTTCAGCGAAGATACAGCAGTAGCATTGCAACGTATGTTGAGGCTCTCAACGAATTAATAAAAAGAGCTGCAAATAGTTATGAGAAACAATTTTTAGAAGAAAGACAGCCTGACGACTTCTTGGAAACCATGTTGGTTGATGGGTGCTTTATTGTGGAGCTGATTCTCAAGGGTGTAGCAAAAAATTTGAGCGGTGAAGACGACGACCCCATTTTCAGATCGCAAATGATTTTATATTCACTAAAACATGACTTACTTTTACTAGAGAATCAGCTTCCGTTCTTCATATTACAAAAGTTGTTTGATATGACTTTATTACCAAACGAAGAGAGCAATCTTGAGGACATGATCTTCCAGTTCTTCAGAATACTTCCGGGCCCCGGCTACAAAAGAAGAGAAGAACACAATTTGCCAAAAGTCCAAATCCGTCATTTGTTGGGGTTAATGCATGACAATTGGCTTCCTTCTCCTCAAGGAGTGAAGGCTTACCTGGACAAGACAGACCAGGAAAAACAAAAAACCAAATGTGTAGCCTGCTTGTCCATCGATTGTGGCTTAATACGTAGAAATAAAGCAAGCAAAGAAGATGATCCAGAAGCTCACATAAGATGTGCCACAGAGCTCGTTGAAGCAGGAATCAAGTTCAAAAGGGTAGAGGGCTGCAGTATATTCGATATAAAGTTTGCAAATGGTGTCTTGGAGATTCCGAAGTTGACAATTGAGGACAGAACAGAGTCTCTGCTAAGAAACCTAATTGCTTATGAGCAATTCTGGAAAGACGATATATATCATGCAATTGACTATACAATGTTTATGGATTGCCTCGTAAACTCTAACAAGGATGTGGAATTGCTTTGCCGCAGTGGAATTATCGACAATTGGTTGGGAGATGATGAAGTGGTAGCAAGCATGTTCAATAGACTTCTTGACAATGTTAGGATTGGCCATGAAAGATCATTCTACTCAGAAATATATGTAAAAGTGAACAAGCACTGTGGTAGGAATTGGAATGTATCGATGGCAAAACTAAGACATGACTACTTCAACAGTCCGTGGGCCTTAACATCATTTTTAGCTGCTGTCTTGTTGCTGCTCTTCACTGGTTTGCAAGCCGTGTATTCAATCCTTTCCTATCATCGTTCGTGACGATCCAGTCCGAATTCTCTTTTCTCGTTCGGTTATGGACAATCTAGATCCTATATACGAAGTTGTTTGTGTGCTACTAGTGAGATCGAAGCTTGGTTTGTAGTTTTCAAGTACTCTTAGTCATTGTCTAATTTCATATGAATGCTGAAGTTCTCCAGTCATAAGAAAGACAGTTCCAAATAGGTTTTAGCTTGTAATCCAAAACTTAATATTAGCAATGTGGTATTCACGTGGAATGATAGGGAATGGTTTTTTTTTTATTAAAGGGAAACTGCTGAAGCAAGTTACAACGACATATTCTCAACTAGGATACGTTGGCCCTGTAGGTACTAAACCATGATTACTCTACAAGATAGTGAGATACTATTAAAGAAAGGCTCGATAATAAGATAACTTTGTAAAAGGAGTAGTCGTAGCAATACTGAGACCAGTAGCAAGAATATTAGCAGCAAAAATTAGTAATGACGACTTGTAATTTATGACCAGCATTTTTTAGTTAGTTACAGAATAGTTAGAAGAAACGTGATCAACTTGTAAACCAAGTCATAAGCCGTATGGTATAAATAGCAGCAGTTAAGCTTCTAGAAATACAAGTAGTCATATTCAAGCAAATATCTTCTTTCTTCTTCTGCTATCTTGATAATTGTCAAACTTGTGAAAAGCTCTATTGAGGTACTTCATTATATAAAGATCATGATATCTTTGGTCTTCCTCCTTGAAAGAGTAAAGTTGGAACGAGTCAATGTCATTCATCTTTAAACAGACCTACCAGAATACAACATCACTACAAACCCTAGGAGGCTTAAATTAATAATTAGAGAAAGGGACTCTGTAGAAAATATATGGTAAAGAGACACGCACCAGGCTGTTAGGACGGAAATTTTGCTTCTTACTTACTACTCAGCCCATACCAAAAGGGTAGCATTAGGCCGATCAGTACAAATGTTCATGTCGGTAGGGTTAGCAGTATGTTAGTCCAAGGTCAGCCTGAAGAGTAAAATCTGAGCTCGGGCTGAAACCGAGGCCCAATTGGGCACTATCTTGATTTTTTTCTGTTAAAATATTTTTTATTGTTTATTATTTTTAACATATATTTATAAAATTTTGAAATGAATAAGTTACAACTAAATTTATTATAAAAGAAAGTGAATTAAAAGATTGTACATGAGAATGTAACATTCATTTAATTAACACAATTGCTTAATAAAAATGAGTTTTTAAGGCATATTGACATTAAATGTACACAAAATTTTGAAATGAATAAATTCAGCCTAAATTTATTTTTTAAAAAAGTGAACCAAAAATTATATATAAGAAATATAACATTCATTTAATTAACACAACTGCTCAATGAAAGTGAGTTTCTTAAAAAAATGTACATGAAATTTTGTTCAAAATAAATTTATTTTTGAAATAAAAAAGTTCAAAATAAATTAATTTTTGAAGAAAATGAACCAAAAGATTATATATGAGAAATGCAACATTCATTTAATTAACAAATAAAACAATAATACTATAAAAATTATTTTATTTTCAAAACAAAAGAATATCGTTGTGTTCATATTATCTAAAATTTTTAATGATACATTCTTTTTTATATTTTATATATTAAAATTGAGCAAACATATTAGTGATGAAGAACACATAAGATTACGACAGTATGGTAGAAATTAATATACACAAAATGAAATAATCAATTATAATTAGAAAGTGGAGACTAGAGTGCATGTATTAAAGTTGAGCAAACAAGCAGAGATAATAGTTTAGAACTTGCATGAAAATACACAAGTAAATAATTATATCTTCAATTATAAAAAACCAAAATAATCACATGAAAAATAAGTAATTCCAAAAATAAAGATTAAAGATAACTAACCTATAGTAGAGAAAAGGAGATAGCTAATAGTTATAATTTGGATCATTAATAGTTCGTACTACTTTATTTACATGTAAAAATATTTTAATGTAAATTATACCTAATAATGTAATAATAATTGCATTAAATAAATATTAAACACATAATAATGAACAACTAAATGTACTTTCATCATCGAATATTTTTGAAAAATATTTTTTAGTTAAATGACTAGTTTTCTCTGTATCAATACTTGTATTAATATAAAAATTAAAAGACGATATATGATAAGATAATATCATAAAACATAGAAAAAAATTGATATATCATAAAGAATAGAGTTTACTTTCAATATCTTCATCATCTAACTAACTTCAAGCACACATAAGGGTTTTCACAGTATTAGGATAAAGTCAAGCACAATAAGAACTAATAACTTGACTACTAATACTAAAAGTAGACTCTGAAGCAATAGCCAATGCTAGAATTGCTAAGAGGTCTCATGCAATTACTTGCATGATCAAAAAATTATTTCTGTGGTTCTTTTACCACAGCAATATATTGAACTCACACCTTAAGCTTCGACTGCACTATCTGTTGTCAAATATTTGTTTAACTCCATTATTCTGTAAGAAGTCCAAACTTTTTTTTTTCCGTCTAAGAATGTTATAAATGGGGGTTTCATATTAGTCTTAGAAGAAGTTGAACTTGAACTTGAACTTAAAAATGAAGCTGGATTTGAGCTACTATGATCCTGATTTTTGTCCAATCTTAGTTAATAATAATTAAATAGATCATATGAGAATTATTTAATGGCATCAAACATCATGTCATAATAAAAATAAACCCCTTAATCTTGTATCTTGGGTTCAAGATAGAAATGATTGCCACAATATGTATGGCCATATACCAGTATGAATCGAGCTTCTCTGTCATCTATTCTGCCATGACTCGGATTACCTCATTGGAATCAAATATCCAATAAGATAAAGTTTTCTTGATCGTGTATAAATTTCTAAAACAATTGTGCGAAGTGGATATTTTGTTTTTGATAACAATCACTAATAGTATAAAATATTTCCAACTTTGCACAATGTTCTTTATCTGAATCCCATTACTCTTCAATAGGTAGGCAAATATATTGAGAATCTCTTTGTCTTATCCTAGTAAACACCTTAATACATTGGATTGCCGACTCAAGCATCTTAAAGGTTGAATTCAGTCTAGTAGGACAATTCAATACCAACTTCTTCGTCCACAGAATATATAATATTCGTGTAGTTTTGTCAAAAAATTTAACACTTTTGAGGGTTGCAGTCCAATATACTACACTATCTTGGATTGAATCTAGTGTTTCCTTTATTATCTCCAACCCGTCATTAACAACTGAATTCAGAATATGCACAACATAAAACATATAGAACAACCTCTCACTAACCAATAAGCTTGCAACCTGTAACTTGTTCACCTTTTCAATCATCACATCCTTCGTGCTATAATTATCGAGTGTTATGGTAGATGGCTTGGTGTTGATATTATAATCCATTAAACACTCGACCAACATGGTTGTCAACCTTTCTCTTATATATGTTTTTAACACATAAATAAACCTATCATTTACAAATATGAAAAAATATTAATCATTACATAATAAAAAATGATAAGAATATTAAAGAATATAATTTACCTTAGTAGTCTATTGAGTAGAGTCCAATCGTCATCAATATAATGTTCCATCACTATAGTATAACCTTTCTTTTAGTTATCGTGATAGCCTGTCGTTAACTACTAAAAAATAAATTCCTAATTACCAAACTATGTAGTAAATGGTGAGCTAGGGTCGAACTACAGAGAGTTGGGATGCAAATGCTATTTCAAATGTTGTAAAGATAAGAAAACAAAACATCCTGAAATGATGGGAACGGAACAACTAAGATGTAATGAATGTAATCCAAAAAGACAAACACAAAGCAAATTTAGAAAAGACTAATAACAGTGGTAAAGAAATGGGTTGGAGATATCTTTGAGATTCCGAGATGTTCATTGATCCTTGAATCTAAATAGAAGGTACTCACATCATGGTGTTAGCCTATGGACTCGATTAAGCTCTCAAACCCTCAATTTCTCTAAAATAGACAAAACTAATTAGCTCTAAAAAATTGCAGGAATAAACATCTATTGATTTATCATGAAGGTTCCTTACAAAATTCATGAGTTTCAACTATAAAATCCATCAAACATTCATTCTAAATATTTTAGCATATGTAAAAACGTGATTAACACTAAGAAAGCTCTAAACTAATGGAATGACTAGATTAAGACATGAAAATAAAGAATTGAAAATGAAATAAACTAGCTAAGCATAAAGAAAATAACAAAAACTTCTTAGCTCCTTCCTTCTCTCTTATTGAAGTTTTCCAAAAGTGGCAGGTTGTGTAGCCTCCTCTAGGTACTCCTCTCTTTTTTAATATAGTATGTTCCATTTAAGGTAAAACCTAGGATTTTTCTCTGCCTCAAAAGTCTAAAAAGCCACTCAAAAACTTAAGATCGTGGCCTTTAGTGCACGATTGTCACCATTTTATCTACTCTCTGTCATGATCATGGCTAACTCCCTACGATTGTGGCCCTGTGATCAAGCTTCTGTCTCGATCCATAGAGTTGAGTCCTACATCCATGGACAAACCTAAGCTTCTCCCTCCACCCTCACATGTAGAGTTATAGGACAGACATGGACACACACCGTTTTTTCTAATCCCACACACACCGTTTTGTCCAAACCTTCCTCCCTCACTTGCAACTTTTCAGACAAACATGGAGACACAACATTTTCTTCTTCCCTAATCCCTAATCTGCCATCTTCTTCCCTAATGAAAATCCTCCAATCCCTAATCCCTAATTTGCCATCTTTTTCCCACACAATCCCTCATCTCGCACTTTTTCCCTCTTCCTTCTTGTGTGTTCTTCCTCATCCCTAATCCCTATGTGTTATTCCACATACGGCTGGACTTTAATTAATTGTTATTTTCATCGCTCACACCAAGCAACTTAACTCACACACTCATCAAGTGTCTATATCTAGTGGTCTACATTTCATCGTGGTAGGTCCATTATTGTCTGCCTTTTATGTTTTGTGGTCTTTTCAAATAGCCATCATAAAGATAAATGAAGATAATCTCATTTATTGGCTATTTTATGAGTGATTAATGAA
>JANJEY010000146.1:0-12379 GCA_024703695.1 Erythroxylum cataractarum
TATTGGTCATGCTTCTATTTTGGTAGCCGAATTGCAGGCACTTAGGCATGGTTTAACTTTGGCATGGGATCGTGGCTTCCGACGAGTTGTTGTTCAGTCTGATTCCTAAGATGTGGTGACTCTGGTGTTGACTTCTTGCCCCCATTTTCACCCTATATTTCTTCTGGTTGAGGACATAAGGACATTAATTGCAAGAGATTGGTGTTGCTCTCTCCAGCATATTTTTCATGAAGCTAATTACTGTGCGGACTTCCTCGCTAAGCAAGGTTTGTCAACTATAACTCAATGGTCTCTTTGTGAGAACCTAGCCCCAGGACTAGTTTTGTTGCTCCAGAATGATCAGAGATCAGTGACATTCTTGAGGTGTTAGCTCTCGTTAGTTTCCTTTCTCCACTTAAACAAAAAAAAACAACCTTCCTGTGTATGTGAGGAGTTGGGAAGTAGGGGGCTGTAGTTGTCAAGGAGGGACGGTCAACTCTCAACTTGACCAAGGTTCACGGTTCCTGGCTTTTAAACTTTTAAGCATATCCCATGGGAGTATAAAGCAATGATCAAAAACTCAACCATCCGAAAAAATTTTAAATTACTTAATTTTTTGATTTAATTTATTTTAATAACTTTTATTAAAAAGTGAGTATTTAGTTAATTAATTAGTTAATATCATAAATTAATATTTTTTTATAATCTAAAATAAATAAATAAATATTTATTTAATAGTTTTTAATTAAACTTTAGATTATTTGATGAATAATAACAACCTCTTTCAATCGTATATCTTACCTTACTGACTTAATTTTCATTCTAATTTTTAAAATATTGATATAAAATCTCATCTGAACCCAATCTTAAGCATCAAGTTTAAACCACTAAGAACTTAGTGAAAGATTTGGCCCATCAAAGCTTTGTTCTCACGACTTCTGAGGCCCAGTTTTGACAAGTCTATTCTCAACACATCTTAAAAATTGCATATAAAAATAATTTTAATGTTTTAAAATTTTCATATATTTAACTCCAAATTAATGAAATTCTTAATTTTAATAATTTTTTCTTATGTGATTTTAAAAATATTTATAATGAAAACTATCATGTAAATAAAAGATTGATAGAACTTTAATTAAAATATATGGAAATATTAAATTATAAAATTGTTTTTAACACTTTTATATTATATATTTTATATAAAATTTGAGGTTTCATAACAGTTTTTTTTTCCTTGTTGTCGTTAGTAAAGCCAGTTGGCACACGTGTGGCACTAATCATGCTTAGCACCAAAGCAATCATTAACTCCTTCTTTATTTATTTTTTCCGTTTTCCTTTTTATAATCCCAAATTTTAGACGTTTAATCTTTTTGACCAATCAACATGGACGGGCCTAAAGGCCCTTTGTGGGCCATTCGTTGTTGCTGATTGGGCCCACCATCATCTCTCAAGCCCATGATAACAAGAACACGTGACGTGATAAAATGGCTTCATGACAGGCCGAGGAATTTAGCCTATGACCCCACTTGAGTGATTAAAAGCGGGAGGGAGCGCACAGGCTTGTGGCAACGAAAGAAACTACTTCGACTATCTATTTATAGCAGTCTAAACTAGTCCCTCTTCCTCGTATTATTGAAGTGTAAGAGTTCATATAACTGCAACAATGGCTTCCGAGAAGGTTGAGACTGTTATAGCTGGGAATTACTTGGAAATGGAAAGAGAAGGCAACTCCAAGTCAATTAAGGGCAAACTTTCCAAGTTGTTTTGGCATGGAGGTTCTGCTTATGATGCTTGGTTTAGCTGCGCTTCTAACCAGGCAGGTTTCTTCATCTTAAAACTTTAAGAAATGTACTCTGTGTGATGTCCAACTCTTTAAAAACGTTTCCTTCTTCTTGGTGTGATTTTGTAGGTTGCACAAGTGCTTCTCACCTTGCCTTACTCCTTCTCACAACTAGGGATGCTCTCTGGGATTCTTTTCCAGCTGTTCTATGGGATAATGGGAAGCTGGACTGCTTACCTTATAAGTGTTCTATATGTTGAGTACAGAACTAGAAAAGAAAGAGAGAAGGTTGATTTCAGGAATCATGTGATTCAGGTAACGCGAAGGAGAAGCTGAAATGCGTCTGTCTCTTTCAAACTTATGAAACACAAATGAAGAAGAAGAAAACTCATTTTCTTTTTTTACATTCTCTCAGTGGTTTGAAGTCCTTGATGGTCTACTTGGAAAGCATTGGAGGAATGCAGGCCTCTTCTTCAACTGTACTTTTCTTCTCTTTGGATCTGTCATTCAGTTAATTGCCTGTGCAAGGTACAGTCATCATTACAGATCATGTTCTTTATTGGCTTTGAGGTTGGTGTTTCATTCTGACCACCTACGTAGTACTTTGTCCTAATAATCAACATATACTTTTGCAGCAACATCTACTACATAAACGACAATCTAGACAAAAGAACATGGACCTACATTTTTGGTGCCTGTTGTGCAACCACTGTCTTTATCCCTTCATTCCATAATTACAGGATTTGGTCATTCTTAGGCCTTATGATGACTACTTACACAGCCTGGTATCTCACAATTGCTTCCCTTATCCACGGCCAGGTATTAATATATATATATTCAATTGAAGCTTAGATTAATTAGACTATTTAGGCCTGAAGTTCTGTTTTGTTGTAATTTTTTAAAGGTTGAAGGGGTGAAACACTCCGGTCCAGCCAAAATGGTTCTGTACTTCACTGGGGCAACCAACATTCTTTACACCTTTGGTGGGCATGCTGTGACAGTGTGAGGACTCTTGGTATTATACAATTGCAAATACATTTTCCCACCAATATATTTTGATTGTTTGAAAGGATTTTGGTTATAGGGAAATTATGCATGCTATGTGGAAGCCTCAGAAGTTCAAGCTAATATACCTTATAGCAACACTTTATGTGTTAACCCTGACACTCCCATCAGCTTCTGCTGTTTATTGGGCCTTTGGCGACTTGCTACTTACACATTCTAATGCTCTCTCTTTGCTCCCAAGGACCGGTTTCAGAGACATTGCTGTCGTCCTCATGCTTATTCATCAGGTCTGGAGCATATATTGATAACGTATCCTAATTATTCTGTTCTTTTTCCTTTTTCCAATCTGAGGTTAACAAAGGAGACATCTAACATCTTCTCTGTCTTATTAATGTTCAGTTTATAACATTTGGATTTGCATGCACTCCTCTGTACTTCGTCTGGGAGAAATTCATCAGAGTACACGAAACCAAGAGTATGCTCAAGAGAGCTTTAACCAGGCTACCTGTGGTGATCCCAATATGGTTTCTGGCAATTATCTTCCCTTTCTTCGGCCCCATTAACTCCACTGTCGGATCATTGCTTGTCAGCTTCACTGTCTACATAATTCCTGCGCTAGCGCATATGATAACTTTCTCTTCTGCACCAGCCCGGGAGGTTGGTTACTATCTTTTTTTTCTTCTCCATATGTACCTTCTCTTTCGTCATCTTTTAGACTTCTAGTTCTTATGGGTAATGCCCTTTTTAACAGAATGCAGTAGAGAGACCACCATCATTTCTTGGAGGTTGGGTTGGCCATTACTGCATAAACACCTTTGTTGTGGTATGGGTGCTTGTTGTGGGATTTGGATTTGGAGGATGGGCAAGCATGCTCAACTTTATACGTCAGATTGATTCCTTTGGACTTTTCACTAAGTGCTACCAGTGTCCACCTCACAAGGCTTGAGTAGATTCTCCAGTGAAGTTCCCAAATTAAGATACTTAAGTTCGTAAAGACATAGGCTGGCTTTTGTAATCTTTTCTTTCTTCTTTACCTCCATTTTTAACTATTTGCATGTAATAGCTATTCACGTTGAAGATTTGAAACAAACATGTGATGGCATCAATCTTGGTCCATCCCCATTTTACAGGCTTACATTTGATAACTTTGTGTGGTGATTGGTCTTTTTTGAATGCAACTCCCCCGGTTCTTGTCCTCTCTCCATTCTTGTAGTTTGTCTCGGATTCTTTTGCCTCTTTAATCACATACAGCTAATCATTTTACATATTATCCTTCTGATCAAGAATGGATGATTGACTGTTTATCCATGCACCGGACGCAGTCCGACCAATATAGTTAAACACTTATGAGTTCGTGTCATTCATTCTGATCAAGGATGGATGATTGAATGTTTATCCACTGGACGTAGTCCAATATAGTTAAATAGTTATGAGTTCGTGTCATTCCAACATTAGGCAAGATGAGATATAAGGTTCATGGAGTGAAGGAAGGACCAAACTAAAAGTGCCACTGAGATGGGTCTTGACGTTGGACTTAGTTTCTACTCATTTCGGTTGAGTTATCCTTTTCTGGAAAGCAGCACGTGGAAGGGACTGACCACTAAATTGTCAATAACTAAGCGGAAGAGACGTAAGGAGAAGTTGTCGTGTGACATACAGCTGTAAAACATTGCTCCCCAGCTTTTTGCTCTGTTATGGACCAGTACATTGAAGACATTATTCATAATTTTCTGTGCGTAATCAGACACTTGATATCACATCTTGATATGCTCTTTTTGCAATTTTCACCTATACACTTGTTGCAACAAGGTTGAATCTCAACTCAAATGGCCCTCCACGCCCGATGAAGCAATTTAGAGGATATAAATCAAGTATTTAGCGGTCCATTAAAGAGGAGGTGAACAACCTACAGACTTATAAGAAGCTCACTCTCAAAGCTCACAAGAGGCTCAAAAGTGTTGCTCCCATATTACAAATCGTAGGATTCGATCTTGCACCTTGTTACAAATCTATCCTTCCGGAATCAACTGAGCTACACTTTCACCATTACACTGCTACTACTGGAAGTGGGCATGGATTAATGCCATCTATTTGTAGGCTTCTTAAACGACAAATGAAATGTGCAGATCAGTCTGAGAATTCGTCCATTTGGTGATTGTTTCAAGCAGTTGGTTGTGCCTTGAAATCATTTGTCACGAAGTAAACAAGAAGAGGAAAATTTAGCTGGCAAGTCATTTTTATAGGCCCCTCTAAACTTAGCTGAGCATACCATATCATGTAATTAGGACATCCGTGATCCGTCCATTGTCAGCCAACTTGGTTGGTGTAAACAAAACATCGTCACCACCGAGTTGAAAAACTTATTGGTAGGCTCTGAACTGAGACAACATGGAGAAAAAGCACCAAGGGAAGGTCATCAATCTTGATAACCACTACTAGACTACTACCAAAGCCTCTGAACTCAAAAGCAAAATATTCCGCTTTCTAGACCTAACCCCAAAAACAGGTAGTAGAAAAGATATACTTTCAGAGTACTGACGGGGGCCTGGAAATTGCTGTGGAAACTGGAAAGTAAAAGGCAATGCTGCCGACAACATATAATTGGTTGTGGTCCTCACAAGAATGCACCAAAAGTTGTAATTTATGGTAGCCATTGACCAAGTGTAGAGTCAGTTCATTAACTGGCAGGTGGGTTGGAGATAACACACATGATCAGTTCCTTAACAGGACCATGATATTTTTTTGGTGCTTGTACCTTTCAAAGACGACTGCCTGATCATTGTCATGGAATGGGGCTGTTCCACTTATTATCCGTTTGTTCTACAAAGATCGATGAATCTGCCAACGTACAAACTACAAAAGCAAGAATGAGACCCTTCGGACCAGTAATTATACTTCAAGAAGATTGGTAGGGTCTTAATCTTATGGGAATTTATTGTGATGTGCTATTATCATAAACTTTTAGTCGAGAATAGATGCATTTTAATTATGAAAACACTTTCTGACTTCTAGATGGTGGTGCCAATTAGAATTAAAAAATATCAAAAATATTAAAATTGATATATTTAGTAGTAATTGATGGATAAAATAATAATTGACAAAATAATAGTAAATTTATCAATTAATTAGTATAGGCATTTATTACTTGTTTGAAGTTCTAAATTGGGAATTACCCCTTTCTTTTCTACGATATAAGTTTACAACCTTTTTTTTTGGTATATTTTGATATTGTTATTTTTTTGGTAAGTATATTTTGATATTGTTATTAGTTGTTAAAAAATCATTTTTATATGTTTTTTTAGAAAAAGCATTGTGATCCTAGCAATGTACACTTTGAAAATTTAGAACAAAAAGTACCTGGTCCGACCCATGTTTTGGTCGGCTTGGCCTGAGTTATTAATTTTAAAAAAAATTCAAAAAATGACATTATTTTTAATAAAATAGTATTGTTTTGTCACTTTTGATCGGACCACGGGCAGGGGCAAGTTTGGATAATCTTAGTCTGAGTCTAACTCATGAACTAGTCAAAGCCAAGAAATCCTAGCCCGTGGCTTGACCCATGGCTTGTTAGCTTGGCCGGATTGTCATCCCTAACAAAAAGTAGCGTTTAGCATGACTTGACTTAACTGATATTTATTTAGAGTGAAAGTTGGTGTAATGAGAATATAAGAAGAGTTTGAAAAGAAGAACAAGAAAGAATATTGTTCCTCTCTGAGCACCCAATTGTTTTGACAATGTATTTATTTCATGTGTACTATATATTGGTATGTAAAAAACCTACCATAAATTAGGGTAAGCAATATCATGTTTCATGCTCTTCTAGATTACATTTATGTAACTCATTTAAAATAAGTATCAACTTCACTTATATATGAGAATATCACAGCTGAGTATAAAAATATCATATCTTAATACAAAATATATCAAGTATGATACTAATGTCGGTCAATTCAGAAAATTTTTTAAAATTATAATTTTTTTTAATTTTATATAAAAAGTAGTCCCTCAATATATTATATTATAAAATTTTTATTTTATTTCAATCATATCTTAAGAAATCATAATAATATAAATCTGATATAACAAATATTTATCTATTTTTGTTAATATTATTTTCACATATTTCTTATAAATTAAAATAAAAAAGATCATTTAGCTCTCATATAAATATAAAATTAATAATAATACAAAGTAAAAAATGGATTTATAATATGTGAATTTAATTTCAAATGTTATTATAATATTTTAATATATATTTAAAATTATATATATTTCCAAAATGAAATATATTAAGTTTTTATATATAGTTTTTAAAAATTAGATATAATTGTATTAAACTAATATATTTAGTTATGTAATCTATGATTACGTTGTATAATTCTAATCACATAAAATATTTATTTAATTTTTTCTTATTTGTATTTTTATTATTTATTAAATAAATTAATTTTATCATGTTCCTTTTTATGTATAAGTATTTATTATTTTATATAGGAGAAATTGTACGCTTTTCAATTTAGTCCTAAATTTTTTAAAATTTACAATTTTGATCAATTATCGGCCGGTACAATTTTCAAGTTCCAACAGAATTTTCATTCCTCAAACATATGGCAGGGAAACTCAGTCTACAATGCTAAGTGCTTACCCATATTGTCATATCACTCAATTTAGTGCTTTTATAGGATTGTAGTTGCTATACACCTAGGTGCCAATACATGGTCATGATTTGTTTTGTCAAGTACATTATTGTTTAAACAAATGTATTGACCATACTCATTAACCTTAAAACTATTACGAATATTCATTGAAGGATATACAAATATATGTATATACAAGACAATATAATCATCTTAACTTGATATGGAAATAAACAAAAAAACAAACTCCTTTGTTTATATTCTCGTGTACGGATGTTCGAACTAATAAAATCCATATTTAAAATGAGTTTATGAATTTTAAACTATAATTTCATAGATGTATGGACGATTCATTGGTTTTACTTAACTAGTAACACCACAAACAAGTTAAACCAGTCCTAAATTAGATGATGGTACATAAAGTTGAACCTATAAACATAAGTAATATTCAATAATAAAGATTGAGATTGAAGGAATATGATACTCAAATTCACTGCTTTGTGCTCATGGTTGGAGGAAGTGTAAACGTAGTTTTATACAATATAATGCACCCCTTTATGATCCAAAGAGTATGAAAGATCACATACCACTTTATTCAATGTATATATTCGTTAGGCAACATATAAGTTGTTTTAAGTCCATCAAATAAACCAATTGAAACAAATAAACCTTAGATAGATCACAAGGAATGAAATTTTAAACTACTCAAACCTTTTACATAATAATATTTGTATTAGTTAATCATTAATACATATACAATTATAAATGTTTTTATATCATGTCTCAATTCCCCAATTTCCTTTCATAAGGAATCTAAATTAGACTAAAATTATCATATATAGGAATAAAATTTTAACTCTGTTCATTCCGAGAATCTCATTCAATAAGAATAGGTATACATTAATAATGAATAACATATTGTAAGCATTCCTTAAAATGGCAAAGTAATACATCCTTAACTAGGACCATTTGGTCCATAACCTGGAATGAAATCAAAGATTATGATGCTTGAAATATACTCTTATTTATATAGGTTTATCAACAATTAATTTGAGAAGTGTGAAATGATTTCAACAAATTTTCTTGTCCCTTATTTTTAACCAACATGAATTTAGCTAACTTATCATAGATACAAAACTTAATTCCATAATTTAACACACTATAATGTGATTTAATTGAAGTAAAGTATACCAAAATTTGATGTAATTAAACATCTTATTGTGTAAATTAGTTCATAATTATTCACACTCATACCATTGATAACTACAAAATATCATATAGGATATAAGCATACTCACCTATGTGTTAATAATTGAATTATTTTTTGTATTTTCAATAGTTGGATAGACTTCAAGGAATGATAGGTAGATTAAAAGGCTTGAAATATTTAATATGTTGTATGACAAAGATATTCACGTTCACCATATATATCCTCTAATATCTTAAACCCAATTTAGAATTAATTGTTTAATTTTTACTATGTTATTTACAAACATAAGGATTTAAAAACCTTGCAATAGACAAATACAATACATTAAAAAACTAACATATGGCAATAACATGTAACTTCTACATACTTGACTTAGTATTAAAAGGTGAGACAATGGAGATACACAAATACTAAATATAATGAGTAAGTGCTTTAATGAGTAGTTTTGATCAAGTTACATTATAGTAGTCCTATCGTAATACGTAACTGACAAAATTGTAATTGAAATCGGAAGGACAAATATAACAATTGACCAAAAAAAATTGTTAGCCTTTTGGTGAGGAAAAGAAAATGCTTGCTTATTCCCTCGTATTGACACATTCATCACTTTGTTGAAGCTAAAAAGTAAATGATCACTTTCAAACTATAAGATAATTTTACAAGACTTTCTTAATATTTTGCCATTATCCTCTATTATCAACTACTATTTTGGTGTTATTTATCAATTAAGCATGAAAGCGTGGTATCAAGAAATAATTTTGATATTATTTATGGTATCAAGAAACCAACTTTTAGAGTTGCATATAAACTATCACCTTGCCATTTATAATATCAAGTAACCTTTTCACTTGGAGTATTGTAATTGGAATAAAATATGTTGTTAAGTTTTGAGAGTTTTAAGTAGTAATTTTGCTATGAGAAGTGAGAAGCAAATGTTTAGAGGTTTTTTGTTGTACATATATGTAAAATGCAAAACCAAATTTTATTATTAACAAGATATTCCAACTTGATTAGTAATTGTTTATAGTGAAATTTAAAAGAAGAATAAGTAAGAAGATCATTTATATTCGAGTACTGTTAAATCATTTTGGCACATATCTATTTGGTGTTATGTAGATACATTGACCTTATATAGTGGGGCATAAGAAATTGAGATCGAGATGGTACTTGAAGTAGGAATAAAGTTTGAAAAAGTTTAGAAATTGTTTTTAATTTGTATCAAAAGCATACGAAATGTCATAGGTTTACAATTACAATAAAGGAAGGAGAGAAAGATGATAATGGAGACCTTAAGAGTAGAACATTTACATCATAAAGGTTAGTCACACAAACCACAAAGATTGAATTAAAAAACCTAGAAGTAGTGGAAGAATTAAGTTCCATGATCGAGTATATTATCAGTTAGACGAAGCATCAAAAGTTTGAAGCTATGTGTAACTACAAAGTTATTCTAAATAACTTAAGGTTTATAACGCAACAGTGAGTTGTCAACAATCATGTTAGACATATATTATACATGAATAATGTAGAATTAGGTCATGTACAAATGTACAAACTATTAATATATCTTTAAATGGTTATGAAGACATAACATATTTATATAAATATTGTTTTAATCATATAGGCAGGTTAAGGAGAATGAGGTTGGGAAAAGGAGATACATAAATAGTTTATAATATATTTATTATAATGGAACATGATAGTATGTTATTGTTAACAAAATTAACTATGATGAGGAAGGAAGGTTGTGGAATAATTTTTGGGTTGATGTGAGTTGTGTAACATATGTTGAATTTGATGATATGTGTCATTTGATACTACATATCTCATTAATAAATACCAAATATTAATTATCCTATTTTTCAGTATAATCCATCACAGAAAGTTTATTTGTTGGGTTGTGCACTATTAGAAAATGATGCTAGCTAGTGATAGTTTTTTGTTAGTTTTTTCATATATAGTTAAGGTGTATAAATGGGAAATCACATAACACTATAATTATGGATGCATAACTCACCATCAATACAGCTACAAAACCACCCATACAATATATAACTTGCTAGACCTGACAAGCATGATGTGTAGAGATGACTCAAGATAGCTGCACAATGATACCATAACTAGACTTTAGGCATTAAAAAATGCTTAACACGTTTAGAAGGAAGTTTCATTATAAATATTCCTTTATTCATTCACCATTTACCTTCTCGGGTATGAGCATGATCATGATTTGATAATCACTGACTTTACAGTCCTGCTGAAGCCTCATCACCTTAACTTTATTAACTTTTGTGTGTATTAGTTTAGTACTATTTGGTGCCCCCATAATCCATGTAATCAGTGCTAGCTGGTCTGGATCAAATCAACCATACAACCAATAGTAGATATCCTTTCTCCCCTAAACCTCTATATCTCATGAAATTCATAAAATTGTATACTGGTAACCCATGTCACCTACTTTAGAGTAGGGCTTTACATTAATTTGAAGACCTTATTTGAACAATAACTTATTTGAAAACTCCATAAGTACTCATTGAAAGTACTCATAATCAAATATTGATGATAATTAACTACCAAATTGTATTAATTTAGTTTAATTTGGCCTAAATTTTATAACTTATTATTAATGCTCCCACTCTTCTAACTTGTCATACGAGCAATAACTTCGTATTTAATATATTATTTTAAGTTTTAAGTAAATATCATCAAATAATAATTTTAATAAGATGGCTATCTATTACCTTCCTTTTGGCCTTCATGACCTTTTTCTTTCCTCTTGTGATGCTTTTACTTACAGCCTTATCCTTATTTTATAGACTCTGATAATAATAATAAAAAAGTCAACCACACCAAATCAAATATTGTTACTGGACATAACATCATAAAAACCAATGTGTATATGCTAATAAATCATCACCTTGCTAGGCGCTTATAGTTCTTATCTAATAACATGAAAAACATAAAACCGATAATAATATATTGTCTCCACTACTCTACCTCACTAACTTTGTCATTTAAACAGGCTCAACACCTTATAAATCATATCTAAATATATGTATAAACATATCTTTTAGACATATAAAATATGAACATATAAACTCCAAAAAGAAAAAGAGGAATATTGGAGCAATGTTGTCTACTTGTTATGTATATTTTCAGTTGTTCATTATAGAGGTGTATAAAACATAGTGGGCTTAAATAATTAATAGAGATTTAGGTTGTTTGGTCTTAGATTCTACTCGATATTAAGAAATGAAGGAAGAAGATGCTCTATATTACTAGAAGCTTCAAATAATGACTCCCACTTTGTAGTATGTAGCATCTTCTTCCTTCATTTCTTAGTATCGAGTAGAGTCTAGGATTTAGACAAAGAAAATTACATTATTACCCTAAAAATGTGAGTTAGAATAATAGATGCAATCTAACATGCAACCATGTAACAGTGTGTGTTCTTATTAATTCTCATTCAAAAATTATAACATAAACACAATTGACCATATAATCATGTATTTAATTATCTCTAACATTAACTTTTATATACATGATTTGATATACAACATATACTAATCTATGTCCTTCATACTATCCCTACAGTAATTCAAACAAGAACATGGTTGACCATAAAAGTGTATCATTAATTATGTCCAATAAAGTCTTCATTAACATGATTTGGTATATAAGCTTGTAGTGAACTGTGTCCTTTCAAAAATTCTAATAAGAACATGATTGAACACATGGGTCTACAATTAATTGTGCCAAAAAAAAAAA
>JANJEY010000151.1:17575-38133 GCA_024703695.1 Erythroxylum cataractarum
ATTTGTGTAAATGGACCAGATTGAGTGAGAAATTGGTTTACTTGAGGGAGTTATGATTATGATATGATTTTTGGATTATGAATTTTGGTTATGCATATGTAATTATATACCACAACGAGGTGTGTTATGGAGAAAGGAATGTAGAAATGAAATGAGATTGTAACCTTCACGATTTCGGTGGTATACACTAACGTTTTGGTTCAATGGTCGGATTCCGAGTTCGGGGCTCATCATTTTTAGTAGCAGAGTAAGAAGAGATTTCAGCGAACCACGCTTCAGTATAATGGTATTTTGTACCGAGGTTAGGTTCCGAAAATGGGGCCCGACATTTGAGGTATCAAAGCAGGTTAGTAAGTGTTATGGTTTTGGTTTGAGTTGGATTTCGAAATTGGGGTCCAACAATATTTATTATTTTTAATCTAGATTAAAGATAATTAAAAAAAAGTCTATTAAAAGATCTAGTTAAATGGACTGAAGGCCAGTAAGGAAAATGAGTCCTAATCACTATGGGTCAGTTATCTATTTGGTCTATGATGGAAAAGCCAAATAAGATTACTATAAATAACTATTAAGGTCTTCTGATGTCTGCTTAAGTAAGTTGTGAATATTTAATTTTTTGACTCATTAAGAGGTCTGTGCATTCATAAAGGCATAAAAAGACATTAACGACAAACGGATATACAACTTTTATAATAATTGAGCGAAAATTTTAGGAGCTTATTCATACATTGAGGAGCTTATTCAATAGTTTAGCAACTTATTTATCATTCAATGGATAGCAAAAAATGTGTTGTTTTAAATTTTCTCCGTTAATATATGTTCATAATTGATACCGAGTCTATAATTAAAGTTCGTGTTGTTACTAACTTTTTTTTTTGGATTCGATGAAACTTCGTAGGCAGGCCAAGCGGACACACCTCTCTGAGGGTCCAATTGACGCACTACCCAACAGGCGGACCAAGCGGGCGCACCTCATCATTGAGGACTCAACTAGCTCTCCATCTACAGGTAAAACTCCAGCTATCCCAGACTCTTACAAGAGGAGCTAGCATGGAATCGAACCTGGGACCTAACCAAAATCAAGCCCCGCTCTCAACCATCGAGTTACACCTCTTGAGGGCGTTGTGACTAACATATTAAACACTTATAACTACTCTCTTTTTTCCTGTTCTAATCCTTGTTGGGTAATTATCAATCCAAAATTTCTCCATCAAGCTCAACAAATATGCAAATGGCAATTAATGAGGGCAACACAAGTCAATACCTAATGGCTTCCTAAACACCTTGTTTGGCATGATAGAGAAGTATAGAATCCAATTTAATTACATGAATTCATTATGGCAGTTCTTTTATTTGGTTAGGTTTTTTTATATGTTACTTTAATTCTAACAAATCAATAACAGTATTATTAAGTAGAAGTAATAATCCTTCCAAAACAGGTCGGATATACTAATCTATAGATGTCATACTTTCCTAAAATTATATTCAACATAGAAGTAAGATTTAAAAAATTAACTAATCTACAGATATCATACTTCCATGAATTTATATTCGACATTAAAGTAAATTTTATAAAAATTAATTGAAACATAATTCAATTAATTACACTAAAGGACAGTAAACAGCAATAATATTTTACCTGAAATGAAATATGGTTTTGATGGAAACTAGGACAGTTTGGCTTCAGAAGGATTCTGAAATTTTCAGTTTTAAAGAGGCCAAGATAAGTGGATCCAGATCGTGAGACTTATCCAAGTCGAATCTAAACTAACATGATTTCGCATTTCCTTATCAACGAACAAGCATCAGGTCAGGACGCTTGTCAATTTTGGCCTACCAATCAACCATCTCTCCTTGTCGCACTGCAAGATCCACATGATAGTTCCCTGACCAAAGACTTCAATTTCTTCTGAACGAAAGACGATCAATTTGGATATTACAAACTGCGCTATGATAACCAAAAAAAATTTCTATGATAATCCAATAACAAGTAATAAGACTCTTACACAAAAATTAGAACTTTTGTTTCTGCAATCCTCTTTGTTCGTCCTATTGATCCATTTTGGACTGTATGATTGATCGACTTCGCTATGTTCCTCCGATTCAATTGGCTCATAATTCCATTGCCTTTCTTTTCTGAGAAAGATCCTAAGAAATGAGGAGCGGATCCTTTTTGTTGCACGTGAAAATCTCCATTTCTGCTCATAAAGACACTTCCGATCATTTCGACAATGCCTTGCATTTAGATATGCACAATTGCATGGTGATGTAGACATTGGAAAGATCAAGAAACTTACTCTGGACTTAGGCCTTGCGTTGTTCTCGGGACACTGCAGCTGTTGAACAGCGGCTTCTCTCAGCTCACGAGCGTAGGCTAGAAGCCGACTCCGACGGTCATAACCACGTTTGCCTGTATTGCTAGGGTTTCTGGATAGTGGGCCAGGCTTATATTTGCAGATAGGATCAGTCTTTGCCGGCGATTCCTCGTAGATGGTGACGAGAACTGGGTTTGTGCTGGTCCTTGCCCCTGCAATGTTATTCATTTGATGTATACTTGCTTTCTGGTTAGTCATTGATCTAAGATTTATGCAGAGAATAAGATGGTTGCAGTTGACTCAATTGTTGTTTTATGTTCTTGTCTACTTGTGTAACCATTCCATTTCGTCTGTGGTACGTTGGTGTCGTATATTTATGGTGTCATTTGTTAGGAAGTGAGGAGGAGAAGAGATAATCGTTTAAAAAAAGAAATTGTATTTCCCTTTAATAAATTTAGTTCAAGTATAAAAAGGTATTTATAAGTACAAAAATTACTTTTCATATCTAAGTACATGAACTTATTAATAAACCCAAAAAAATAAATTATACATAAAACTCAAAACTATACATGGACCAATATTTAATTATATAACTAATACATGAACATAATTAAACTCCTAATAATGAACTAAAACATCCATGTATCTAGATTTTAAATATTTATGTATCTAGATCAACTTTCAAATTACTCTTCAATACTCCCTTTAATTTAATTTTTTTTCCGTACTCTAAATCTTGTCCTCGAATGTTGAAAAACTTAAATTTTGAGTGATTTCGTAAAAATATCCGCAACTTGATCATTAGTCCTCACTTGCTTGAGCTCCACTTCATTCTTTGTGATACATTCTCTAATAAAATGATACCTCGTATCTATCTGTTTGCTTCGACCATGAAAAACTGAGTTCTTGGCCAATACTTATGCAGACTTGTTATCAATACATATTTCAGTTACTTCCTTTTGTGGCAGGTAAAATTTATTCAATAGCCTTCTAAGCTAAATAACATGACAAGTGCATTAAGTTGCAGTCACATATTCAGATTCACAACTTTGACAAAGTCACAATAGGAGGTTTCTTTGAACTCCATGTAATAGCACAATCACCTATAAAAAAACACAAAACTAGTTTTGCTTTTTCTATCATTAATATCTCCTGCAAAATCACTATCACAAAACCCAACAAGCTTGAAATCAACGAATGATGTATAGAGCAATCCGTAGTTAATTGTACCTTTGATATATCGGAGAATCCTCTTAGCCATCTTTATATGAGTACAAGTAGGTGCTTCCATGAAACGACTTATCAATCCAACAGCAAAGAGAATATCTGGTCATGTACATGTCAAGTATCTCAAGCATCCAATAAGGCTTTTGAATATAGGAGAATCCTCCTTGGCTCCATCATCAAACTTCATGGGTGTAGTCACCGAATTGCAATCAAGCATTTAGAACTTCTTCAATATTTCTTTTGCATATCCTTTTTATAAAATAAAAATTCCGTCTTTCATTTGCTTCACTTCTCAACATAAATAGTATGACATCAATCTAATAGCTGTCATCTCAAATTCCAAAGACATAGCATTCTTGAACTCTGGAAACAATATTAGGTCATTATCGATAAAAATAAGATCATGCACATAAAGATAAATGATTAGATTATATCTATTAATTTCCATATGATTTAATGTAAAGAGCATATTCATGAGAACAACGAACAAACCCATTATCTTGGAAGTACCTGTCGATGCAAGTATTCTATGCCTTTAGTGCTTGCGTTAAACCATACGATGTCTTTTTCAGTCTCTAGACCTTATCTTCGTGACCTTTGACTGTAAAGCCAATTGTTTGTTCAACAAAGACTTCTTTTTGAAGATCATCATGTAGAAAAGTTGACTTTACATCACAATAATAGATCTTCCACTTCATTTGAGCTGTAAAAGAGATCAACAAACGAATAGTCTCCATATGAGCAACAGGTGTAAATGCTTCATCATAATCCACCCCATGCTTTTGCTTATAACTTTTAACAACGAGCCTTACTTTATATTTCTCGACATCTCCATTGGCATTCTTTTTTATCTTGTAGACCTATTTGACTCTTATAGCTCCATGACCTTCAGGAAGAGTTGATAATTTCCAAGTATTTTTTTTGTATTGCCTTGATCTCCTCCTCCATAGCTTGTCTCCATCTTTCATCCTTCACAATCTCCCTAAAATTTAAAGGTTCACTATCTACAAAAAGACAAAAGAAATTACTTACATCAACATCATTGATTTCTTCTATTTATTCATAAATATCATAAATACTCCTTATTTTTCGTGCTCCATCACTTGAACTTTCTCCATGCATGGACGAAAAAGAATGAGACATATTTGGAGAAGTAGGTGGAGTTGTCTCTTAAATATTTGTTATGGTTTCTAGCTCTTCATTTTCAAAGTATGGGAAAAAAAATTATATATGCTTTCTTCTTATGTCTTCCAATACTATATTGCTTCTTCATCATATTCGACATCTCTACTCACAACAATCCTTCCATTGCTTAGATTGTACAATCAGTAGCCTTTGAAATTTTGAGCATAACCAATGAATACATACTTAATACTTCAATCATCGAGCTTGGATTTTCTTGCTGCGGCACATGAGCATATGTTATGCTTCCAAAAACTCTTAGATGAGCAACACTAGACTTCATTTCATTCCATGCTTGTTAGGGAGTTTTATTTTTGACATTTCTCGTTAGAGACTAATTTGACAAATAAACTACACAAGAAACAGCTTTGGCCTAAAATTCTTTAGGCATATTTTTGGCCTTCAACATACATCGAGCCATGTTAAGAATTATTCTATTATTCCTTTCGGCTACTCCATTTTGTTAGGGCGATCTTGCGACTGTTAGTGGATGGCAAATTCCATGTATTTCACATAAATCAAGAAACTCTTTACATGTAAACTCGTCTCATCTATCGAACCTTAAGGCTTTAATTGTATAGCCACTTTCATTCTCCATACTGCCTTGAACTTCTTAAATGCTTCAAATACTTCTGATTTCTGCTTTAAAAAATAAACCCATATTTTTCTACTATAATCATCAATGAAAAGTAAGAAGTATCCACTTTTACCCATTGATAATGACTTGATTGGTCCACACACATCAATATGAATAAGTTAAAGTAGTGTGGTTGCTCTTGTCATCGCTTCTTTTGGAAAACTGCTTCTTGAATGCTTGCCAAGTAAACATACTTCATATAAATGATGTGGGTGGTTGATGAAAGGCATTCCTTTCACCATGAATTTATCTCCCAATGCGTTGAGTGATCTAAAATTCAAGTGTCCAAATCATATATGTCAACTCTATGCTTCATCTTTCACATTCACCTTTAAACATGTTGCTTCGATTGTCTTGATATTCAACATAACCATTCTATTCTTTAACATAAACACCTTAGCAATCAATTAAGCATGTTGATCTCTAAGCCAATGACAAAATCTTTCATGTGGGTTTCATATCCTTTTTCAAGAAGTTACCCCAAACTTAAAATATTACTTTTCAATTTAGGCACATAATATACATCATTAATAAATCTATAACTTTTATCTTTGGAAGAAATTACAATGATACTTTTTCCACGAATTTGAATCTTTGACGAATCTCCAAAAGAAACGTTACGTTCTATATTTTCATCAAGTTCCATAAATTTGCCTGTATCTCCACACATGTGATTGCTTGCTCCATTATCTAAAAACCATGTACTTTCATCCTTACTTGCACTATCTTTGAGTGCTAGGAAATGGGCTCTTCATCTCCTTGCTTGTTATTAATAATATTGACTTACTCCTCAACTGAATTAGGTGTAGCAAAACATTCTCAAGAAAAATTTCCAAATTTATGATAATTGTATCATTCAACATTAGACTTATCATACCTCCTCCCATTTTGGCTAAAATTGTAACCTCCTTTTCCTCTTCCTTTTGATTTTCCTTGACCTTTGTATGATTGATTCTTTCAATCATTGTTGACGTTGTTATAATCTCCTTTACTTCTTCCTCTATACCCTCATCCTCGACCACTACCATGTCCTCGATCACATCCTCATCCTCTTCCTCTTTGATTGCTTTCTCCATCATCATCTTTTAGCACAACCCTTGCCTTTGAGTGCTTACTCCAAAGGTTCTTCTTGCCTCTTCTTGATCTTTTCTTTATAAGCTTCTAAAGAGCCCTCTAGTTGTTCAAGTTTCAAAGAGTCTATACCTTTAGACTCCTCAATGACACAAACCATATAATCAAACTTTGGATTCGGGGAACAAAGAAACTTCTCTACTAATCGAACATCTTCAACTTGACCTCCATGTCTCTTCATTTGATTCACAATGGCCTTCACTCGTGAACAATAATCTAATATTGATTTGGATTCCTTTATGTGCAAAGATTCAAAATCACGTCGCAATGATTGGAGTCGAGTTTTTTTTACCTTATCAATTCATTGAAAGGAACTTTGCAAAATCTCTCATGCTTCCTTTGAAGTGGTTGCATCGGCCATCTTCTCAAACATTGAATCATCTAGACATTGATGGATGAGGGTGAGGGCTTGTTGATCCTTCTTCTTGATCTTTGCCAAAGCATCCTTCTCATTTTGAGACAAATCGGCTTCACTTTGAGATTGCATAACACCTTTCTTTATAATCTCCTAAGCATCTTATGAGCCAAGCACGTCTTTCATGCGAAGACGCCATGTTTCATAATTTTCTTTTATGAGGAGAGGGAATATAAATGAGTATACTCCACTATTGATTGCCATTTCTCAAAGAATTTGACTTTAATACCACTTTGTTATGAAGCGATGAGGTTTAGAGAGGGGAGAATTATTGACAAGAAGAGGTTGTATTTCACTTTAATAAATTTAGTTCAAATACAAAGAGGTATTTACTAGTACAAGAATGACTCTTCATATCTAAGTACTTAAACTGATTAATGAACTTAAATAAATAAACCATACATAGACCAATATTTAATTATATAACTAATACATGAACATAATTAAACTCCTAATAATGAACTTAAACATTCATATATCTAGACTTTAAACATTCATGTATCTAGATCAACTTTCAAATTACTCTTCAACAGTCTTCCTAATTAAAAGCATAGATACTAATGTATGAATTGCTTACAGGTCTCACGAGTTTTCAACTTAAACTAGGTTCTTGGGCTTCATTTGCAATTTAATAAAGCAGCCTCTACGCTATAGTATAGTAATAGTATTGGAGCACCTAAAATCTGAGAATTGATTGCCAAGGAAGGTCCATTATCCAAAAGTATTGGAGCCTCTGTATCTACGTTCAACCGTGAGCCCACTCTAAGATAATTTCCTGTCAATAAATGGCTTGAAATAAGCTAAACCTTCTCTAGAATTTCAGAGGAAACAGTCTCTCCACTAGTTAGGAATAAGGTTGTATATTATTGAACCTTCCCAAACTTCATGTATAAGCAGGTTTCATATTGAATGTTGTTATTGTTGTTGTTGTTGTTATTAGGACATGCATTTTTAAAATTTTGTTTTTAAATTGTAGGGTATTGTCGGGTATTCATGTAAAATTTTGTTTTATGAATGTTGTTGTTGTGGAAATTTCTTGAACTATTATATTAAGACTTGTATTGTTTATTTTCCAAATAATTGAGAAAATAAAAAAAATCTCCATATGATATTAGAACATTAGAAATTCTTCTTTCTCAGTTTTCTCGATTTCTTGTTTTCTTTTAAGTTTCTTTTGTTAATTAAGTTGGTAGTTCCATTGTGCATTTTACTAAGCATGTGAATCTTGTACCAGAAGATCATCAAAGTGTTAAATTGGTTCAATATTCTTAATTATAGTTCACAGAGGTAGTTTATCTAGGGTGATGTTCTTCTAATATTGCTTCTAATTTTCCTCTTTTAAAAGAATAATATAGCAAGCTGATTAATCTTCTTTAGCAAGCCATTGATACTAATGCTATCAGTGCTCATATTAACATTATTTGAACTCAAATTCAATCTTGTGCTACTTACATTGGTGGGAATCTAAGAATCTTTTGTCTTGCTATTAAAACATTATCTACATATTGGATTATAGATAATATAGATATTCACTTGAACTGTTTGATTCTTATAAGCCTGCTAGCAAGAAAAGTAGCTTATATCAGTTCGTTACTACTAGCTTCTCAATTCAAAACAAGTATCTTTGTAACTCTGTTGCGTCTAAAAGTGATTTTCTTTGTAATTATGTTACTTCAAATTCCATTGTAAAAATTGATGTTTGCATTTTATATTGGATTATTTATCCATTCCATGTTTAAACTCTTATAGAGATAGATGCGAATTTTCTCACATAATCCTGCACCGAGTCATCTTGCTTCAACCTTTTTAAAGCTTCCCTTGCGAACCATGAAGTGTTGATGGGGAGGAATTGATTATTTAGCTCCTTTTTCATCTTCTCCCAAGTGTCGATGGGAGGTCTCCCCACACTGATATCATTGGAGGTTCTCATCCTCCACCACAGCTTTGCATCCTCCACCAAATACATAGTCGTGATGAACACCTTCTCCAGGTCAACCATCTTTGTCGTTACAAAGTACTACTCCATGTTTCACAAGAAATTTTTGAGCTCTTTGACACTTTTCTTGCCTTCAAAAACTTGTGGCTCTCGTACCTTCACCAAGGTGCTTTTAGCACGCCCAACATCTTACGTTGCAACGGCACGCCTTATCTTGAATCTAGAATCTTCCAGTGCCTTGATCAGCTCCGCGATTTGATGCTGCAACTGTTGGATTCGCACTTCCAATATCTCAAATCGAGTATTGTAAGATGTGACATCTTCCTCCCCTTAAGAAATTGGCCCAATGAATGCCTCCACTCGGTTTACACGTTCCGTCAAATTGCTGCCTCCTGCCATATCGAAATTTAGGCTCTGATACTAATTGTAACTTGTCCCACAAAATGCACTAACGTCTTTGCAGTCCCACAAAATGCACTAACGTCTTTGCATGGTAATCTCACATAATTCTGTTAAAGCAAGATTCAGCTTAATCTAATAAAATTGTTTGCAACATTTATCACTTTTCTAAATAAAAGAAGCTTTCATTTCTTCTTAGTAAATCTACTTTTACCCATTTTTTCATCTTATTCACATTAATATTTAGGGTCTAGTAAATACAGTTACTCTTTATCGTCATAGATTTTTTCCTACAATTGTAGATGGTTTCAGTCATTTCACTTGGGTTTATCTTTTGAGAACCAAAGATTATAGCTTAATTTATTAATAGGATACCTTCGCCTATTATTTGAAACAAAACTCCTTTTGAATTGCTTCAACATTTAAAAGTTTTATTTGTTGTCTTGCTTTGCATCCATTGTTGATGTTCATATTAAAAAGTTTAATTCTAGAGCACTAAAGTGTGCTTTCTTGGTTACCCTTTTAATACCAAAGGTTTTTGGGTTTATGATATTAATAATGGTCAAATTCTAGTTTCTAGGAATGTTTGCTTTTATGAATATATCATCTCTTATTCTCAATAGTTATCTAGTGATATTAATCACTCTATTGTGCTTTAAGCCTCACTCTTAAATAAGGATGACAATAAGTCATATCAGGTTGTACAAAATTTTTGCCTAAATTTGATTAGACTCGAAACAACCCTAAGTCAAGCTCGGTCTAAAGCCCAAAAAGGTTCTTGAAGTTTGTTAAGCATTAATGTTAGTGTGATGCAATAAATACAGAGTTGCAAGCTTTAAAATCCAACAATACATAGGGGCTAGTTGATTTACCATCTAATACACAATCCACTGGGTGAAAATGGGTCTTCAGAATTAAGCATAAGGTAGATGATAGCATTAAGAGATATAATGTCAAGCAAGGTCTACTAAAACTTGTGGTCTACCTCCGAAATATAAAGATTATCACACTAACTTACCAAATGCTACTACCACGCCACATATCCTAGCTTCTTTCATATCTTATAACGGCCTCTCACACAAGCAAATAACATTTTGTACTTTTGTTGATACAGTTTCAAAATTGAAAAGCTTCTTAAAGGTTGTCAAACATCAATGTTGGTGTGAAGCAAAAGATACAGAGTTACAAACATTTAAATTTAGCAATACATACGGGCTAGTTGATTTACCACCTAATAAACATTCCATTGGGTGCAAATAGGTGTTTAGAATTAAGCATAAGGTAGATGATAACATTGAGAGATATAATGTTAGGCCAGTAGCCTCAACGACTTTACTCAACAACATAGCATAGATTACCGAGAGACTTTATCTCCGACATTGAAGATGACAAATGTTAGAATTCACCAGTAGCATCTTCATCAGCTTGATGTTAATGCATTATAATGACTTAAATGAAAAGGTTTATACGTAAACGCGGATGGCAATGAGTCAGCTCATGAGCCGGTCTCGTTAATTTTTTAAAATAATTTTTTAAAGTTAAAAGTATAAAATGTCCTTTTTTCAATCGAGTCCAAATCTAGGTTGTCCAAACCTAGTTTTATCTAAAACCCAACTCTTTTAACAAGATGTTGTTTTATTTAAAAAAGTTAAACTTTGAATCAAGATGGGCATGATTTAGCTTATGGACTGACTTATTAAAAATACCTTAACTTAGACTTATTTTATCAACTCATTGTCATCTCTCTACGTAAATGCCACTTAAACTTTTTACTTCTCAATCTCGAAAGTTTACATATTGTTAAAATGTCTCTATAGCCTTAAACAGGCAAGCAGATGGTGGAAATCACATCTCACAACAACATTACCTCGAGGCTTTACACAAGCTCCATTGGATCCTTCTTTGTTAGTGTTGGAAGTTACACGAGAAGTAACTTCCAACAGTTATCGGCCTTGTATATAAAAGGACAAAATGACTTTGGAAGTTTTGATCCTTACATTCTTAAAAACTTTCTCTATACTTTCTCACGAAAAACAATCATCAAAAGTTTAGAGTTTGTGACGTAATTAATCGGTAACTCTAATAGTTAACCGTAAAACGAAGCAAAACGATCCGGTACTTCCGCATTAAGATTAGTCCTTATATATCTACAGTTAGTAAAACCTGGTTCTTTGACATTACTTTAGCTAGCAAGTAGCAACTCAATGGTTGAAATTGATTTTGTAAAGCAGTTTCTTCATTCAACTTTCACAATCAAGGATGTTTTTCAGGTCTTGTGCTATGTTAACAATAGGCAAGGACCTCTTCTTTCCATCATCATCAGCTTTACAACTCAAAAAGTTTTTCTGATAGTGATTAGCCCAAACGCCAAAAAATCAATTTTAGTTACTACATTTTTCTGGGTGATTCCTTAATTTCCATGGAAAGCAAAGAATGAAAGATTCGGAAGCAAAAAGTAACAGGCATACTATAAATTCAATTGATACTAACATGTATGTTACATCAAATACCATATATACATTAAGAAAATAGTATTCTGCATTTGCTAATTTTTACAAACACATTGCTCTCACAGCTTGTTTCCACAATCCTCCCCACGATGAATCAATTCTAAAAAACCTAACATCAGGATATCTTTTCTTTTCTTTTTTTTTTGTCTGACCAGCAGGCAATGTGAATCTTAAGAACTGTTTGCTCTGTACAGCAGATATCTCAAAAGCGGCAGGGCCTTCGGTATCAAAAGCCGTCAAAGTGAAGCTCCCCGTGCAAATTTCTTTGCATGTGATTGTCCAAAGCTATTACAGGCTTTAAACCTACTGGAATTGCCTCACTGGGAATGGAGATAATAAATGGTCCGATACAGTTCACCGAGGACCAACCTGTTCACAAGACGAAAGATAATCTTTGACAGGTCAAAGTGAGTAATAACGGAAGAAGGAAGAGCAGAACTGGCAGAACTATCCCAATACGGAAATAGAAATAATCCTTCCCAATGAAATATCTCTAGAACTTCTCACCAAACATTTTAGGCAAAAAATCCTATGAGATACGCAATTACCAATTTAATGCATGCAATAGATGTTTCACCGGAAAACTATAGATACAGAGGCTTCAAGCATCTTTAGGATCTAAATGTCCGTCACCCAATAACTAAAGCAAACACCTCACAGACAGGGCAGCATAAATACAGAAGTTGAACTTCTAATATCCAACATTTTGACCTTCAGAAAGTAAGATTACCCAATCCGCTGACCCAAGCTAAGATTTTAAGATCGCCGTCCTATATAAGGAGAAGCTGAACCCAAGGACGTTGGCAATGGCCTCTTGACAAATGGATGATTTAAAAGCTGATCTGCAGTAGGGCGATTATTGGGATTAACCTGCAAACACTGCATAATAAAATCCCTTGCATCGCTGGAGAGTGAATCAGGAACAGGAGGAGGTACACCTTTGCCAATGCTATACAAAGCTTGCATTTGCTGAGTCACAGAAAGAAAATATACTATTAAATGCCACAAACAGATATAGCAAGATCATTTCTTGTAGCTGATTGCGGAGCAATGTGCCAAATTCAATCAAATACCAACCAGAATAAGGATAAGCAATTAGAAAAGGTTACAGTTCCAACTACTCATGATTGTAGCCAAAGCATACATGTCATAACGAAAACTGAAAGGTATCAGAAAAGCTCAGTTGAATGAGAAAAAAGTCCTATGAATCATTACTAGGATAATGTTCATTCAAAATTGTTCCACTTCATTCTGTTTTGCGAACCAGAAATATATAAAGGCCGTACGGGAAACACATTGGGCAAACAATACGATAAAGTACTAACCTCAATTAATGTTTTAATTGAATTCGAGTTATCTGAGATTAATTTAAGAATAAAAGACAAAAAAGTGATACTTACACACTCCAAATGCGAGTATGGAATCTCACGGGTTAGCATCTCCAGAACTGTACACCCAAGACTCCATATATCAGCAGGAAGTCCATAACCTTGGTTTTTACGGTTGACAACCTGCATCACAATATTTTTAGAAAAAATGATTACAAGATCTTTTATCAATCAAATAGTCAAGAAAGCAAAATTTAAAGAAAACCATTTTACAAATTCTAAAAGACATAGGAACAATGTGTGAACGACTTAGAATTAATAGAACAGACTACATATTATAAAACCCATCAAACTACAATTGAAACATGTACTCAATTTTCTCATATGTAGCTGATGTTTTTAACAAGGTTCTCAATAGAAATCTCAATGGTTATCTTAAGAAGATAATGCCAAACACAAAGGTTTAATAGGAGGATACAAGACCTGAAAACATTAATGGCAAAATTTGTTCAATGCTCATTTATATGCTTTATATTTCAGTTCAAATTTTATCCTCTTACAACCTCCGCAATTCTTACATATGGTTCATAAAGTTAATTTCACACAAACATATATCAAAATAATTGTAGCATGTTGTTGTCCTTCACTCACCTGACTGGTACTGCAGGAGAATAGATGTGTCAGGAAAAGATAAAGAAAAGCATATAGAAGCGGTTTAAATTGAAGCCAAAATTATCTCTAAAAAATTTTATGTAAATAAATTTCTCTTAAGTCAAAAAGCATAGACAAAAACCTCAGGTGCCATCCAGAATGCCGTCCCCTTGCAAGATTTAACATCATTTAATTTGGTTGCCTGAAAATGAAAAGGATGCAAGCAAGAGAAGAAATTATTAATACTTTTAGAAGTCCAAAGGAAGCCAGGATATAGTCAAAATGAACAGAAACGTTACCTTTGCCAATCCAAAATCTGCAAGTTTCACAGATCCATTCGAATCAACTAAAATATTTGCGCATTTGATATCCCTTGAATTCAAAGAAAGCTCAATGAGGACAAGCGTACTACACATAATATTTCTACAATTCACTTAACGTTTTTATGTTTGCTTAGAACATGAGGCATAGGAGATAAGGGAAGCATGTACATCATACATATTCCAAAATTCATCAAATAAACAGTCAACAGAACAAATAAATTTCAACCAAAAACAAAATAAGGAAGATTGTTAGACCATGTGACAACAAATGACATTGAATCCACCCATTACCTGTGAACAACATCACGATCATGAAGATACTTCAAACCAAGCAATATCTGTCTTGTGTATGCACAAACATGGGAATCCAGAAAATGATATTTGTGATAGACACCTAGAAGGGAACCTTGAGTTACAAGCTCAAGGAAGATATACAGATTTGATTCATCCTGCACAAATCAATTCAAGAAAAATGTTAAAAACCGTACTCTCACATGTGCTGAACTGATGAAGCAATTTCCAATAACAATTAGGAAACAGTTTAACTTCTAAAGCATAATAAGAAGAAAATAATAATAATAAGAGTAGATGCAAATATAAAACTGAATTGGGGTTGCAACATTCATACATCTTAAGAAAGCAACCAGTACCTTATCTGTGCCATAATATTGAACTATATTTTCATGTTCAAACTGACTTAATAGAGCAATTTCCTGAAATAAAAATACAGATTCTATGAGAAAAGAGAAGTCGGCCACAAGAGAACCAATAACTGTAAAATAATGAGGTTATGACAACATCAAAGAAACCCTACCTGCTCAAGTTGGAAAATACTTTGCCTTCCTTGAGTCCCTTGATCAAGTAAAGAAACTTCTTTGACGGCAAAAAAGAATCCATCACTGCATGAACCAGTAAAGCATAATTAGCATGCCAGAAAAGGAAAGTCCAGAACCCAATTGAAAGAGGAAGTACCACAGATTATGATTTATTTCTTTCCAAGAGAAAGAATAAATGTTGACTAATTAAGACTCCCCAGTATACATAACTGAAGAAGACATTTACAGTTCAACATGACAAGCAAGTATATGTTTAACATTTGAGATCAGGGAACTGATAGAAATGCTCTATTATGGAGATCAACCCTTCCAATTTTGCTCAAGCCCTTCCTAGGCTAAGAACCATCAAGTGAAGTAATTACACCGATAATGTATAACTGCAGCCCTGATATCTTGGCCTGCAGACTAACAAGGGACACTTTCTTTAAATTTTCTTCAATCAACACTTTCGATATTCAAGATAAAAGTTATAAAAGATGTATGTTTTCAGTTGTACCAAAGGAGAAAAAAGTTTCAGAAGACAAGGAGCCATCCATGGAAAGACTGCCTTCGGCTCGGTGAAAGAGATGGCAAACCAAGAAGGACATGCCATAAATTGACACCGTTTCACTTTTAACTTTAAATATTTTCACTGCAGGCTCTCCAGAGCTGCCGATTGAATCTTTCATGCAAGTACATGTTATATAAGATCTATAAAAGAATCTGGCATGGCAAATGAACAGATATTCTACATAGAAGAACAACATTGAACAAGGACGAAATGTAGGCAAAACTATTTTTGTTTTTCAAATCTAATATTGTTTCAAATCATAACCTAGCGTGTTTCTGACTCAGTTCCACCTAAAATCTAAACACCAGGAAAAAAGGCATCCCAACTAGTTAGACCTCAAAAAATGGAAAAGCATCATATTTGGCGACACGTGGATTCCCTTTTAAAGCAATTTCCAGGTACACTGGCTTTCAGATTCGAGAACTTCAACTTCATCTATCAGAAACCTGATTGAATCCCCAGAGGTGCTATAAAATTTAAGATCATATTACAAAATGTCGTCCCGTAACTATCATTAAGTCAGAGTCTCTGCTCAGAGTCTCCCATCCATAACCACACAGAGGACAAAAGAAAATGTACAGATCCGATTCTAATATTTAAACAGGTCAGAAGATAACACCAAATTTACTAAAATTGATAATAATTAAACTAGTTAACAATAACAGATATCACTAGTTAAGCACTTACTCAGCAATTCCTTCATACACGGATCCAAACGATCCTTGTCCCAAAGGCTTACCCTTTTGCCAAGACGTGATAATTCTTCTAAACCTACCATTTGGAGAAATGTTCGACATTGGTTCCGTGGTAGTACTAGAACAATCGTCTTCATTCGAGGTCGTAAACGAACACGACGCCGACGAAACGGGGATTTCCCCTATCCGCAACAAATTCTCATCTTCCTCTCTCTTACAAACACTCGAAACAATTCCTCCCTCATCTTTTTCGTCTTCCTCTTCCTTCTCTTCCTTTTTTTCTACCCCTTCATCGTCAGTCAACCCTAGGTAAGTCCTTACGCAACAGTGTTCCTCGCTTTCAGGTGCGAAATTTCTAAGTATCTCCCAAGTAGAACACGCATGGTCTACAACTGGTAGGTTCATTGTCGGTGGCGGTTTCAACAGAGGTGGCCGAACGCCCTTTATACCTCCTGCGACATTCAAGCGCGCGTGAAATTCAGTTGACTCGGTTTGCTCCTTCCGAATTAACTCAGTAGCATCGTTGATTTGAGCGCTACGTAAAATATCGGCAACCAATTCCTGCTCCTCTTCTTCATCCAAGTGAGTCTTATCTTCCCCTCTTTTAACACTATAAGACCAGAGCAGTTTGGAACGAGGTAAAACATCGGAGACTGATCGCATCTTCATGGCTTCCCACGCGGCAGCCGGAATAGCGAAATCTTCAGGGCCGGAGAGGCCCAAACTCTGGCAGATAACGTCGAACTCGCCTTCGGTTCCTTCTACACGGAAGCTGGTCCGTTCCTGAAAATCGAGGGACCGTGTGACCAGAGACTGCGAGGTAGAGTCTTCTAGAGACGAAGAAGACGAAGCCGCCTCGTAATCAATATGCTTGGCTGCATTGCTTCGGGCAAGCCTTGGCCTCCGACGATCTTTGCGATCCATGAGACCGGGTTTTTTAAAGAATCGCGGTAAGTGATGCATGGGGAACCAAATCCATCTAACCTAACCGGGAACACAAGATAGAAAGAAAAGTAGAAACTGCCAGAACCTTCTTCTTCATCATCATCTTCTTCTTATTCTGATTCTGATTCTGATTGTGGTTGTTTGGCTGACTTGGATCTGGAGAGTCGTCGTAGGGGTCGAAATTCGAAAGCAAGACAGCTAGTGCGTGTGAGAGAGAGAAAATGAACGAGAGTGTGTATGTGTGTGTGTGTGGAAAACCTTGCGAAAACAACAAATGGTAAAAGCCGTCGATAGAGAAAAAGTAGAACGCGGTGACACGTGGCTGGGGAAAAGGGTAGGAGTCGGAAGGATTCGTTTGTTTCTACGTTTAAGCATCTTCCTGTTGTACACATACCGTACTCCCCGGTTTTGGTTTTATTTTCTGTATGTTTGTGCTTTATTTGCCTAAATTATTTATTTTATACACTGCACTGTGCATGTAAATTTACGCAATTGTAATTTCTCTACTTGCTTGTGTAACTATCTCAGCTCAGGCCACCAAAAGTCAATGAAATTTACCATCTTTCGGAGGTTCGCAACAAAAGCTGTTCATTGTGAAGACGTGCATGTTTCCGCACGTCTCTTTTTTAGAAGAGAAATATCTGATGGAAAAAAAAAAAACTATATAAAAGATAAAAGCAAACGCCAGTACTTAAAGGTCTAAAAGACCACACGGACCCCAACCCCAAGATTTCGATACCTTCGAAGGTTTGTAGTTTGAGGCCTCAATCACACCATCTATTCTTGTTATTTTATATCTATCTTATTTTATAAACATTTATTTATTCATTTTTTATAAATTTTATTTATTAAATAAATTGTTATGTATAAAATTAAAAAAATATAAATGAACATCCATTTATTCAAATGATTATAAGATAAAATAGGCATTAAATAATAATAACAGCCGATCCGTTCATTCTTCTAACAGATAAATATGCTGTAAGCAAATTGACGTCAACGTCCACCGAGCATTACGTTTTTTTTTTTTTTTTTTTTGGAGAAATGTAGTGGGCACTAGTCACATTACGCTTTTAATGTGCCAAAAGGTGACGTGTTTGCTTACATACCGCAAAATCATGCTATGTATCTAACATTCCCACTGTTTCGGGTTGCTGAAGACAAAGAGACTATTTAATCAAATTTTCTTATAATTATGTCAAAAAGCTTGAATCAAAACTTCTAGACTCAGATTTGGTAAGGAATAATGATGGTAGCTTCAATTATTCCAGGAAAACCTGAGCTCATATTCAATCAAACTCCAGCGAGTTATTGAGTAAATATATAATAACTTTACCACAAAAACTTGTTTTTTGAGAAGTCCTCGGTAAGTATGACTGATCAGAGTAATTTAAATCAATTTTTAAAATTATAAAATTTTTAATATTTTAATTTTAAATTAAATTTAATCCAAAACTTTTTTGTCGTCCTAATTTTAAAAATATAATTTTGAATTTCAAATTTTTGTGATTGTAATTCAAGATCGATTTAACAAGTCCATTCCATTATTGTCTGATATTACATTAATGTTTGACAAACTTCGTATTTCAAGCCAAACTAATCGCATATGAGCGTGATATTATGAAACCCTCGTAAAGTTGATTCATGATTGAACCGAGCTTCTTATGAAGTTTATTTCAAATCTACAGGCGCTGTTTCGCTCATTATAATACTGTACAACATAAGGTGCTGATTTTGTATCCTAACACAAATAGTCAAATTGTTTTCTTTTCCTTTTTTTACGATAAATAGTACTTTTAACTATGGCATTCGAACTCTTACACTTATATTTTTATCTCGTAAAATCGTTAAAATAAGTCTGTGATAAGTATCCTTATGTGTACAGTGTACTTCAAGCATTTGATACAACTGGAAATTACATTTAAATAATTTATTAATAGAAAATTCACACTCATATTAACATTAAAAGGTTTGATATTATAATTAAAAAGTTTATCTGCTAAATAAGAATAAGAATGCTTGTTATTGAATTTCTCTGAATCCCGTCTTTGGATATAAAGAAATTATTTAATTAATAAAATTAGTTAAAATATTATTCAAATTAAGAAAAATTTGCAATTAATCAAACACAAAAGGAACATGGTTTGATGGGTAAGTTCAACACTTCAATTTGATTTGAGAATATGTGACAAACTTTTTTTATTCTATGAATTATAACCAATAATTAAAAACTTCAACCAATTCAATTAATTAAAACGTAAAAATCTAAACTATCTAATTTTTTAATTCGGTTTCAACTTTTCAATTTAATTTATTTTAATGATTATTGATCAATTTTTATAAATTAATAAATTAAAATATATTAATGTTCATTTAAAAAATTTTAATTAAATTTTAAAATTTTCAATAAAAAAACATATGCTACAATTGTATTTGAAGTAGTAAAGAGGAATAAATTAGCTGGAGAACGATGACGCACAAGGAACAAAAAGCAATGGCAAAACAATAGTCCAACAGTCTAACATATACGCCTGCGTTTTGAGGGCAAGAGAGGCGTGAGCAGCTGAGGTTTTAAAAAGAGTTGCAAGTTTTATTTGTCTTGTCAATGGCTAGAGGAACAGTGTCGGCGTGAGGAGAAAAAGAGAAGCAACTTGACGCTGGCGCTATAGGGTCAACGCAGAGGAAGAAACGAAGAGCAAAGGAAAGAAGCTGCTGGAGCCCATCTGCTTCTGCATTTTTACTTGTTTCAACGTGAGTATTAGAGGTAGAGGAAGTGATAAGTCATTTTTAATGCATATGTTTTGGACTTAATTTTGATTGATTTATGAAATTGATACTTAAATATTGATGGAATTATTTGATAAATGTTTGCAGATGGCTATTAATGCCAAAAAGACGGAAATGGATCAAAAAGAGGAAAAATATGGCAAGAAGTGTGAAAATTCCAAATTGGTTGAAATTCAAAGATTAGGCGTGGGCACGCCTAAAGTCATAATCCCAAATCTGCAGATTTTCCAGAATTGGAATCCAATTAGAACCAAATCGCCGAAGATCTTCTGGGGTCCTTTTCAAGAAGTTTTCCACCTAAACTAGAAGACTATCTATTTGAGACAAAATCCAATCAAGATATGGAGATTCAAATCAAAGAGGGAATTGGAGAAATTGCCATGGATATAAATACATGTATGGGGGTTAGAGGGAAAGCATCAAGTCTTAGTATTCTTGCATTAGGAGGCTATCTTAGGTTTAGGTTAGGATTTTCGTAGGTGCACTTTCTGGTTTTTCTTGTTCACGTCTTCTTCATAATTTTAGATAGGATTTTCGTTTCTTTCATTAAAGACCAGGGATGGAGACTATTTACTTTGTTATTTTCTTTGATTTCAATTCAAGTATGAGTAGTTAATTTTCTTATCTTGGTTTAGGGATCCATGTTACATGTTATTTTGGTGAGATTATTTGGATGTTTTTCATGATTGTT
>JANJEY010000162.1:65788-76316 GCA_024703695.1 Erythroxylum cataractarum
AGTTCTTTATTTTCGGATCTTTTTTAGTATGAATTTCATTATTTGAATTCTTTTACTTGAAATAATGAAGTTATCTTTAAGGTAGCTTTTACAGAAACTAAACACTTTGCAAGTAAAATTTAAAAAATAGTTTTCAGAAAATTTACCGACGGAAAAAAAATCAATTGGTAAAATATTGTATTTAGCGATGAAATTTTTTTCCATCCCTAATTACCGACGGAAAGTCAATTCTGTTGGTAATTTTCTGACAAATTTTTTTTTATTTTATACCGTCAGTAATTCCGTAGGTAAATTTACCAACGGAATAAATTTCGTCGGTAAATTTACCTACGACTGTATCTCCGACGACTTTTTTCGTCAGTAAATTTCGTCGCTAAATAAGGTCATCGACAGAATATATCCATATTCTGTCGGTAATTTCCGTTGCTAAACTTCATTTTTCTTGTAGTGACAAAGTTAATATAACTAGTTTGGTCACTTTGGTAACAAAAAAAAACTATTTTAAATGTCCATAATGTCATGTATTATATTCAACATATGCTAGGAAAATTTAATTCCAATTATTACATAATATAAAATATTCCAAGTATCAAAGAAATATATAATATGGCACAAAATTTTCAAACTTATATTATGTATAAATCAATTATGAATTAAATTATCCATTATAATTGGGCCATACATATCTATTAACTTAATATAGCCTTTGGGGGCCCAAAAAAGCATCAGAAACTAGCCCAAAAATTCATTTCTCGGCCTAAAGCCTGTGCTGGCACGTGCAGAAAACGCGCCAGCGCCTGGAAGCCTGAGGGTTGCAACTGGCGCGTGTACTGCACGCACCAGACATTGTTCATCTTCTTCCTTCGACGTTTCTGGTTTTTTCTGGATTTTGTTTTCGTTTTTTTTAATGACTATTATATCATGTCGTTGCTATAATCTCTATTCTAATGTAAACCATTTCAAGCATGATCAATAGCATAAATACAACACAATAAACATCGTTAACAACATATACACCGAAAACTCATCAAAACATGGCCGTTGATTTTCAATTCTTTCTACCGTCCATTACCAATTCATGGGTTTGTTTCAAACCACAAGACATCTTAACGTCATTCTTTCATGGGTTCACCGTAATAATCAACAACCATTATCACACTTGTTTCGGTTCTTTCTCATTTATATGTTTCTTACTCTAAGCCTATCTCTCTATTTGTTGTTTCGGTCATCCATAGATATTATGTATTAGACAAGTAGTGAGGTGGGTTTGTCAAACCCGTATCCATGATCCTATTAACAACCGAAATCACTTTTCCATTCACTGTATTTCTTTCATGGCACTGTATCAACGAAAGGTATACAAATACGGAAAAACATTATGATCACATAGGATGATCAGCACAACGAAAACTTTACGGTTTTGAGGATTTTCAATTCTCATACAAAACCAACGAAATCATTCATAACGCTAGAACACAAATAATGCTTAAACCATGCTTTATACATAAACATACACGATAAAAAATAATCATGCAACGTCATCATTGTAATTCACCGTAGAAATACCGTAGATAACAAATCATGAATTACCATGCTCTGATACCAATTGTAAAACATTTATTGGATCGAATGATTTGTATACTTGTATCCATGATTGTTTGTCATTATTGTAAGATATTGATTTATTTCCTCTCGTCTTCTTCTTTTAGCAAATTTCTCAATGGTTCAGAATCATTCTCATTTCATAAGTTTTGCAACTTATATACCATTATCAAAGGACACGTTCTTTGGTAAGTAGAAGAGAGAGGAAAATGGTTTATGACCCATTTGAGACACATTCGAGTAATACCCAATAATCATTATCTTGGGTACATTTCATAGGAATCAATCACTAAATTACATGGGACATTAAATAATCTAACATTTAAGACTTCACTCTAAGAGCAGTAAATCAGAAATCTCAAGATCCATCAGGTTTAGATGTAGTTTGTATACTTCTGCGCATAAAGAATCGTCACATACTGATTGGTCAGCTGCTGATTGATCACTAACCATGCTCAGTATCAGGTTAACAACAGCCTCGAGTTATTTCTGGTAGCTTCAACTCTCACATCACCGTTGGAAGTGAAACGTTCGTAATTGATCCGACCAAGGAGCATACCAGAGGGGCTAGAGGATCATCAAAATGAAAAATTCCCCTCTCCCTTCATTTTTGGTGACTCAAACTCAAAACCTCCTACAAATGAGAGTCTTAAACGAGGAGTTGAAACTAATCAGGCTATTCTTACTTGTCTACTTTTACCCTTGATTTGATTATATTTATGGAAGATTAGGTTAAGAAATTTAGATGAGAATGCCTCTGAAAATTTAATTTGAATTCTTAATGATATTCAAAAGTTTGAAGTTGTGTAATTTTTTAGAAACAAATTTTATAATCTGTATATGTTAAACATTATCAAATAAATTATTATACACACCAAATATTTTATAAAATCTTCTTCATTTCATTAGAAAAGTGGAAAATGTAGAGATAACTTAAGTTATTTTCTCAAATTTTTATTATATTTATTAATCAGTACTATAATAATTTAAGTATAAACTATATCAACAATAATTTAAATTTAAATTTAAATTTACAAAATTTTAAAATTAATTAATTAATTTTTCTACAAAGATTTATAAAAATTTTAACTTCTTTTTTTCTTTTTATGATGTACAAAGTTTCTCTTTATGAAATATTTTAAATCATTTTGAAAGAAAAAACTTATCTGAAATTGTATCAAACAATTTTCTTTTGACATTATAATTATAAGTAATAAATGTCAAGCATCTACAAGTATTGTATGGAAATGTCTTTATGTGGTTGAAAAGAGACCTCAAGTTTCTTTAAACCCAAATAAAGGGCCGTTGCGAATGCCGTTTTTTCCGTTTTTCCGTTTTCTTTCTCGTTCCTATGTACAAGGAACAGCATTCTGAAACTCCACTTTACAAAAATAAAAATAAAAACTAAAACTCTCCTCTCTTCTTTTATGGTATTGGTTCGGTTCGGTTCCTGTGTGTGTGTGTGTGTTTTTTTTTTTTCATTGTTCTTTTCTAAGAAACGACTAAGATCTCATATGAATTGTGATTTGGTCAAATAGTTTTCAGTGAGTCTGAAAGATAAAAGAAGAAAAAGAAGAAGAAGAAGAAGAAGAAATGGCATACAAGGTGGATCATGAATACGATTATTTATTCAAGATCGTACTGATCGGAGACTCTGGGGTTGGTAAATCCAACATCCTTTCCAGGTTTACTCGTAACGAGTTTTGCCTCGAGTCCAAGTCCACCATTGGCGTTGAGTTCGCCACAAGAACTCTCCAGGTTCGTTTTTCATACCTCCAAACATGAATTTCTAAAGAAATTGAACGTGAAGATCAAGAAAGAAGAACTATCTCTATCAGACTTCTAAGCCATCCTGAAACCAACATTTCGTACGATTTATCTCGGTATCGTCCGTGATTATCATAATCGTTCGCAACCCGTGTTCTGAAATTTAAGATATACTAGTTTGGTGCAGGTAGAAGGGAAAACAGTGAAGGCACAGATATGGGACACGGCAGGACAAGAGAGGTATAGAGCCATAACAAGTGCATACTACAGAGGTGCAGTTGGTGCACTTTTGGTTTATGATATAACAAAGAGACAAACCTTTGATAATGTCCAAAGGTGGCTCCGGGAACTTAGGGACCATGCAGACTCTAACATAGTCATAATGATGGCTGGTAATAAGTCTGATCTGAACCATCTGAGAGCAGTTGCTGCAGAAGATGCTCAAGCATTGGCTGAGAAGGAGTGTTTGTCGTTCCTGGAGACTTCAGCACTTGAAGCATACAATGTAGAGAAGGCATTTCAGACCATTTTATTGGATATCTATCAAATTATTAGTAAGAAAGCTCTGGCTGCACAAGAAGCAGCTAATTCAACTGGACTTCCTCAAGGCACTACAATAAATGTTTCCAACATGTCTGGAGATACCAACAGAAGAGCCTGTTGTTCTAATTAAGGAACATATTTCCTATTGTAAGTTTAGTGTGTATTGTTTCTATGTATTTCCAACTTATGCAAGTTAATTTCTTCCCAGATTTTGTGAAACTATTCAATTGATTTATTGGAAACCATCACATTGTCAATATGTTTATTTGTCAGCAATCGCCTTGACCATATAGTGAATCAAAGCATAAAAATGGACTCTTAGGAAGTGGAAGAAGAAAATCATACAATGTACACTTTAGTGAACAGAAATATGGTATGTTCTGTTTCTGTCTTGTTTTACATTACTAGATTTACTAAGCTTTGTATTTCTCTAGCTTCGTCTTCACCGGTTACTCTTAACCAATCTCTTTCACAGAATGATACTCTCTGTATCTAAATAGAAACACGTAATGTATAGTCTCAAGAGCGTGGAAACTAAAGGCCATAATAGAAACGATATTATTGGATTTGAGAACCCATGAAAAGTGGGGTGATGTGATACTATATCAATACGACAAGTTGAATCCCCCTCGTGAGTATAATAATTGTGTAGAATGAGAATAAGTGAAGATCAGACGAAGTAGAAACTACATGACCTTTGTTGTTTTGGTTTCAATTTCACAACGGGAAGTTGCCGGTAAAGTGAATGTGGTCCAGGGTGCGACGTAAACCATATTTGTTAACAGCAGCATTAGCTGCTCTGAATCCTTCACCATAAGCCGTTGAAGCATCATGAGCAATTTGGTGCATGAAGAATTCACCCAATTTGTTCTCCATATCAGATTTGCTACCTTTCTTTGAAACAGATGATGAAGAGGAAGCTGCTGATGTAGATGCCATGCCTCTGGATCTTGGCAACACTTCTGACTCGAGCCACATATATGAGAGTACTTGGCAGATACCTTCCTCTACGTCCGGATTTAGGTTACGATATCCTGAATTTGTGTAGGAAGAAATTAATGGAGTAGAGTACTTCATGCAAGAAAGGAAAAACAGAAAAACCCTAAGGTGACCATCGAGATGGTTGTCTTTCTACCTTTAAGTCGTAACCAACCATGCATCAACTCATGGGCAAGAATTGCTCCTGTTAGCAATCTGAATCCAACAAAAGATTGAAGCAAATCAATCCCAATTAATGGAATTCTCAGGACATGAAAAGTAACATAATGTCTATTACAAACAAATTTCGGCATAATCTGAAGTTGGTTAATATCCCAACAAGAAGAAGACGTATCAATTTCTGCCCGTGCCAAAACTAAAGGCCGATATACTAAAATCCAACCGCCCGATACAATAAATAGAGTAACAATTGCTGAAGAACACAGGTGTCTGAATACTTTCAAGAACAACTTACTGATTTCCGCTTAAGGTTTTTAGGCCTAAACGTTTATGCATCTGTTGCTTGGTTTTAGTAAACCGCAATGTGTGGCCTAACTGCAAGTAGAAAATTTTGCCACGCAATAAATAAGTTATATTACCTTGGAAGACCATAGAGCACAAGAATTGCTGTGACTTCACATTTCCTGATCAGCTTTAGGGGTTGGGTTCTCATTCCTATTAGTCTGTTGCCTCCAATTCTTGGCCTTCTTTGTATCTATGTACAATCAAATCAATCAGATGAGGAAACATCATGTTAAATTTTTGGTTACACATCCTAGGTTAGTAAAACAAAACCAGATAGCCATGACATCATACACTTGTAACAGTTTGCTCTTCAGAAAGACATAAACCCCTTGTCTCAGGCATGTGATGGTAGCCCTGGTACAAACCATATCACGACATAAACAAACGTGGAAGTATACGCCCAAAATATAGATCAAGAGATCGTATATTACGTTCTTTTCCCCAACAATAGCTTCATTAAGTGCTTGTCTTTCAACAAGAAGCATCGGAATTTGCTGGTCCAGCCTCATATTCATTCCCTCGTAATAGTCCCTGATGGCATGGTAAAGAGGTTGGCAATCACCAGTGTCCATAATAGCAGATTCCATGCATTCTAAGCATAAGCTTCGTCCATCTTCCAGAGAATAGTATGTTGAATTACAAGACTACAGAATCTGAATATCAGTATTGAATTCATTTCATTCTCCAAAATAGTAAGAGAGATTTATTACATTTTCTAGGGTAAGTACCTCCAGTCGTTCACAACTACAGCAACGAGCTGTACCGTCATGCTCATGTGCTGGACAGTACTTTTGGGACCAAAATGGATGGCATCTATACTCAATCAAGCCAGCTAAATTTGTTGGGATCTGCAAATTAGTGAAATTAAAAGTTTACAGATTGTACTAATAGATACTTCTTTTCCGTAGAAAACAAATACTCAATCAAGTCGGGTGCATTTGTTGAGATATGCAAATTAGTCAAATTAAAAGTTTACAAATTGTATTAAACGTCACTTTCTTTTTCCTAAAAAAGTATGCAACTAAGTTCGGCCAATTTCAGCAAATTTCAATGATGAAGAAAGCAACCAAGTTGCAAAATATGCACAATCTCCTGAATTAAAGAGTAATGACTACCTTCAAACAGATTTTAACTAAGTTAGTTACGAACTCTGCTCACACTTTTCTTAATTTCATAGTTATGCCAAAGGAAACAACACCTAAGACTACATCTATTATTTTAAGTATTCTTCCATGAATCATAAGATCGTATGTACTGTTAAATTCAGAATCTCCAACTTGCAATTCGGATATCAAGTTCTTCAGAACATCAGTGGATTTTAATCTCATTATACACCGTAAGCTCTGTTTACTGGAGAAATACTGCAGGTGTCCTGACAAGTGTCACAAGTGGAATAGCCAACTGAGAAGGGATAGGCTTCCGTTGTCTTAAGAATGTATGCAGTTAAGACATTTAAGTTCATAAAAGGTGCTTCATAGACACAAGACGCATAACATTAGAGTTAATATTAATCAGACTAGCATCATCTTACAAATTGGCGGCAGACTTCGCATTTGGGATGTGTCAACTCTTTGAAACAAGACTTGTGATAGGGATCCTTCCCTGACAAAGAAAACTTGGTTCAACAGAAAAAGAAAAGGCAAGTTAACAGTTTGACGAAAGAAAACCCCCAGATAACGATACTCATTTTTGGGAAGAAAGAAAGGTGCAGATTCAAGAAAAAGAAACTACCTCATTCTCTGTAATGGGATAACTACAAGCATGACAACGGAAGCACTCTGGGTGAAAAAACTTTCCCAGGCATCCCAAATAATTGCCATAACCAATGTCACGAGAGCAACCTCCACACACTCTACATGATGCAGGCATAAATATCCATTACAAGTCAAAATTTATGATTGAGATTTTAAAGAGCGTCAACCTTGCAGTTGATTGTGTTGCCCTTTTTTTTCCCAAAAAGTAATCAGATTACACACTAACGTGAAAGCAGAAGATTTTAGCATAAAAGCATCTTGAATTTCTTTATTGAACTTGAGGATAGACATCCATGATCGAGAAAATGTATGGGGTGTCAGCTTATTGTAAATCACAACTCCAATTGAACACTGTACCTATAACTCCTGGGATAGTAGTGGGCGGGGGCGAAAGGAGGGTATAAAGAAGGATTTAAACTATCAGGAAGAGCCCTTGTTAGTTCGTCATCATTGTTTCCTCTCCACCGACACCCTGCTCAAAAATCGCTGTCAGTTAACACGAACCCCTACTAAAGTACAAGAACTTGCGTGCCTTGAACTTAAAAAGTCCCAAAGGGGATAGAGACGGACCATTTGGTCTTCTCGAATCATCACCCAATGAAAGTGCAATGGCTTGATCCAGATCTTCCTTCTCCTTCTCAGCCCTAGAGTGATCGTCCTGCTTAGAATCAAAAGATCACATTAATAATACCAAATCCAATTGATTAGTGACAGTTGTTGCCTAGAAGATTTGGCTGTGCGATTGGTAGAGCTTGAAACATAGCAATAGATTGTTAAACATTTTGCAAGTGGGTATAAATAAACTACTTACTCTACCATAAACACAAGGGTGACCACAAGATTGTGTGATGATTAAAAAATAAATAATAATTTTTAGAACACAAGAACTAACATTAAAAAGAGGTTAAGGGCTCAGTGTAGTTACCCTAAACAAATCAACTCACTCTAACATCCAAACACAACCAACCACTGATCACAATGTCAAGTAAGTATCGGGTAAACAGTGAGTCTTGCTATTCTTAGGTCATCAAACGCTGCATGATCACTTAACTGACTCGGGAATCTTGCGAAAAGAAGATTTTGATTTAGAAAACCAGAAACTTCTTGTTCTTTTCAAATCAATAACAATTCTGAATAAAGCCCTTGCATGAGCCATGTGGCTTGCATATAAAGTAAAGTTTTGTTCCGAAACAAATTGTCCACATGAAACATCTTTATACAGTAATTAAGGGATTATAAATATATATATAATTACAAAAGAACAAAGCTTGTGAAAAGTAAAGATATATGCATGTAACTTTACACAAAATTTTGTTTAGGATCGCATCATTCATACGTCAACGAGTTAATTAACCTATATAAGATTCTCGAAGACGATGACGTATACTATGGTGAAAATCATATCAGAATGTGAAAATAAATAGTAAAATTACCAGAGGTCTAGCCGGCGCACGCCACATCACGTTCTCGTCTCCGATAACCTGCGGACGTCGGCCACTGCCACCACCACCACCGTGACTAGACCAACTCTTAAAAAGCTTACTCAGCCATTTCATAAGCCCCGATTTCCTCTCTGCGTACGAAGAAACAAAGACCCCTGCTTAATTAACGTCCAAATCTTCAATTCCATAGCAATAAACGTAAGACTGAAAAACTTTTCGGAATCAAGTGAAAAAGGAGCTGAGAGGGTCGTACCGTAAACGCAGGGATTAGAGTTGTAGCTGAGAGACGAAGGAGGTGCCATTGAAGAACGAAGAAGCTAAAGGTATGTATAGAAATAGCCCGGTAAACTAAGAAAACGACAGATGCGAAGAAGAGAGAAAAACAAAAAAAAGGAAGAGTAGAGAAGAGAGGAACAACGCAACAGGAGGCATCCTCCATTAAAAAGCAACGATCCATCCAAACAGATAACAAAAAATTCCAACAAAAAAAAAAAAGAAAAGAAAAGAGAGGAGAATCTGAAAGAGAGAAAGTGATTCTTGGCTTGCGAAAAGAAGGAATAAAAAGTTGAAGCGATCGGATTTTTGGAGAGAATCTGATGAGGCAGAGAATATTGAAGCCAACGGTGGAGGCTTTTCCTTTTGCTTAAGAGAGAGAAATGGCGCGCGAAAATTAATTGAAAAAGGTAAACCTACCGTCATTACCTGAAAATGGCCCCTTGATTTGGGTCAATATTGCTGATATGCCATGGGCCAGTTCTTCTGGATCACCTGTGTACTACTGGGCCTCGACTTATATAAGTCAGATCACGTATTCTCTGAATGAGACAATGAACTATTTAAAAAATTAAAATAATATTTTAAAATTTTGAATTGTCAAATGTAGACTTTTTATTTTTTTTAATCTATAAAATTCATGATTATATCAATTGAAATTTACTTAAAATATTTGCATAATATGATTAAAATGAAAAGGTAACGTCAAATATGTTAATATTGATTAGTTATATAAGATATATTTCCCAGTCTTAGGTTATCAGAGGTATAATTTATTATTTTATTGTAAGTTGAAAGTTATGATATAAAAAAAACATATCCCAAGGAGATCAAATTTTCTGTTTCAATGATGATATTCTTATCATGTTTAATTGTATATCATCTATATATTTATGCTAATTTTATGTAAATATATTAATGAGATTTAATAAAATAAGGTTGAAAATGTAACTGGTTCAAAAAGATTTCGGCATCGTTTAGTTAACAACCAATCAGCTATTTTTTAACTAATTGGTTGTTTTTAGCTGTTGGATTCTTCAAACAGCTACGAAAGTTATTTGGAGAGTAAGATACTGCTAATTTAACATAAACAGCCTAAAATAAAAACACTTTTATACAAGAGCGTTTTTATCAATATGTCAAAATCTTAATTATCGAAAATCAATTATACTATTTAATTGAAGTTCCTAGATACCTATATTTTAAGAACAGTGTTTATTTTTATAATTGTTTTATGTAGTTATAAGTTATAAATAAAATGTTAACCTTAAACAAAAATTAAAATAGAAAGAATTGTATAAATTTTTTATAGATGATGAAAAAGTACAAGTGGAGATGACTTCTCTAAAATATAAAATCTTATAAGAATATTTGACGAAATATTAAAATATTTAATATTCATATTTTTATAATTTATAAAAATATTATATTTTCGTAAATTATTTTATACATAAATAGCTAATACTAAATAACTAATATTAAAATACTTAACATCTCTAACAAACAATTACTACAATATGCTAAATCAACTTATATACTCAACTATCAGTTAATAAATAATACAATCTGTTATAAACAATAGAAATAATATGGTGTACCACTAATTGTAGACGCACCATTTCATAGTCAGTGTACATATGGATT
>JANJEY010000162.1:76899-105652 GCA_024703695.1 Erythroxylum cataractarum
CCATTTTTCTATCAACTGAATAGATTTTGTAAAGATGTCACGTTCCTAGAAGAAAATTAAATGTTATGATCATTTAATATTTGCTTCAATATGTACACTTATAAATTGAGTCATTTATGTTTCAAACAAATATGTAAACTTAAGTATACCGACGATTTATTAGGATTTTTTTTTCGTTCAATTTATTAGGATAATTTTTTATTTCACCCTGGGCCTATAAAACGATAGGAACGGCCCTAATCTAACCATACCATGGGCTAGCTCGACCTAGCTCATAAGTTGATCGATATTTTTAAAATAATATTTTTTTATTTAAATAATAATAATGTGACGAGCCGATCAGCTCATGCTTGGGTCGAGTTAGGAGTAACCCAAGCCTAGTTTTACTCGGCTTATTGATATCTCTAACTTCATTGAAATTATTATTTAATTTACTGAATAATATATTAATTATTACATATGTATATAAAAAATTAATAATGGCAAAAAAAAAATTGTATATGTAAAGTGAAAAGAAATTTCATTCAAGAGACAGTCAATAAGCATTTGTTTAAGATTATGCTAATTGCTTAATATTAACTATTTCAAGCGGTTGAAAGGTTTTCTCAATAATCTTTAAATATTGATGCTTTGGATTCGTTACATGTTAAATATTTTTAAATAATATTAGTTGTTGAATTTTCATATCAAATTTTTTATTAATTATAAATTATTAATTTTTCATATTTTAAAAATTATTATTGAATCCGCATATTATATAAACCTTTATATATTATCAATTAGTGTACCATTCAAGATAGACCAGATTCTATAGTATTACGTATTAACATTTGTTCTTCAGCCGCCGGCCTGACAATATAGAATTTGGACAGCTTACAAATTGTTTGTGATGGCCAATGGCGAGCGCTTAAGCAATTCGCTTTGGGTACGTTCTTTCTTTAGGCATATTCGTTTTCTCTTTCGCGTGCGTGAAAAAAGGTAAAGGAATGTACCGACCGTGACATTGTTTAGACGTGTATTGTGACGATGAACATATTCCTGAGATGTGTTATGTACTTTTCTGCAAATTGCGATTTGTTTAGTTTGGTTTAATAAGAATATCATGTGGGAGATGACTCAAATTTTGCTCTTTTTTTTTTTTTGGTAGTCAAAAAAATCAAATTTTGCTTTTTGATTGTATAGAAAACCATGTGTGGCTGGAAAGAGCAATGGAGGGTACCTTAAACACGCCACGCTTTTAGGTTCTTGGAAAAGTTGTGTCGGCTAAGTGACGCATTAGGCATGATCCGTTAGGAGTTTGAAATCATGTGATTTTAATGATATTTCAAAAATTAAATTAAAATTTATATTCATAAAAATATTTAACGTAACAAAATTAGTTTAAAACTAAATAAAATTAAAAATTTTGAAATATTATCAAAAGACAATATTCTTATTCATTTTAAATTTTAAATTTTAAATCAAAATATTAATTAATTAAATCGATTGATTAATAAATTGATCAATTTAAAAAAAATTGAAATAATTAAATTAAAAAATTGGTCAATTTAAAATTTTTATAATTAAATTAAACGATTTGATTTAATTTTTTAATCACGTTATTATAATGCGATCAATTTTGCTCTACTAGAGATGACAAATTATTATGGGTTTAGACACACTCAATTTGAGCAATTCTAAAATTAGTAGACAAAATCCGATTGAATTGATATTAATATTAGATTTAAAATTTTTTATCAACTATGACAAATTATTAAATTCAATCAAACACTATGCCAATTTGACATGATTCAAGTTTGATATTAAATATTTAATATCAACGAAACTTATATATTAAGAATGATAATGAACTATAACGGATTTAAACCCGCCGTGATTCGTTTCAACCCAACCTTCAAGAATATGTTTGAATTTAATTGACAAAAAAGACATTGTTCTGATATATAAATTGAAGAAATTACCACTAAGCGACATGAGCCCCTTGGGGTGGTTAGGTTAGTGAAATAGAGGAACATACAGTTAAAAAGTTCTGTGTTTGATTCTTCCTATTTATGTTCACTTGATTGAGCCTGTTGTATAGTGTTTATCTAGTATGAAATATTTGATTGACGTGATTTGTATGCTATTTGAGATTTATTTAATGTACATTTAAAAAAATAGTAACTATGAATTTGCCGTAAAAAAAAAAAACTTAAACTTGGTTGCAAAATTATTTAAATTCACGTCGTTTTAATGATACTTTCTTCAATTTATATATGGCAACAACGTCATTTTTTGTCAATTAAATGAAAATGACACAAACTCAAGTTTGATTCGAACTCGAGTTAAGCCGACGTTCTAAACTCTAGTCATCCTTTAAAAGAAATCAAAGTTTTAGTCAACATATGTCAAAATTAACGTATTATTAATTCCAATCCTTGTATTTTGTAATATTGGTCATGTTAAATTTACTTCACAAGAGACTCGAACACCCTTTTTAAAATTTACTTGAATATCTCATAATTAATGTTTTAAGACTGGTTTATTAAAAAATTATAATTTGAATTATCTAAATTATTTAAAGATCTATATCATAAACATGATTTGCTTTATTTTAAATTTCAGTAAGAAATATTTTTTATCAAATTACTGTATATCTTAAATATTGAGACTTTATCAAATACAAAATTAAAAATATATGATAAAATTATTATTTATTATTAAAATTTATTAAAACATATATAAAATTAATCAAATATTCTTTTAATACAAAAAAAATATTGAGGGCGAAGTTTCAAACAACCAGTAAGATTACTCGTTTATGACTAAACTCTCATGGGAAATTTTATGCATTAAAGTTGTTGCTATGCTATTAGAATAAAGAAAGAATATTAAGTGAATAATTATTTTTTAAAATAAGATCATTTTAATTTTATTTTATAATATTAGTTTTAAAATTTTATTTTTTATAAATTAAAATAAATATTATTAAAATAATATCATTTAAAAAACTACTTTAAATCGTTTAATTTGATCTTGAAATCCAAGCAGAATCCTAAAATTTGAAGTTACCAAGTCTACGTTGCAGGACGTTTCGATGTTCCATAATTTGGATATTTTCCCTCCCCCTTCCAAAGTCACGGCACGCTTCAATCTTCATAAAATGTATAAACAAATCTATTAATATAATGTAAATTAAAATTCATCCCACGCTCTCATTCTTGTTTCTTTTCCTTTTAAATTTTCGGAGAAAAAAAAAATTGAAACCCACAAAACACGAACCCCTTCACAAATTAATCCGGAAGTCTATCGTCAAAGCCTTTTTGGTTCATATCATGATTTTCTAGGGTTTTGTCGTTTTGGAGAAAGCAGAGCAGAGCCGTCGCAAGTCAGAGGGGAAGAAGGGAAAGAAAGATCCGATGGCCACCCAAGGACCGACGGCGACTATGGATCCTGCCGTACTAGATGATATAATCAGACGGCTCACGGAGGTCCGATCAGCCAGACCTGGCAAGCAAGTTCAACTATCGGAGACTGAGATCAAGCAGCTTTGTCTCGCTTCTAAAGACATCTTCATTCAACAGCCTAATTTGCTCGAGCTGGAAGCCCCTATCAAGATTTGCGGTCAGCTATTTCTTTGCTCATATTTTAGGGTTTTCTCTTCCTTTTTTTTGTTGATGTTCTTTCTTCGAGATTGATTGACATACGTGTTAATTAATTACTCATGTGATTTGGCTTTTTTTTTTTTGGGTTATTCTGCAAACCATGGGTTGTGCAACTTATATACTGTTTCATTGCGTAGAAATTCGCTGAAAAAGAAGTATTGATTGTTCAATTTTACATGAACCCTTATCAGGAATGTATGTTAGCAAGTGTATCTGATCTTAGAAACCATAAAAAGGCAGCACCTAGTACCAGTCCTTTTGTATTGTTTAAGTTTGGAGAATAGTATGATCCCTCCTCTAATTGTAAGCTTAAATGGAACTTTGGGTTTTGTGTGCTTGTTGGTTACTTTTCACAGATATATATTTGAATTCTATTTTGGCCAGCTTTCTTGTTCTAACGTTATAACATAAAATACTGATTCTTTCAGGTGACGTGCATGGTCAGTATAGTGATTTGTTGAGGCTCTTCGAGTACGGGGGTTTTCCTCCTGAAGCAAATTATTTATTTCTAGGGGACTATGTTGATCGTGGCAAACAAAGCTTGGAAACAATTTGCCTGTTACTTGCCTACAAAATTAAATACCCAGAGAACTTCTTTCTTCTCAGGGGAAACCATGAATGTGCTTCTATTAATAGAATATATGGATTTTACGATGAGTGTAAGCGAAGGTTCAATGTCAGGCTTTGGAAATCGTTTACTGACTGCTTTAACTGCCTTCCTGTTGCTGCTCTCATAGATGACAAAATATTGTGTATGCATGGTGGTCTTTCCCCTGATTTGACAGATTTGGATCAGATTAGGAATTTACCTCGGCCAATTGCTGTTCCAGACACTGGCCTGCTCTGTGATTTGCTCTGGTCAGATCCTGGTAGAGATGTTAAGGGATGGGGAATGAATGATAGAGGGGTTTCGTATACCTTTGGTCCTGACAGGGTGTCGGATTTCTTAGCAAAGCATGATTTGGACCTTGTATGCCGTGCACATCAGGTTGTTGAGCTAGATTGAGTTATTCCTGTTTTTTCAGACTTATAATGGAACCAACAATTATTTCCATGTATTAATACGACTTCTTTGGTCCAGGTTGTGGAAGATGGATACGAGTTCTTTGCTGAAAGGCAGCTTGTGACCATATTTTCAGCACCCAACTACTGCGGTGAATTTGATAATGCCGGTGCTATGATGAGCGTGGATGACAACCTAATGTGCTCCTTTCAAATTCTGAAGCCTGCTGAAAAAAAGGCTAAATTCATGATGTCCAACAAAATTTAATAGTCCCCCAAACTATGAACAGATGGTCTTAAGAAGGTCAGCTAAATATTTCATATATTGTTCCCACAGTTTAGCAGGGATGGCAATCTGATTATGGTCTTATGTTCTTGCCCATAATTATGGTTTTGGAAATTTATCTCTCAAGTTAGTCCCTGGTTGTTTACACGTCTCATTGCTGTTGGAAATGATTGGGTTTGATTTCTGGGAATTGCTATTTACATTTCTTTTCTCTTGTCAAGTTGTTTTCATTTGGCCATAGAACACATGTTTTATTGAAATGCTGAATACTTGAATGTGAATGCCTAAGATCTAAAAGGCATAACGTTGAGTCTCTTAGTACTGTTTTTAATGGTTGGTAGCATGGAAAGCATGGATCACCATTAATTTTGCGATTTATTCTTCTTTTTTCATTTAGCTGCCGATGCTCAAAAAGTTCAGGAACTTCAGTTTAAACAATGCCCTAAAGTTCTGTTTTGGTTTCTTCAAGATATTATGATCCCTGCTTTTGCTTTCCTTCCTCTCTAAAACAAATAAGGAAAGGGTAAATGGACACAGAAAATATATAATAACATGGATTTGAACTTTTGATTGATTTTCCAAAGGATCTTTTTGGTTTGCATAAAATTTTCATAGAATATCCATATGGTGACCCTGAAGATTTGGTTTTGTAGCAATTCATTCAGGGGATAAAGCTACTGTGTTTGTGCATTGACATTGGCAAATTATTATGTTTGGAATTGCCATTCGATTATGTCAAATATTGACATGATTTTTAATGTTTTGCAACACCATCCTTGTGTCTACTACTGAAGAATTTTTGGCTTTTTCATGCCTTAGATGAGGATATTTGTGCTTAGCAGAAGCTGTAAATTTTCAAGATGCTGCATGTCCACTTGAGATTATTTGGCTACTTATGAGAACATGTACTCGAGATACTCGAGTTAAACCAATGACCATATGTTTGTCAAAATGAAGAACGATACCAGTTTCTAATGCTTATGGTTCACTAGTTCATATCAACAAACAGATGATTATCTTTTCAACATGATATTGGATAATAGGAGAAGACTAACTGTTTTCTTTTTATTTTTTCAAATGGAGTTGTCTCACATTCTTCTTCTTGTTAGTTTATGAGAAGTCATTATTGCCAATGGATGAACTAAGATTTTTGAATCATTATTCTCTTATTTGTTTGAATTGCTACCTTAAATCTGGTGCTTCAGGCTGGGATTACAGATGGCTTCCAATGATTGCCATTGGTTTGGCACACAGCCCTTTCCAGCTTTAGTATTTTAACTTGTTGGCGATCCCAAATAATGCAGAGGTACCAGAAATCGAAGATTGTGGGGATTTTGTCTTCCAGTCTATAGGAGGAACGTTTACTTCCAACTTAATATCCACAAGTTGATTGGGGAAAAGTTTTATCGAGGTGTGACAACGGGATATCTGGCAACTGGATACCAAGGGATGGAAGGAATTGTCTATTTCCTTTTTCTTCTTTGTCTTCAAGTATCCTTATCTTTTCTGTAGTACTTCCATATCATCACGTTCTGTATATTTGGCCTTGTAATTTAAAGTTTTAATTGCAGATTAAGCAGTTAAAAAAGTCGGCTAATTTTGCCTGCCCAAGTGGTTTCATTCGCTGGGACTGAGTACACTACTTGAACTTGATTTATGCATTTTCTCATGCTATAAGATGGTTGAATGAAATTAGTGTTGCAAGACTCAAGGTGATTGCGTAAGTAGTTATGCTTTGCAGTATATATATTGCCTCCTACCAATTTGAGTGCTTGGCAGCCTTAAATTATTGGTCGTCACGACAACTCGACCCCCATTCATACTCTTGACATGCCGAGGAGCAACGTAACTTTGTTGCCGGTCAGAGTGAAGGTATAGCAGTTAGTACTCTTATGACATTTTTATCTTAGCTTGAATCTCTTAATCATTTGAAGATTGATGCTTTACATATATTTGGTTTTGGAAGTGAGTGATAAGCGTATTTAGGAACTTCTTGTTATCTTCTCTTGTGCTTTGAAAGCTTAAAATTGATGAGTGATCATGGCGTCTTGGCTTACGATATTGTCAAACAAACATGGGCGCCTGCGTATTGTCGGCTCCATTTATTTATTCTTTGAATCAAAGGGTCGAGGTCTTATGGCTGTATGCGTCCTGACTTGCATACAACTTTTCGTCTTCGGCCGTATGATCCAAAGGAAAGTGACAAAATATCCCTTTGTGTACATTTCATCTGTGGCAATCTTTTTGGCTTATCAAACTAATTTGAGAGTAAATTTTTAGGGAAAACTTAATAAACTAGTAATTGTATGCAACTGAAAATTTGGTTGATGAGGGTCTTTGACAACTTATAATAATTGTAATATTTTAATTGTTTACATAAAGTGATTAAAGTATAATTAATGATTAGAAAATTGAATTGGTTGTTTCATGTAAATTTTTATTTAATTTTTCACTTATTTATTTATTTTATTTTAATAATTTTTATTGTTAAAAATTAATCAATTAGTTTTAATAAACTAATTAGTTTTTAAAAATTAAAATAATTTTTATTGAATAATTTTTAATTAAAATTCAAGTTTTTGTGAATAAATATAATCTCATTTAAATTATATTTAGATGATTTAATTCATATTTTTTAAGCTTTTTTATTTTACCAATTTAATTTTCTAGGCTAATTTTTTAAACATGTAATTTAATTATTAGTATTAATGCATTCGGCAATGAAACACGTAATTTACCATAGGCTGCGAAGAACTTATCTTGATTTAAATTAATCCATCAAACGCATTATGAGAATTACAAAAGCAGCAACTTCTTTCAAAGTGATTGAATATAATTAGTTATTACCCCGTAATTCAGAACAAATATAAGTATAATTCACCAAACAAACAAATCCATCATTAAAAGAAGTTAACTCATAGAAGTGTGTATGTATTGCAAAAGCAGAAATAAGCTTTAAGATTAGCAAATTGGATTTAACTCAACCCAACTGACCCAAAACAATCTTAGTCTATATGGTAAAACAATGTTATTTGAATTAGTAAATTGTCGATTAATTTCCATTTGATCTAATTTTAATCGAGTCGAATTTAAATTACATACGGAAGAATTAGTCTTGGGGAATTCACTGTCAACTTCAAATAAAACTTGATTAATGCAATGGTTAAAAAAATTAATCGATCCGACTAATTTTTTAGTTTAGTTTTTATTTTTTTTTACCTATTTTAATAAACTTTGGTGTTAAAAATGTATTAATTAATTAGTTTATTTTTTAATTCATAAATTAAAATAATTATTTTTTATTTAATAAAATTTTAATTAAACTTCAAGAGTTTTTTTGAAAATAATCATAATTTTATAAAATATATTTCAAAAATTTAAATTTAAATTTAAATTATTTTATAATAATTTAATATCACTCGAATCTTTGCACCCTTAATTCTAACTTTATTTTTTATTATTGGTTTAAGATTTTAAATTATTGTATTAACTATTAAATGTCCTTTTGAATAATTTATATCAATAAAGCTTTTCTTAGTAAAATTCTTTTTAGAAAAGTTTTTCTAAGAAGTCAGTTGACTGTTTCACTATTAATAAAAAATAAGTTTTTTTTAAGTGCTTCATATATTAGACTGTTTGGTAACATAAAAATAAAAAGTGCTTTTAATTCTAACTATATTTTATTTTGTAATAAAATAATTTATGCTTATTAATATTATTTAAAGTATATTAAATAATATGTACAGTACAATATATTAATTATTATATAATTTTAAACCATATGAAACATAAATGAAAGTATATCTAATCAAATCTTTTATATGGATTATAACATAAGTAAAACTGATATAAAAAATAAATATTAAAACATATAAAAAGATAAATAATATTATATAACTTTCAAAATAAAGGTGAAGATGAATTTGTGAATATTTTAGGAATTACGTGTAAAACATAAGGACAAAAAAGATAATAAGCTCATTAATTGTTCTGAAATTTTTACATGAAAAAATAATTTTTTAAGAAGTTTCAAATTTAAATTTTTAAAAAAAATTATATTTTGATTGTAAAAAAAAATCTATTAAATAAATGTTTATTTTATAACCTAATTTTTTTTAATAACAAAGTGGAGAAAAGTATTTATTTACATGTCAAAAAGTTCATCCAAATAGAATTGGAAAAAAGAATAGGAATGTGCTAATATTCAAAATAAATTTGGTTTTGCTTGTTATATGTATTCAAATTGTGATTCTATATTTTAGTGGGGCTGTAATAAATGACGCAGCAAAAAGAAGGAAGTAAAGATTTGAATTTTTGAATCGGATCTTCTTCATTTGTCGGGGAAGATGGCGGATCCATCAACGGGGCTGCTACTGGCGGCATGTGGCGGCGACACAGTTAAGGTGTTCGATACCACGGTCGGAACAGGAGATCCTTGTATCTTAACTTACACTCCTTCACCTGGCTTCCTGGTCAACTCAGTCAAGTGGAATCACACTAGTCAGTCTCACTCACTCACTATTTCTTTACATTTTCTTTGTTTATTTAATACGAATTATGTCTTTGATCTTCAAGTTTTGGGTATACTTGCGTAATTGCTTGGAGATTGGGTGGTAATTCATTAGTTGGTAAAAATTTCCGGATTTTCCCAGATTTGGTGTTGGCGAGTGCTGGAGACGACAAGAAGGTGTCGTTATGGGGGAAAAATGGGCAGAATATGGGGACGATTCCTGTTTCTGGGACCGATAGTGGAGATAATATTGAGGTGTTGATTTCTTTTGCATGTCGCACGTTGCATTATTTGCAGTTAACTCTTTGCTTCTGTGTTTATATTATTGAGGGCGAGGGCTTCCTTTCTCAAATGGATTATCTTTAATTTTTTGATACGTGTCTGTAGGAATCTATATTAGCTATTAGCTTTAGTAACAAGGGTTCCAGATACATATGTTCTGGGGGAAGTGGGCAAGTTGTAAGGATATGGGATCTGCAGAGGAAGCGCTGTATTAAAAGGTTGAGGGGTCATACCACTACAATAACAGGTGCTATGTACAATTGTAAAGATGAGCATCTGGCTTCTATAAGTTTAAGTGGGGATCTTATTCTTCATAACCTGGCATCTGGTGCTAGGGCAGCAGAACTGAAGGATCCCAATGAACAGGTTGTTTAGTTTGTTGAATTAGGATGTTTGTTGTTTCTATTTCTGTTTTTTCTTTTTTGTTGCTAATAGCTTGTCTGGTGGTCTTAAGACCAGGTGCTGAGGGTTCTTGATTATTCTCGGATTAGCCGGCATCTATTGGTTACCGCGGGTGATGATGGATCTGTACATTTATGGGATACAACTGGTCGCAACCCGAAGGTTTGTACCGTTAATCCAAAACTAAAGCATGGCTTGATGAGTTCCTACATTAGAATAACTTTCATACATCATTGGCTCATTTCATATCTTGGCTGCTGTTTTGAGGGTAGATCCTTATATTGGAATTATAGCTGCTTTTATGTCATATAAAGACCTCAAGGAGAAAAGGTTCCTTAGTATTCTTTTGCATTTGTATTCAGAAAAACCTCAGTTTGATGGCTTCATGTTTCTTTTTTGTATGGTTCTTTTACACTATAATGTAATTTTCTTGTGATTGAAAACACATAATGGTTCCTTCTATTTGCTTCTTGGTAGGCCTCTTGGTTGAAACAACATTCGGCGCCAGCTGCTGGTGTTAGCTTCTCACCATCAAGTGACAAGGTCTTTATCTCTTTCTCACTTTTTATCGATCAACTAACCCTCCATTTATTTTTGATGAACTGGACAACCATTTTCTTGCCTCCACTGTTTTTCCCTAACAGATAATAGCTAGTGTTGGGCTGGATAAAAAGCTATACAATTATGATGCAGGGTCTAGAAGACCCTCATCTTGCATTGCATATGAAGCTCCCTTTTCTTCATTGGCATACACGGACAATGGTTGGGTTCTAGCAGCTGGAACTAGCAGTGGCCGGGTCGTATTCTATGATGTTCGTCGAAGTCTCAAGCCTTATACTGTTCTTCGTGCTTATAATAGTTCAGAGGTGGATTCTTTTTACCCCTCAGTTTCTTCTGTAATGTAAAGGCCTCTTATTTCATCAAGCTTGATGCTAAATGTCCCACTCCTCAAATTGTACATTGACTGCGCTTTTGAGTCCCATAATGGTCACTAAATAAAAAAGGCTTCCTATGATTTTACAAAATCAATATTCTCTGTTTTCACTTTATGTTACTCTGAAAGATGTTTTATGCACAAAAGATCATTTTTCAATTGTTCTTTGACTTACAGCTTTTAAATATTACATTGTTTTTTATTTCCTCTTTAATGTGTTATTGCACATATTCTATATCAAACAGGCTGTTACGAGTTTGTGCTGGCAAAGATCAAAACCAGTAATTGTAAATGAGGACAGCTGTACTGCAGAGACAGCTCTGTTGGGAGGTGCAGTCGAAGATTCCATCCTTATGCCTGACCCACTCCCCTCAGTGATATCAACTTCTGTTGCACTATCCACAGCGGTATCTGGTTCTCGTAATGCAGGCCGCACAGGTATCTATGTGGAAACATCTCTAACCACAACTGGTAGTGCATCTGCATCAAGCATAACCAACCTATCTTTGGAAAAAGAAACACCCCAGAGAAGTCATTTGTGGCCTGGTGCATCATTGGCGAGATTGCATGCTCCTCGATTTGGTGTTAATTTGAAGGATGAAATGGAGGTCTTCTCCCCACTTGTAGATGTCCAGCCCATCACACCCTCACTTGATAAATTATGGATGGACAATGAGGGTTTGAAGAAAGATAATTTACCTATTGATAGGAAGACTTCATCCTTGTTTTCTTCATCTGGTAGGAGATTCCCTTTTGCAGAGGATAAGGCCAATGATCATCCAATATTTGATTGGAAAGCCGGTTCAACTCCCAAACAGGTGTGCGAACTCTTATCCTGAATGAAATGTTTCAAAAGGATGAAAAGTATGTTTGTTTATAAACACTATTTTGCCATCTCTCAGCTCAGCATTTGCAGCATCTCTGCTTGATTCTTACAATCAACTATTTTACTATTTACCATTTCATGATGCTATCATTTATCAATGCTGAAAATTTGTGCATATCAGTATGACTTTATATTTGAACTTCTTAATAAAGAATTTACTTTTCATTCCTCATTTGTTTAGTTTATATTGTATTTTGAATAATTTATGCTATAAGTTTTGGTACTTTCTAAGTAAATCTAACGGTTAGTTGCACATAATTGATCTTTATGGTATTGTTGTGGTGATATAATAAAAAGTGACGTGTACGTCTTTCATCATTCTTTGCAGGAAGACACAAAATCTTCTTTCCCATTGTTGGGGGGATCTAGCCCTTCTCCATCTTCTAAAAGTGAAAATTCTTCCATCACCCCTCCTGAAGCCTGGGGTGGTGAGAGGCTATCTGATAAAATTGGTCACCTGCGTCAGCCACTCAATTTGCCTTCTCGATTTGCTGCTTTGAATTCTGGGGTTTTGACATCAGGGGCATCACTTTCTGGATCTCAGGATTCATCATCTTCAACCAGTCTGACAAGTATGAGCTCATTGACAGGTGTTAACATGAATATTTCCAACCTAAATGCTCGAGATTTCTCTTCCAATCATGAAACTCCAATTGGATTGCCAGAACAAATTCCCTCTGGTTCTGTATCTCTATCTTTTGGTACCAAAAACATCTTAGGATCAGCTAGTGTTGAGGCACATGTGCCGGCATCTCTAAACCTACCTCGCAGGTATTCATATGCTGAGAGAATAAGCACTACTTCCTCCTTCAGTGATGGGACATCTCTTGCTGTGGGTTCACCAAAAGTCAAGAAAATCGGAGCCGAAACCAGGGAGGACTTGTTGAATAGCTTATTATCAAAGTCTGATACTTTGGCTGGTGCAGAACCTGGACTAGTCTCTACCATGAACGTATGAGTGCTAGCTACTATCTGCTGTGTGCTTGTTTTTGGCCCCCTCATTATGCGTTTTCTTTTTGGGGATGTTCTCCTTGTATTATTATCAAATATTGTTTTACTAAATTGCAGTTTCAAATGTTCATTTACTTGCAAAATATTAATGGTTTTTATGTGAGAATAGTGTAAAAGTTGCTAACTTTAATTTCTCTCATCAGAGAATCATTGTGTACTAAAATTTAGTATTCTAACAGGGAGGACTTGCACAACTTCAGAAAGGCTCCCAGCAAGATTCACAGCAGGGTAGTTCCTTCACACTTCAGCTTTTTCAACGTACCCTTGAAGAAACTCTAGATTCATTTCAGAGATCCATACATGAAGATATGAGGAACCTTCATATTGAAATTCTTAGACAGTTTCATATGCAGGAGGTGCGTTTACATTGCTGACATTGATATGTTCATTCTCCTCTGCAATTTAATTCACACAATCTTTTTGGAAAATGAACAGACGGAGTTGTCGAGAGTGGTAAGCTCAATTCTGGAAAATCAAGCCGAGCTTATGAAAGAAATCAAGTCTCTCCAAAAAGAAAATCAGGAGCTCCGCCGATTGCTATAAGCTTCATCGTCCCACTTCGATATTTGTTGGTGATTGGTTAAGGATTTGGATCACTTTGTTGGTACTGATGCTTTTCTTTGTTGTGGCTCCTGGTTTTGCTTTCCCGTGATGTTGTGTAGACAGAAAGAGGAGAAGGGCCTTTGGGAAGAGGACATAAGCAGAGATGTGGTAAGAGCTGTTGCCTTCCCATCTTGCATTTGCACATAAATTTTCTTTTTTAACCATTCATCGGAAGCCTTTTTAACTCGGTTACTCAACTCCAGAGTACAAATATCCGTTTTTAGTTTGCTATTCAAATGTAATCAACTGGTCAGGTTGGCTATACTCCTGTCATTACACTTTCCTTCACCTATGAATTTCCTTTTGTATTTCAATCTTTATATTTTAAATGCTATTATTTTTTTTAATAGTTTTGTGTAATTATCATGTAATTTCTTTTATTATATCTTGTTATATTGTCATTGTACAATGATATCGTATTATATTTTTAAAAAAGAATACATCATTTTAGATTAAAAAAAATAGATAATGAACTAATGAAATAAGATAAAAGTTATTCGTTAATTCAAAAGTTTGTGATAGCCCAATCGCGTAGGCTTATTGACTTCAGTCAGATTCGATTTAATTAAAATTTAAGTTAACAGATTAAAATCTAATTTAATCTTAATTCAACTAAACTTTTTTTTTTCTTTTCTAATTCTAGCACGACAACGTGAAGGCGTCCACAAAGTCTGGGTGGTGTAGTTGGTTATCACGCTAGTCTCACACACTAGAGGTCCCCGGTTCGAACCCGGGCTCAGACATTTTGTTTTCTTTTTAAACTCTTTAGTAAATAATTTGAGAAATCTTTTTTTTATATAGAAATTAATAAAAGTATAAAACAAAATCCTTAACAAAGAGGGTGAGGAAATCTGTAAAGAGGAGAAACTTCTGCCGTCGACTCAAGTATTCACCGTCGTCCCGCCGATTTCTTCTTCTATTTCACCTCCCGATTTTTGATTAATCAAAGAAGTGAAGTTCAGATGGATTGGGGAAACGTAACTGCGGAAGATCTGATCGGAGCTTTGCGAGAAGTGGAGTGGTCAACACCGCCTCGTCCTCTCAACGAATTCTTCTCCAAATTCACTGTCCCTCGTGCATCTTCTAAATGGACTAGCCGTCTAAAGTGCAATCTTTACTAGTAATCCATCTCTCTCTCTCTCTCGCTCGCTCGAATTTCTCTTTAGTTTTCTTGAATTATGGGTCTTAAACAGATTCGTCGCCTTGTGTTCTGTTTCGTTTAATGAAAAAAATTTGGGGAAAAAGACTTTAATAATGTCTGGGGGATAAATTGTTTTTAATTAGTACAAAAAATTATTTCTTTTTCTAATTTAGTTTCGCTAACTTCATTTTCTTAATGATTTTACTGATTCTGTTGTGTCGTTTATATTTTTAGAGATCAAGCTCCATCCTTTTGTTTTCATAAAGATAATATGTTGCTCATTTTAATTGAATTGTTTATACTGGCAAGTTGAACTTGTTTCCATTTTTTGGCAGCTATAGGACGAACTACTTCATTTTGATGATTTTCATTCTTGGTAATTCGTGAAAGCCGTTCTTTTCTTTTCCAATATATTTGTTGTTCCGGTTGCTGGAATTTGCAGCTAATTGATTGTTTTGATTCAGGGGTTGCATGTATAACAAGGCCACTGGCTGTTGTTGCCGCTGCTTTATCAGCTTTAAGCATTGGTTTTTTTAACGATAGGTAGGTAACATCTGTGAATCCCATGTTACCCCTTGCATTTGTTTCCTGAATTCACTTGAAGTACGAGCAATTTTCACCTATTAACTATGTTAATTACTCCTGCTGAGCAAGGTTGTATATTTTCATTTTGGGTTCATGAGAAAAGGTTGTTAAGATGCAACACGATGAGATTGCAAAACATAAAAAGCTGCTTATCAAGCAGTTCCGTCGCTAGGACGCTTTTTGCTAGTTCTCTGAATTTGTTACTCTTGGGCACCTTGGGTTATGGGATGGAAAATTGATTCAATTGCTACTTCGGTTGCTTCTTACGAAACAGTAAAATTCTCATAGAAATGATGTTAGGGACGTTTAACAGTTTGCATTCTACCTATGGTGTCAAGACCTTTTTCTTGATTGCTTGTTGGACTTGCCCTAGTGAGATAGCATTTCAGCAATTGTTGAGGGTCAGACATGAAAAGGAGTAGTTAATGGTGAAGAGAAACTCAACCAGGAATCTATGGGCAAGAATCTAATTTTGCATTTTGGGGTCACAGCTCACATGTACTACACTAATGATTAACTCAACCAGGAATCTATGAGCAAGAATCTAATTTTGCATTTTGGGGTCACAACTCACATGTACTACACTAATGATTCCTAGATTAAGAATATGTGTCTTCCATATGCTACTGCATAACTTTACAAGCAATTATCTGGCTTGGAGCTGGGAATAGAATATGTTTTGGTTGGGGACTATCGACCTGTTAAGAACATTTTCATTTGATTTTTATATGATAAAAGGTTACGGATTTTGGCTTTTTTTTTTCTTTAATTCGTGCTTGGTAGTTTTGAATATATATATTATTTTGTGATTCTATTTCTTTAGCGTTTTTTAGTAATGGTTACCACTGTGGCAGTTTTGCAGTTACTTTCAATGAGAAGGTAACAAGAACAGTGAGGAGGTTCTCTCCCCATTTGGCTGCGAAAATGAGGCCTCCGCACATGTGAGTTACTAATTTCCTAACATGCTTGTTTTTCCTTCTGATACGAACATGAATCGTAATTCTATGAAATTGTTGGTTTACAGGCCTGTTATTCGTGGCCGTCCATTAGCGAAAAAATCAACGTACATCTGCGGGCAACCTCGCGCAATGTTTGTCTTCTTGTTCTCAACTGGTACGCTCTAAAATTTCCCAAACTCTCTTCCTTTCAATAAGTCTGGTGGATGACTGGTAAGATGCGTTCCAATCACCCGATATCTGATAGCATACTCGTATTTTACATTTTGCAGCCAGTTTTGTTCTCTGGTTTGTCTCTGGCACTCTATTATATGTTGTATGGGCGCTTGTTATTGGCCTTCTTGGTAAATCTCACTAATATCCGTATCTTCCCATCAAGTTGTAAACATGGTCATACGAACTTGACAGTTCTATTTATGTATCTGTGCCTACCTGCAGTTAATGTTCTTCATGCCAGCCTCAGAACACCAAACCTCAAAGCGCGACTGAACACCTTCCGTGAGGAGTTTCGTGCTGTCTGGCGTAACTACAGTGAACTATGATTCGTGATAGTAACACAAAAAAAAAAAAAACGCGTAAAATCTCAGTAATCTGATGACTCTGCTTTTGTACATTGTAAATGATAAGTTTGAACATCTTAATTTAAAATATGAAGCGATCTTGCATATTTCCATTCTTAATTCATAATTCGACAATGGATTAAAATTTTGCTGATATGCCAGTTCTTCAGTATCATGCGGTAGCTTTATCTATAATTAATATAGAGGTTAGTTATTATTTTTATTTTGTTTTATCCAGTAAAATCTTAAAAATTGGAAAAGGTATTTTAAACTAGTAAAGTTTGAATTTTTTAGTATTAATTGAAAGATTTTGATGTAATGTTACGAATGTCAAACTGAATTTAATATTGGATTAGGTTTTGGTTTTGGATAATTTTTTAAATTTATAAAATGATTTATAATTTTTTAAAATATTAAATAAATTTCGATTTAAAAATTAAAAATTTATAAAATAAATATCAGTGTATAAATAATAATTTTTAAATTATTTATTTTAAAAAATAGGATATATTATTAATACTTTATTAATAAATATTATGTAAATATATAAAATATTTTTAAAATAATTTATTTTTAAGTTTTGTTTAATTTATAATTATTATTAGTAATTAAAATATTTATTATTTTTTAAAAACAAAAATTAAAAATTCACAATAATTATAAAATTTAAAATAAAAAAATTAATTAAAAAACTAAAAAAAAAGAGGGGAAGGAGAAATAGAAGGTAGGAAATGAAATTTTAAAATTTTATAAAAATTTTGTAAAAAGTTTCCTTTTTTAAAATTTTTGATGTCGGCTGATATTTAGCTAGTCTTTAAATACTTGTCGGTACAATCTGAAACCGACTAGTATCCATCAATATTTAAGCTTAATATGATCAATCCTTTATTTTGTACCGATTATGATCTGGTATAGTATGTATCGACTGGTACGAATCAGTATTTGATACCTTTTATATTTTCCTAAGGTATAGATTTGTTTAAATTTTTTAAATATTCAAGCCCAATCCAAATAATGTTTGTTATATTGAGCTTTAAAGTTTTTTTTCCATAATTTCATGGATTAAATTGATTTTCAGGTGTTTTCTAGATCAATTTTTAAGTTTGAAATGCAAATTTTGTATATTAATTTTTAATTTGGTTGAGTTTAAATTAATTAAGTAATTTATTAAAACATTATATATTATACGTTATTGCCTATATTTGTTTATTATTAATTAATTTTGATTTAATTTAGTTTAATTTTAAAAAATAATTTATTAATATTTAATAAGCTAGCCCCAACCGTATCGTTTCCATCATGAACACAGCTTTCAAGGCGTGTAAAGTAATGATCTGTCTCGCTGGGTCAGTTCTCCATTGGCGCGTGGTGTACAAGCTACCGCGCTTTTTCTTTAACCTTTAGGGGTCAACTGCTTTGCTTCCCTTTCAATTCCCCCAACTCTTTTCCAATTCTCGAGAATTCCCTAATCGCGATTCAGTTTGGTCTCTTTCAATTTCCTTCTATTCCTCTCTTTCTCTCCATCATGGACGAATCTTTCACTAACCTCCCCACTAGCCACTTGCTCGGTTCCGTACCTGTAAGCATTCTTTAGTGTTCTTGGGTTTTTGCTTTCCTTTTATTGTTTTTTCCAGTTATGCGAGTTTTTTTTTTCATTTTTTGTGTGTGGAAGTGGATTAATTAGTAGATTTGGTAATTTGGAGGAGTTAATTCTGCTGTTAATTTAGTGATTTGGTTTAGGTTTTTTTCTTTTCCTTGACTTAATTTGTTCATCCTTGTCTGATTCAATGGAAGTAAATGAGGCTTCTTCTTGATTTAATCGACTGACTTTTTATGGTTCACCATTTAATAGGCTGTTGTCACTGAAGGAGAAAACCCCAAGAACTATCAAGGTTCGAACTTTCAAACCTTACTTTAGGGTTTTTCATTTATTTTGTGTTAAGAGTTCAAAGTGTACTTAAAAATTTGTGTGCAATGTTATGTGGAAAATGTAGCACCCCAAACAATCATACAAGCACTCCCTCCTCCAAGCGCTGTTGGTGGAAGCAGCAGCCGTGGGTACCAATCTCTTTCTACTCCACCTGGTAACAATTCTCATGCCCGTGTTTATGCTTTATGCAACACTAGGCGTAAAAGCGATGCTTGTAAGCTTAATTTAATGTGGCATCTTGATGCAGCCATGGCATCTGATGATAGTTGGTCGATTATCGATTATTAGTGGGCTTATGCCGTATTTTTAATGCTTATCGCAACACTGGACACAAAAATGACGCTCGTAGGTTTTTTTTATGTAGCATCTGATGATTGTCGTTTGGTTGTTTAGTAGTGGGCCTTGGAAGTGTGAACTTGTGTGATCCTTCCTCATGTTTGGATGTCAACAGCAATGCAGTGATCTTTTGGTTGTTGTTGTTGCTTACATATTTGTTGCTGTATTTAATATAATGATGTCACTAACCTCTAATGGCCTCTCTTCCTATTCTTTCAGAAGGATTTGAGCAACAACCATCAAACCACTGGCACGGAGTTTTTAGTGTCTCATCATACACACAGTACTTCGATGTAGATTCAGATGTTGTCCTAAACAGATTGATGAGCTCTTTCTACCCTATTGGTGGAAATTTTTTCAACAAGATTGATGCAAACCCTGATTTGTGAGTTTGAAATCACTCGTCGCCCTCACCTTCAAATTATTTTGCTTGCTTTTTTGTTTCTCCCGTCTCTCATTTCCTTTGCTTCTACCAATTTAGATAAAATATATTAGTTTGAGATATTCCTTTCCTAAGTATACTAATGCACTGCGATAACTATCTTGAACTATCATTTCTGTATTGTTCCCATGCTTGTGTCTACCTTCCAGATGAAAAGATATTGATTGGTAGAACAAACCATGTGAAATGATGTGATTCAGCATCCTAAGAATTTAATTTTCCTTGGAGAACTAGATGCTTGGCATTGATATTTAATTTCAACCAAATACCTAATGTGCTATTTTTGTTAAACTCTAAAATCCTAGGTACGGGCTTGTATGGATCTCGACAACATTGGTATTTGTGCTTGCATCTTTTGGAAATTGTGCCACTTACCTCATACAGAAAAACACAGACAGCAGCGTTTCCTGGAGCTTTGACGTTGGATACATTAATGTGGCTGCATGTTCAGTATATGGGTATGCAGTTGTGGTGCCGTTGGCGTTTTACTTCTTGCTTCAATACCTAGGATCAAAAGCCAACCTTATTCAGTTTTGGTGCTTGTGGGGATATTCTCTCTTCATCTTTATTCTGTGCTCTGTAAGTGTCCAATAGGTCTTCTGCTTTTATGATTTTTGAACTTCCTTGAAGGACCTTATCATCCGATGCTGGCCCTATGTTGTTTACAGTTTCTGTTGATCATCCCAGTTGAGATTATCCGGTGGATCATCATACTTGGTGCAGGAGTTGACTCAGCCTTTTTTGTCACGGCAAACCTCAAGTCTTATCTCGAGGGGAATGATCTTACAGTTGTGCTGGTTGCATCATTCTGTTTGCAACTGGCTCTGGCTATCTTTATCAAAGTATGGTTCTTTCCTTGACCACTTCCATGGCATTTCTCAGCAACGCATAACATTAGTGGGCGAATATTTGGCTGGGAGATCCTGTCATCATTTTATTTCACAAAGAAAGATGACACATCAAAGAAAGAATGTCAAGTCAGTGTTCTGTTGTTATGCTGTGTATGGAGTTGGTTTGGCTGTAGTTAAAATTAGAAGTTTTCGAACAGAGATGACTCTTTTTGCGGAAAGTGCGATTTTCCACTGTTATTAGACAATGAGGAAAGAGATTTACATTTTCACCATTTTGTGTAAATAGCCAATGACTGAAGTAGCAGGCTTACGTCGGTGATTTCATTGTAACTTGTTTGGCTGAGTACCCTCTTGGCTTCTGGTTTAGATTGGTTTGACAGGATCAATCGTTCTGTGATGTAACTACATAGTAGGAATTGATTCTGAACATTGTTTCTTGAAGTTGTGTGAAGGTGAGTAAAGTTTTTGTTTTCTATATGCTGACCCTTTTGTTTCTTTCATCTGTTGAAAGTTGTAAGAGACAGCCAACTCAAATGACACAAATCGTAGCTTTTTATCACTTTTTTGAATGTTTATGTTCTTTTTTTTCCCAAAAAAAAGACAATTTTATATCTCATATTCATTAAGTTAAAATAGAACTTCAATTTGTACTTAGAAACGCAAAATCCAACAAAAGCATATGCCAAATATTTCAATTTGGTAAGTTATGTAAGGGGTAAGGTTGAGTTCTATAAGATTTTTTCAGACTTTGCTTTAATGCAAAAATTTGGACTGAATATGATGATCACGATATTGATGGACTGAGTGAGATGTGACGATGACGATATTGATGGACTGAGTGAGATGTGACGATGACGATGATATTGATAAGTTATGTAAGAAAAATACAGTAGGCACTGAATAAACCCAATTTTCCAATGGTGAATACTGAATAGGAAACAAGGACTGTGTTCAAGTAGCCGCCGCCGCCAGGGGTAATTTTATTTCCTTCACTTATTATTTTCTCAGCATCCAAAGTCCAAACACGTCTTGAACTCATTATTATAAATAAAGAATAAGATAAAACAACTGGGCGTGGCACGTGGTATTGGACTTTCTCGCCAGATTTGCTTGACAGCAGCTCAGCTAGCTTCGTCTCCTTCACATCTTCTATTAGTCTGCGCCGTATCTTCTTCTTCTGTCTCTCTCTCTCTTTTCTTTGGCCAGTCCCTGTGTAAGTTCTCACAACAGTGTGGCTGACTTTGAACATGAAACACTCGGAGTCTGCTCGCGCCTTTGTCAAAGACGTGAAACGTCTTATCATCAAGGTCTCTCCTTTCTTCTTACCTTATTGTGTTTTCATAGATATTGCGTGTCAACTTCTTCTTGTTTAGTTTTTCTAGATGGTTTCCTTTTGCTTTTGTTCTTAATTCAAGGCAATGGCATAAATTTGGAGTACTTTCTTGAATATGATATAATGCCAGTTCTCTCTGTGAAGAATGAAAAATGGAAACTGCATGTGCAGTCCTAGTTTAATTACCTTGAAGTCTTACATATATGTACTTGGGAACTGCCAAAGTTTGAGCTTTTTCAGGATTTCCTGTTTCCTTTACTTTTTCCATGTCCGTACCAGCGAGAAAGATAAGATTTGAGATATACCATTTTAAGTTTCTGAAACGTGTCTGTGTGAACTTGGGTACTGGATTAGGAAATGCCAAATTGGGATAGTGTTATTGTAGTTATTGGTGCAAGTATTTATTGAAATTCTACTATTCTATTATCGCAGGTTGGGACTGCTGTTGTAACTAGAAATGATGGAAGATTGGCGGTTGGGAGATTAGGATCCCTTTGTGAGCAAGTAACGCTATCTGGTTTTGCTTATGCAACTCCATTATATGGTTTTTTCTTGAAGCTTAAATTTTATGAACTTCAAATGCAGATCAAAGAATTAAACTCTCAAGGTTATGAAGTTATTGTGGTGACATCAGGTGCTGTTGGCATCGGTCGCCAGAAGCTCAAGTACAGGAGATTAGTCAACACCAGGTTCTTTCTTTTCTTCCGTGTTCTTGTTTAATTTTTGTAGATCTTATCGTGGAGAAATAAACTTAGATAAAAGTTTGTATGAATTCAGGTTCTATGTGAAAAGATATTCCCTTTTCTTTTTAGTTTTATGGTAAAAAGTTGTTATCTATGGTTTGTATATTTTGTAGCTTTGCTGATCTCCAGAAACCACAAGTTGATCTTGATGGGAAAGCTTGTGCAGCTGTTGGTCAGAACAGTCTCATGGCTTTGTATGATACATTGTTCAGTCAGGTGCTCACCGGCTTGGCCATTATTATCTCTTTTTATTTCATAAATGATGTTTTCATAACCTGAACCTCTTTGTTGGTCCAGTTGGATGTGACATCAGCACAGCTTCTTGTGACTGATCATGATTTTAGAGATAAAGATTTTAGAAGGCAACTTAGTGAGACCGTAAAATCGCTGTTATCTCTGCGGGTCATTCCAATATTCAATGAGAACGATGCAGTGAGTACCAGGAAAGATCCATATGAGGTCTGTAACTCATGTTTTCAATTGTGGGTTATCTTAACCTTTTTTTGCATACAACTACTACATTACATGTTATCCATGCCATTTCCATTACTATCTGTATTCGTTTCTATTAATTTTTTTTCTATTATGATGTCTCTTTGGATTTATAACATTTGTCTTGAATGCTTCTGCAGGATTCTTCTGGTATATTTTGGGATAATGATAGTTTAGCCGCCTTGCTGGCTTTGGAACTAAAAGCTGATCTTCTTGTTTTATTGAGTGATGTTGAGGGCCTTTACAGTGGGCCTCCTAGTGGTCCACATTCAAAGCTGATACGAACTTACATCAAAGAAGTTCATCAGACTGAGATCACTTTTGGAGACAAGTCTAGAGTGGGAAGAGGGGGAATGACAGCTAAGGTAAAAGCAGCGGTTAATGCAGCTGAAGCTGGTGTCCCTGTTGTTATAGCCAGGTATTTATTCATTCCATACATTATCCATGATCAAAACTTCTCCATTGTAACTTTCTTCACTTTTTTCTGTCCCATTCCCATATTTGATCTGCATTTGTTAAGAAATCATGGTACTTCTCTTTTGTTGCTTTTTTTTTTCCTCCTTTGCCAGCGGATTTGTTCCTGAAAACATCCTTAAAGTCCTGCAAGGAGAGGATGTTGGCACTCTCTTCCACAAAAATGCTCATTTGTGGGCCTCGGTTAAAGAATTTGATGCACGTGAGATGGCAGTAGCAGCAAGGGAAAGTTCCAGAAGGCTTCAGGTACTATAGAATGCGAACAGATTTTCAAGACTTTCTGCATGTGGTGGCATTAGAGTATTTCGTTCCCTTGGGAATTGAGATATCCCTTGCCTTCATTGTATTTTGGCAGCAAAGTATCTTAGTAGTGTATTTTGCACCAGGCATTATCTTCTGAAGATAGGAAGAAAATATTGCTGGGAATAGCTGATGCCCTTGAAGCCAATGAAAATTTGATCAAGGCACAAAATGAAGCTGATCTCGATGCTGCAGAGGCAGCTAGAATGGAAACAGCCTTGATAGCTCGGCTGGCTTTAAAGCCTGGGAAGGCAAGATATTTTGGACTATGCTAATATTTTATTTTTTGAACGTTTTCTGTTTTATAGAGGCATACTGGGTTGCTTGAACTTCTTTATATCCAAAATCGTATTTTCTAGTTTGTTTTGGCTTTATCATCTTCCTCTTTTCCCCACTATCTGATCTTTTCCTTCAAATTTCTCTTTGATTAACTTCTGGATTTCTTGTCTTTGTAATTTTTGCAGATTAAAAATCTAGCAAACTCAGTTCGCGTGCTTGCAAATATGGAAGACCCCATTGGCCATGTTCTGAAAAAGACTGAGGTGAGGAAATGTGTTCGAAGTTCCCCTTGTGTTTGTGCATAATTTGTTGATTTTTGCCTTCACTTTTATGTATCAAGGTTTGCAGTTTTGGTTTTAATTCTAACACTCAGCTGCCATAATATGAGATGGAATTTGTTTTCCTAATGTTCTAGTCAGGTTAATTTATGATCTCAAAATTGTGTATTGATGACTTCTGTTGTTTATGATTACTTCTACGCTATCCAGCTTGCTGATGGACTCATCTTGGAGAAGACATCATCTCCTTTAGGCGTTCTCCTGATAGTCTTCGAGGCTCGACCAGATGCTTTAGTACAGGTAGTTAAACAGAGTTCTTTTTTTTTTCTGTACACTGTGTGCTGTATGGTTTCATAACCTACCTTGATTGGTCTTCCATGTGAGGGTAGCATAAAGTCGAATAGGAGCATTAATATTGTGTATTGATACTTGCTTTGAGGGGAACCGTATGTGTTTTTTGTTTTCAATTATAGCTTCATATAAATCATATTTACCTGGCTTGAGCAGATTGCTTCTTTGGCAATTCGTAGCGGGAATGGACTTCTCTTGAAAGGGGGAAAGGAGGCTGTGAGGTCTAATACTATTCTGCATAAGGTGAGATATATTACTTCACCAAATTCTTTTTTGAAATATTAACGTAGATTTTATCTCTTGCATCTCCAAATTTTGATGCAGATTTGAGTGAAGTTATTATACTTTGTGTTCTTAGGTCATCACAGAAGCCATCCCAGATACTGTTGGGAGAAGATTAATTGGACTAGTGACTTCAAGGGATGAAATTCCTGATTTACTTAAGGTGAAGTAAACCTTCCACTGATGGCTGACTTCCTGTATTTCTTTGCTTGAAGAGGACATTTATTACTCCAGAACTAAAGATTGAATTCCACATTTTCTTTCTGTACCAGCTTGATGACGTGATTGATTTAGTGATCCCGAGAGGCAGTAACAAGCTTGTTTCTCAAATTAAGGAATCAACTAAAATTCCTGTCCTGGGTCACGCTGGTGAGATAAGTCATTGCTGTATCCTTGTCATTTATACAATTACTAATTTTTTGTAACTTTTTTTCACCAATGCTGCATTTTCTGCTAAGCAGATGGTATCTGCCATGTATATGTTGACAAATCTGCCAATCTAGAAATGGCAAGGCGCATTGTCTTAGATGCAAAGATAGATTATCCGGCGGCCTGTAATGCAGTGGTATTGATTTGCCCTTATTTATTCATTCAGCTGTTATTTGTTTCTCATCTTTCCATTGTTTCCACATATTGTGTGAGGTTTCAATCTTGACATTTCTAATGTCAATCATTTTCTACATTCAGGAAACACTTCTTGTGCACAATGATTTAGCGGGGACCGGTGGGCTGAATGATCTTATAATTGATCTACGCACTAAAGGTAAGTATTCCTACATTTCATTTTGTTGTTAATCAACGGAATTTTCGCATTCATTTCTCAAATTGTTTGACCACACTTAAGCAAACTCAAGCACAAATAAAAATTTGGCAAGCCTGATGATGGCAGATGACAAATCAACTTGTTTACTGATAATCATGTTGGTTAATAATAAGATTTCACAGGACAAGCATGCTTTCAGTTCTTCAACTTAACGATGTTTCTTATTTCAGTTCTCTAACTATTGAACCTTCTAATTCAGTCCTTGAACTTTGCTAATCACTTTAAATTGGAACTTTCATTTACGTCTATTAAGCACTATCCTACGTGGTATCTAAACTGGACACACGTGTCACCTCTAAATGTATGTCCAATTTGGATTCACTGATACACGAATGATTTCCGTTAAGGACATTAGTAAAACTTCTAATTTAAAGTGATTAGCAAAATTCAAAAAATTATTTAAAAAGTTTAATAGTTCGATGGCTGAAATAAAAAATTGTATTAAGTTGAAGATTAAAAATATGGTTATCTTTAAACTCTGCCATAATCTCATCAGGTGAGTTTGATGGTTGTTAAAAACATTGTCATGCAATATTTACACAGAAATATCGTTTCAAATCTGGTTTACTTCTTTTGTTGCTGAGAGATCTACATGATTGTAATATTGTGAAAATGAAAAGTCTTTATATCCTGTATGTTTTCAACTCTTTGTGTGTTAGATTTCCATTAATTTGAAATCTTTTAGGAAACTGAGTTTTCATTTGACTTGCCAGTTGATCAGGTGAAATATTTTGCTCTTGGTTTTGTTAGGAGTCCTAGTTTTGGCGTGAAACAATCGATTTTGCTTAATCATGTCTTGAACATCAATGTGATTGCTGACTAATTGAATACATAACCATTTCCTTGATTCTAGGTGTTACTGTATATGGTGGACCAAGGGCAAGTAAGAGGTTCAACATCCCACAGGCACATTCATTTCATCATGAGTACAATTCTATGGCTTGTACTGTAGAAATTGTTGACGATGTACGTGCTGCCATTCACCACATACACGAGTATGGAAGGTTTGTTGACCCTTTCCTTTTCCTCTAAAGTGATGTAACTATCATACAAACAAAAAAGTATTTAGAGTTGTGTAGAAAATGTGCTTGAAGGTGTATAGTTTCTCTCTGTTTTGAGCAGTGCCCATACTGATTGCATTATAACTGAAGATCAAGAAGTTGCAGACATCTTCCTACGTCAAGTTGACAGGTGCTTTCTCATGCTTAGTAGTCATCTTCTTGTCCTATTTTAAATCCTTGATCTCCTAGTTTTCTGAATTGCAGATTCAAAGTGTCTTCACTTGAACTCGTCAAATGAACCCGAGTTTTTTTCTTTACATAATCCTTTTTCATTTTTCTTTATCAATGCCCGATCTCCTAGTTTTCTGAATTGAAGATTCAATGTATGTTCACTTGAACTCATCAAATGAACCTGAGTTTTTGACATTATCCTTTTCCATTTTCTTATCAGTGCTGCTGTCTTTCACAATGCTAGCACAAGATTCTGTGACGGGGCCCGATTTGGATTAGGGGCTGAGGTAACTCATCAATCTAGTGGAATTCTCATATTCGGTTTATCTTTAAATGACTTGTATCTATAGGTTGGAATAAGTACCAGTAGGATTCATGCTCGTGGTCCGGTAGGAGTTGAGGGGCTGTTAACGACAAGATGGTAGGAGTTGTCCCCACTTGATTCCTACATTTTCTTTCATAAGAATGATTTCATAGTGTACTTATATGCATGTGTATGTATGTACCTATTGCAAGCATTGGTTCCCATACAGAATTTTGATCACTCAAGAATTGGTTGATCAGTCATCACTCGCCAAAGCTTTTCTGTGCAGGATACTGAGAGGTAGAGGACAAGTTGTGGATGGTGATAAAGGGGTAGTTTACACTCACAAGGATATGCAATAGCTGTAGTTCCTGCAAATGAAGTTAGTCTGTACCCTTCAGTTCCTAAAAGTTAGTCTGTACACTTTTGAATAGTTTCTTGGAGTTTGGTCACTCAGTTTAAGATGTAATAATACACCATTATCGTGTTTTTATTATATCGTCAATGAAATATTATTTCACATTAATTAAAATTTGGACCGAAGTTACAAATTTAAGATTTAAAAGGTTCACTGATATTCGACTATTATAAGATCGAATAAAGATTGAATAAAATTAAAGAATTTAAAATATGCTTGAAAGAAATTATTCTTGAAAGTTTAATTGAAAAAAATTGTTAAATGAAAATTTATTTATTTCTTTTAGTTTATAAAAATTTATTAATTTACTAAAATTGAATTATTAATTAATAAATAATAAGAGTTATTAAAATAATTTTATCATTGAACAAGTTAAGTTTTTTAATCATTGATTTTTATACTTTAAGATATTGTAACTTGTAGGTCTTCTAAATAAAGAATATTTTATTTTATATTACGTATAATATTATCACTTATTGATATTTTATAACGTAACTATTTAAAATTTTTCTTTGAATATGCAAAATTTAACTTTTCGATTCTCTTCACTTTAATATCTTTTTTTGTTAAAAATTGATATGTTTATTAATTAATCGGTCAATTTTTGTAAATTAATAAATTTTATAAACTAAAATATACCAATTATTTTTATTTAACATTTTCTTTTTTAAATAAACTTGAAATCTTTTAATTTACAATAATAATATCTTTAAATCATATTTCAATTTTTTTACTTTTATTTAATTATCACAATCGTATTTCAAATTCTTTTGTCTTTCTTCTGTAACTTACTAGATTTTGTTGATATAACCCGTAATTAACACGTTTTTCTTTTTGTTTTTATATCGTCATTTTTTATTGTGTATTGAATAAATCATTGAAATTTTGTGTTACGAACATACCATTCTCAAAGTTGCCTACAAGAGGTGAGTATCGCTTTATTGTAAAATTTCAGACTAAATGAGGCGTCACTTTATTTCAAAATTTTAGACTGACTGTGATGATAATGATTGTGAGGCTTCCATGAATGTCATAAAGCTCTAATTCACCCGTATGCAATTCTCTGGGATTGTGTCTATGTAG
>JANJEY010000162.1:105752-117228 GCA_024703695.1 Erythroxylum cataractarum
TGATACCTTTTCTAGCTTTTGATATTTGATTTCTAGATCTTGCATATCGTTGCTATTATACTAATTTAACTTTTAGACCAATACAACAGACATACCATTCTCAAAGTTGCCTACAAGTGGTGAAACGTCATTTTATTGCGAGATTTCAAACTAGGTGAAGCGTCGCTTTATTTCGAAATTTTAAACCGAATGTGATGATGATGATTGTGAGGCTTTCATGAATGTCATAAAGCTCTAATTCACCCGTATGCAATTCTCTGGGATTGTGTCTATGTAGATGTTAAAGCTTATGACAAATACTAGTCCAAAGTTCAATGTCAGAATAAAAATTTATAAACAAAATTATCTCATATTGAATAAGAATATAATAATAAAACGGGTTATACATAAAAATATATCTTACTATCGTAGAAATTTACATAAAGTGGAAGACGATCAATGTTTCTCAAACTCTAGAAATGGAGGCATTTGAGTCAACTCTAGAAAGCAATCACCAAATCTCCTGCGTGAAAGTTGACATAGCCACACGATCCAGGCTCAATCAATACAGAGATACATCATCTTCAAGAATTCAAGCCATGTGTTATCACTAAGACCATGGCTTTTGGGATAAGAAAATAAGCTCGCTTCACATAATCCCTACATGATGTAGCAGTGTAGCTGGTTACCTGGAATGATTAATTATGAGAAACTAGATCAAACAATCTCCGGTACCATCATGTTGGTGCCTCAGGCCATAAAGTGTTTCCATGAATCAATTACCCATCCATGCAACCAACAAAGTGGTCTGAAATCGCTTGTCCGTAAGTCAGAACCCCAACTTGAGCAGTTATCTCATGACCAACCATCGTACTAAAAGTTAAGGTGGTTTGAGATTTGTTTGGTATCACTCAGCCGAAGAATCAGAACGAATTCTTTCGTACAATTGATAGATCAGTGTAGATTTAGACATCTGAGGTTCCCTCTCGAGGACTCCAATTACATCCTTAATAGAAATTGTACGTGCCACCCTGATTGGAGGCACGATGGCTTGGTTCCTTCCACGTTTCCTGAAAGCTCCTGCCAAACCACACATACGATGTTAAGAAACACCAAAGAAGGAAAAGAAAAAGGGAGAGAGATAGAGAGCAACACATAGGAAAGATCGCAAATTCAAACACTATTTCAGGTACTTACCAGATGCATTAGCAGAAGCTGAAGTAGTCCTCTTTTCAACATCTTGATTATCCTTCAGATTTCTTCCAGAAGTAGACTGAGGCTTCCGGTTGGAATCTTTTGCTGACTGGGAACCAGATACTGTGTCAGTACCTCCTTCACGTTTTTGTCTCGCTTGCTCAGCCATAAGTTGCCATTTTGATAGCATATCATCAACCCCAACAGCAGCTCGTGCAGCGACATTTGCAGCGGTTGTCCTCATTTTGTCATCCTCCTCCTTATTAGCCTGTATAGAAGACATACTACATAATTATAGTACACTTTTCCTTTTCCTTCGGAGAGAGATCATGTTCTGATGTTCAGAGTCATTATACCTTTACTGCTTTTGATCGACCTTCATCTTTCTCCTTATCACCTTCAGCTTTGTCATCACTCTCAGGCTGCATTTGAAGATATCAATTATCTGTAAGCTCACGTAGTAAATGTTTGATTCATCCTCGAAAAATACAACAGATTAACATGCAAGGATATTATAGAAATGAAATGCATCTAAGACCACTCACATCGTTAGCTTTTCGGAGCTTCTCTGCTTCGGCCTGTTTTTTCTCCCATTCTTCCCTAGCCTTTCGATTCATTGCCATTATTTGTTGTTGAATATCTGACGTAATTATAGTCCTGTGTCTGGGCTTCTCAGCATCCACCCTCTGCGAAGATCCAATCAAATCAGGTAAGTTTATATGGAGATTGGCAAACATACCCAGCATTACCTATACAAACTGATCGATCATTTAATTAGTGCAGAACTTTGTTACTCAGGAAGCAGTTGTGGGGGGCTGGTAAGGTGTGAGTAAACGGAAACTAACCTGTTTTGACAGCCTGATAAGATTAGCAATCAATCCACGCATTCTTTCCTCCACACTCTGAAGAATCAATTCTGTAAGAATGATGTCAAAAGTGATTGCATAAAGGCAAAAGAAGCTAACATCTCACCAAGGACAAGCACCGTTCCACGTCAGCGCCGATATTCTTTAAGCCAAATTTGACCACTGCAACAAACAAGCAAACCAGACATACAACCATATAATTTTGTTAAACAACTCTAAGAAATGAAAAGATGGGCAGATAATATATAAAAGCGATGAGAAAGATATTAACTAATTTCAGCCAATTTTTTCTGCAGTGCAGCTTTATAAAAAATCAGCCTTTCTTCTTCTTCTTGAACAACCCTCCGTGATGCCTCCGAAGCCCGACTTTCCTCCTTGGGCCCAGTTAATAGTTGTTCTTCCTCTTCCTATACAAAACATCATTGTCAGTACTCTGGACCCATTATAACGTAGATTTTGTAGGCTTTCACACTAATGAAATATCATACCCGGAGATTAACTCCACTGACAGCAGTAACATCATTGAGTTGTTCAATGCTTTGATCCAAAAGGGCTCCTACTTTTTGCTTCTTACTGCATGGCATCACACCAAATGACGAAGGACAGTTGGTCTTGGAAAACCGAAAACGACAAACCATTTGAAGCATTTTCTAAAGGCTAAGCATCAAAAATACTCACCTCGGCATGGGTGGTGAAGAGACAGGACCTTCAAGTGGCTTCTTTTGTCCAACAGTAGGTTTTTTGGGAGGTGTTCTTATGTTCACTCCAGAAGATGATGCTACAGGTGTCATTCGCGAGCCTACCTGCAACATTTATAAGAAAGAGAGATTCAAGTAACAGATCGATACTTACAGATTAGTAGATACTCAAACTTGACGTCATTGTTGATAAACAACCCAAAATTAGTTGCTACAAATTGTTATATAAGCCCCAATTGGCTATATATTTTTGCAAAACCTAGCCCAATTGGCTATGCAATTGATTATATTATAAGAATAACCAAAAGGAAATGCCTATTCGTAAGAAAATTTTTTACATAGCTCTATACCAGACTCAAAAATTCAACAAATTTGGCAAAGACTTCCATTCTTAAACTTACTTAAACTTATTGTTTTTACCTTTTAAACTAATAGAAAGATTTGCATGCCTAAAGCAATGGCACTCCAAAATCACTCTTCAGATAACTAAATGCAGTAGAAAGCCCACCATAAAAATATTACCTGGACGTTTGGGTCCAACTGAGTTGTAATCGAAGGGGGAATTGTATTTGTCGGCATTGAAATAGGAGGTGCTCCAAAACCAATTTTAGAAGATTGAGGTAAAGAATCCTCCTTTATACTTGCTGAAATTGAACTACCCTGTTCAATGTTTGTGTTGGCAGACATCCCTTGAGGGTTAGAAAACTGGGATTTATGTTGCTCAGTAGTCACATCAACAGGTTCCGGTTTCACATAATTTATCGATGAAAAAGAGGCTGAACTTTGTTCCTTGTTAGCTGATGCTTGCCAGGGAGCTGCAGTCTGTTGCAGTCCTGATTTGTTAGTATAACGTGAAACAGTATTGCCCTGCACTTTATTAGCATCATTAAGAGAAGTCTGCCTCTCAAACTTTGGTCCATTGATCATGCTCATTGCCTGGTTTGAGCCTCCTAATTGAGTTGTAACCACATTTTGATGATGCGACATTGGCCTCATTTGCTTATCATGAGGCTGTGGCTTAACAGATGAAGCAGATGTATTGACATTTGTTCCAGAATAAGGTCGATAATTACCCCCACTACCCCCGTATATTGAAAAGGAGCTCTGTGGAAAATGCAGATGCTGTTGCTGCTGAATGTTATGCCCAGATGTGGATATTGAAGACCGATCTCTCTCCTGATTGACCGTGCCTGTGGTGGAGGTAGGAATCTGGTTTGTTTGCATTACATGAGAATCTGGCTGATGTTCCATCTCTCGAGCTTTCTGAGCATTGTTTTCTACTGCCAGATGGCTTGAATCAGTCTGCATTTGAACGGAAGAAGAAGGATTATGGGATGTATCTGGAGGATTAGCTCCTTTCTGATGAAGTACAAAAGAATGGGAATCAGTAAACTGGGTAGAAGGAGATCTGGTAGGCATTCTCACCTGATGTTGACGTGCTAAGACTTGAGACTGTAACTGGGATTGGTTGGAAGCAACCTGCAGTGTGATGAGAGAACTGGTTTAGCTTAACAACAAGAGGAATCCCTCGTCATTCACTTACAAACCTGTGTTTGCAATAGTTGAACTGCCGACCTAAGTACTTGATCCCCAACAATACTCCTCATAAGCCTGACAAATTGATCTTTAGGAATTTCATTTTTCTAACAAAAAAAGTGAAAGAGAAATCAGGTTGGCATATATGTTACAGCCCAACACAAACAAAAAAACAGAACAATAACCAATCAGACATGTATTAGAGACTCACCCTCAGTTTAGTAAACAGAGTTGTAAGCTGCATCTCTCTGTCTTTATCAAGATGGGGTTTCAAGGCAGGTAACAGCAACCCAAATGGTATCTGCTTACTCTGAGGTTTTTGGTTGCCAGCCTGCTCCATACCAGTGGTCTGTTGACTACCTGCTTTCTGCAGCTTAAGGAATTGAGAGTCAAAGTCTGAATTTTGCTGTTTTTCAGTCTCAGAAACTGTAACTGAACTTTTTTCGGACATTTGTATCCCAGCTGTTTGAGGAGTCTGAATTGGAATTTGCTGCTCCTTCGCTTGTTGAGGAGTATCATTCGGTTGCATCTGATGTAACAAATGAACATTAGGTTCCAGTGAGATGTCTTGCTGTTGTTGTTGACCTTCGGCTGCAGAAACATGCCGATTTAGCTCCACCATAGAAGAGGGCTGTTCTTGTTGCTGCTGCTGTTGTTGTACATTTTGCTGACTAGTACCAGAAATATTTTCTTCCTGTGTTGTAGTTTGCCAATTAGGATGCACCTGACCATAGCTTTGATTGCTTTCTTGAGAATAAACAGCTGTATTTCATTTTAACAATCAAAAAGTACCAAAACAAGTCTAAATGGAACATCAAAGTAACAACAATGACCAATAATATAAACCAATCTTATTGCCATCCTTCAATCATCCACCACAATTAACATTAAACCAATAACCGAACCAAATTGATCAGGAAAAATGGATATGAAATCAATACCAGTGCCAGAATCAGACGGCTGAGAAGTGGACACATCCCCGCCTATATCACGATTGAGAGCAGCTTGGAACGCATCCACGTCAGCGCCGGAATGCATACTCTCGTCCTGTGAAACGTTGCAAGGAGGACCACAAACAATTTGAAGCATTCCAACAACTCAATTCAGCGAATCAAATATTACAACAAAAAGAAAAGCTACGAAGGTCGAATACCCACCTCGTCTTCCTCGAGGATCTTCATTATTGAAGGGTCCATGACTGTACAAGCGCAAGATCACCTCCGCTAAAGGCTCACTCGTAAGGACGTGCGAGCTCTCTTGTCTTCTTCCTTCGTGCTCTGACACAGGTTTGCTCTTGGCATAAACTGCGAAAGAACCACAATACTCGGTATTGTTAAGAGAGAGTGAGAGACGGTAAAGCTTATAGATGAAATAAAAGCCATAGATGGGCCTAAGCTTGCTTTGCTTGTGGGTTGGGATTGGGAAAGGGCTTGGTCTCAACTTTCACAGTATAAAATTTATGTTTAGGTGACATTATTTTTTAATGGCCTCTTTTAACTTATTTTTTAAAAATAATTTTTATTATTTTAACAAAAATAACAAATTCTGCTAGCACACAGGATCAAATAGTACGCAATCTTATTCCTCACTAATAAAGAAACTGTTTTTAAATGATTTATATGAAAATTTTATTATATTTATAAATTTTTAAATTATTTGAAAATATCTATGGTATAAAAAATTTTTAAAACTAATTTTTATAATGTTTTTTCCAAATTAATTTAAAAGAAATTACTGTTAAAATTACGTAAAAATAATTATATAAATTTTATCACATATACAACAATAATTTGATAAACAACTAAAGATTTATTTTTATAATTTCCAAGTATTTTAAATAACTTAGAACAACATGTTAATTATTGGAATTTATGTTATTATTATAATTTTAATTAAAATAATTTTGAAAAATCAAATTATAAAATATATTTTTCAATCACTTAAAAATAACAACATTTTTAAATAAATGAAATTGTAAAGGCCTTTGAGGTTTAATCCCCTCTTACATGGTGAGAAATTACTGAAATTAACTTGTTATATATTGCAAATTACTTGTTTTGAATAAATCAATTTACAATTTAAAATATTTAGAGCCAACATACAAATAATGGTTTACTTTAATCTTTTTCTCACCTTTTATCTGAATTTCTTGGAAAGGAGTTTGGACCTGCGCGGTGAAGATTAGCATCGAGGAGGAGTTTGGTTTTCACTTGAAGAACTTGCACGTACTGAGTTAGTGTATTACAACCGAGTTACAAATGTAGGCTACAAAAGAAGCGTTACCCAGATTTAATGTTCTTTCAATTCAGCTGCATCCTCCCCTATAACCCAGATAACTGTTAATATAAGAACCCGAAATCCTAACTGGCACCGGAACCAGACAAATTCCGGTCATTTCTGGTCCCTGACATAAGAATGGCAAGATATGAAACAATCTTCTCTGGTTTCCTATCTGATAGGTAACAATGAATTGAAGCAATTTCTTCTTTCATCTGCAAAAGAAATTCCATCAAGAAACAATCTTCTCTGGTTTCCTATCTGATAGGTAACAACGAATTGAAGCAATTTCTTCTTTCATCTGCAAAAGAAATTCCATCTTGATACTATCTTCTCCAACAGGAACCCAGGCTGTGTAAACAAACTTTTATAACGCCATGTTGTCCTGATATGTACAGTGATCTCAGGTAAATAACAACTCAGCTTCTAAATTCGATAATCTCAGGAACGTAGAAGACGTTTTTCACATGTTAAGATTCTGTAACTAGCATGAGGGCCCTCAGACGTATCACGCACAGTTGCTTGCCAACCCATAGCTTTTGTTATCTCCAGAAGTTCATCCATTACATCGAGAGAATCACGGATATATACCCTGCCTCCAGGCCTGAGGATGCGATCCATCTCAAGCATGATGGTGGACATATTACATCTGATTTGAATAAGTAAGCCAGTTAAGAGAACTTACGTATAGAAAATCAATTAACTAGAATCTCTAGCAGTTTGTAACCACAGCAAATAGTGGGATACCTTTTCCTTTCAATAGAAAAGAGGCCAGCAGCATGCAACAAATCGTAGGTTCTTGGATATGTATCGAATGGCTCACACCTGAAAATATGAAGCAATATCTATTAAGGCCAAAGGGATTTCCAATTGATAACAAGAACCTTCAATATCAAAATCCAAAATGTGAATTAGTCCTTAACAAGTTAATCAGGTCAAGGGATAGTACCAATCATGCATAACCCCTATCAGTCCTCGGTCATATATGACAGGCAAGGTGTTGGGCCCACTAACTGGAACCACGTTCATGACCCAGCAATCAAGGCCTAGATCAATCAATGAGGCAGCAAATCTACCAAAAACAAGAATAAAGAGGTAAAAGAATAGCCAAAATAAAGTCAATAGATAATTGAATAATTTAGCATCGAGTTCTATATATATATTACCCTCCAAAGCCAGCTTTCATGTCCAGCACATTTCTTAATTTAAACTTCTTCCAGTGCCAAGCACGGATATATCCGTTTATTGTTTCATACCAATACTTCGATTCTGCCTTGAATAGTTCTTTTCTTGCTATGTATGCATCAATCTGTATACTCTGAAGCCTATCAGGAGGACTATGCAAACGGGCAGGCCATGTTGTAACATTAGCCCCATATCCATCCTCAGGAAGCCGAGTAATACAGGGTTTCAGATCTACATACCTAATAGCATTATACAAACAAGTCATAATGGATAATACCTCAAATCTCATGACTTGAATTAGTATGAAATTGCTATCTATATATTCTCCTCAACATGTATACTAAATGAGAGTCGACACCAAGTGGATCAAATCTGTAGCAAAAAACTGGCATCAGATCACCATAATATGTGAGAAAAAACATGTTTCACAAGGCCTTTGAGTTTCAAGAGGCCAGACTGCAGTGTTGGACCAACCGATGAATATTGAAAGGAAAGGAAAAAGAAGTTTATCAAATTGTGTTGGCAAGAGATCAAACAGTACTGCCACTTAATATCACATATTATCTGTGCACAAATATCTTATCAGTAAAGCATAGAAGGCACTTTATAAAATTTAGAAGATGATTCTTAAGATACCAAACATTGTCGGGGTCATCATCTCGATCACATAGTGGAGGTGTTGTTCCGGTGTCACGGCTTAAGTAGCAGTTATTATTCATGGGCTTTTTCCAAATTGCAATATATCCTTCCTTCTTTACAAGCTCCCAGCAAAGACGTCTTGTAAGCTTAAGCATCTCTGAAGGATGTGAAGGAACACTAACCAATGAGCCAAATCTAATTGCTAAAAAGATAAATGTAAAATCATTTTTAGTTAGCCAATAAGCCCACTACTGCATATCTACATCTGATCTTTGATCTGGGGGTTTTATTAGAAGATATATTCATAATGTAAAGGTAACTAAGCATGAACTTATTGAGGATCCATAATCTAAACCACTATGGTTAATGTGTACTGCAACCTATAACATGGGATGAGAGAAGAAGAGAAGTCATGAAGATAATACTTGGAGAGACAATATATCCTGAAATGCAAAACTTTCCAAAACCTAACAAGCACTTGATTAATGAGAAACCAGTTGATACCTTCCCACTGTTCCAGTAAGATCTCTTCATGCTTATAAACTGGCTGTGCAGCCCATGCGAAGTATCCCCCTGCCCGGAGCATCCTATTGACCTCAAGGAGCAAGATTCCATCTTCATCATGATATTTGAAAGGAAAAGATAAAGTACAAGGTGTCATATAAGACGAGTTCATAACATTAAAAATGAGTAAAACTCAAAAAGAACCAAGAGATAACCTAACAGGCATGCAAGTTTACAAAATTAGGAAAACCTTGTCTTTAAGTACTACCCAAAAAAAAAAGATATGCACAGGGCTTAATTTCAATTTTCAAGATACAAAAGGAAAAAGAAAGATGATGCAAATCATTTAAATAGCAAAAGAAGCATAGAGCATGTAAAACTGTGATTACTATTGATAAATAGGCCTCATATTTTCACCATGTAACATAATGGTTCCTGGGTTCTCACATAATTAACCTTTAGTTTTGCAGCCAAAAGCTAAATTGGATAGACATACCATCGCGAGTCCAGTTGATTCTGCATCTAGAACAATGAATCAATTCGAAGGCTTGACTCGGATATAATAACCGGTGAGTTGCAAATGCAGCCACCATTGCAGGTACACCACGCTCAAGAGCAAATTGAATCTGGTTCTCATGAACATCTTTCGGAGCAATTGACATGGTTAAGACATTCCGTGAGAGCAAATAGGCACCAAAACTTGCAACACCGCATCCAACATCCATAACAGTACGAGTTTGACTACCAAATGTAATATCTGGGACCATCTACATTGACAAAAGGAACATCATGTATCAAGTTGGTATATCAAGCCCAGAGACAAATCTAAATCAAGAAGTTAAGAACCTCGGCAATCTGATCCAAGTATTTATCTGCACCATGAATGAATTGTGTACCACCACCAGGAAACCTAAACTTGTTCTTCACTTTAGATATCCAGTTTTGACCCCCTTTATCCTCAACCAGACGGGAGTGAGGAACATTATTATACCATACCTGTATGAAATCATGAATCCTAATAAAAGTCTTGGACAGTAAGGTAAATGAATGTTTTTTCAGTAGATGAGAATAATCAGTTCACGAAGATTCGACAGAATAACCAGCAAATACTACATCCAATAATGGCTACCAAATTATCGGCAACCCAATAGCTAACGTCAAGGAGTTCCGAGTCAATATCACATTTTCACTTTCTGTCATCTACTTTTAATACTGTTATGACACAGGAATCAAACGAAGGCCAAATGAAAAGTTCAGTTTATTGAACTCCAATGAAACAGCCACTTCAACTCGTAAGAAGAAAATAATGGGCTTCAAAAGCAGCAGTACCTCATCGCGACTCCTAGGCCACGGAATCGGCTGCCTGTACCCTCTCGGCGGGGGAACCAAACAATTCAATCCACTTCCCTTCTCCGGACAATGCCTCTCAAATCTCTCTCCTCTCTCCCTAGATTTCAATTTCTTAATCGCCCCCACATTGTCCAAACAAGGAATGTACTCCCTCATTCCCTCTTTACAAAGCTCAAATCTTTTAATCCTAACCCTAGAACCCTCCCCCTCACTCTCAACCTCCGTCTCATTCCCCCAATTCTTCACTTCCGCCGGATCAAACTCCCCAACCTCGAAATCATCGCTCATTTTCCCCTCACTATCTATAATCCCAAACGTCCGATTCACCCGATCCGACTGCGGCTGTGGCGGAGGTGGAGGTGGAGGCTGCAAAACAAGATCGCTGACATTAAAATCCTTGTTGTAATTGGGCGAAACTCCGACGGACTCGCCCGGCGTAGAGAAAAACACAAGCTGCTGGTAACCTCCATTAGACCAATGCTTGCCCAGGTAAAAGAAGGTTAAAGTGATGAAAACGAAAGCTGTGATCTTCAAGATCAGAGGGTTTTTGAAGAGATCCATGTGATCAGAGATGGTTTCATCTATGGGTTTACGAGCACTATAGATCTTCGATGTGGCGAGTACTCAGCAGCTGCTGTTACGTTATCCGATGTTAGTGAAAGAGTGTGATACTGTGTTTTGTTAGTTACGTGTGTCGGTGAAGGCGGTTAATTTTGATTGATTTGTATTTGGTACCGAACTTAGCAAGAGATGGCAAAATGAGTTTGACCCGTAATTATACCGTAAAATAATATTATTTTATACAATTTAAATTAAACTTAAATTAATTAACTTCAAAAGAAATACAAAGTAAGTCTTAAGATCAACTTAAGTCGAGTTAACGACAATTTTAACTTGACTTCATTTATTAATATACCTAAACTTAATGTTAAATATCACATTAAAAAAATTTAATCAACTTAAATTTTATTTATTAATTTTTAATTTAAAATTATATAATTTATTTTTATCCTAATTAATGATATTTTATTTAATTTTTATGATATTAATTAATTTTATATTTTATTAAATTTTACTTTATATATATTAATAACTTAGTTAATTAATATTAAAATTATTTTTAAAATTAAATTACTGTGAGTATATTTATTATTTAATCAAAAATTTGCACCGCCCTTCTCCTCGGCGCGTGACCTACCCGTCACAGATTAATGCGTGCTATTTATTCTTAACGACATCATTTGCTCT
>JANJEY010000162.1:126209-137509 GCA_024703695.1 Erythroxylum cataractarum
GACTTTATTTAGTGTCACATGCTGGCTCTTCTGAGGCTGGTGCAATAAGTCCATTTTTTATACTCAATTTTTGTGACCTTCCTCACCTATTTATGTGATTTTGTCTTTTACAGATCAAATCTCAAAGTCGACCGATTGGCACCAACAAGGGGCAGCGGGCCAACGACTCCACCGAACACATCTCATAGGATGGCGACCATCTCCTCCCGAGTGGGTCAAGTTAAACACTGACGGTGCTTACAACTGTTCCTCATATTCCACTGGGGGCCTTCTCCGGGACAGCACAAGTAATTGGCTTGGAGGCTTTGTCCAGAACCTCGGATGGTGTTCTCCGGTTTCCGCAAAACTCTAGGGAGTGTATACTGAACTCATCATAGCGTTAAACTTAGGCTATCGACAGATTGAACTTGAGGTGGACTTGGAAGTGGTGCTTAATTTTCTCTCCTCATCACCCCGACGATCCGAGACCCACAATTCCATAATCACAAGGATCAATGAACTGTTCACCAGGAATTAGACTGTGGTACACTGGCATATCTATCGCGAGGGTAACCGATGTGCAGACTGGTTAGCATCCTATACCAGGCACTTTGCGCTAGGTCCCACTTATTTTGAAACTACACCCATTAAGTGCCTTGTAATCTTCTTAAAGGATAAGTCAAGACTCTGTTTCTCTTGACTCATTATATAAGGTGTCTTTTTTCCTATTAATTAAAAAAATGAAGTTTTTTTTGTCTCTTTGGCAGCTCGAAGACTACTTGTCGAAACAAGAAACTATGTGAGCTCTGATATTGACTAGGATCAGACCCATATTTACCCATCTATCACGGAGTAGCCTAGCGGTAGAAAGGGGGAGAGAATTGTGAGAAAGGTCGTGGGTTCGAACCTTGGGAGGAGCAGCCTCTATTTGAGGTGTTGTAATCCCCCCGGTAATGATAACTCATCCTTTGGATATAGGTACCTCTGATACTGACTAGGATCAGATCCGGATTTACCCATCTATGAGTCTGAGTGGGTGGCTCATAGGTCCCAGATAATCGAGTCAAGCCCGAACCCTGAGTTATCAAACAAAAAAAAAGAAAACCATGTGAGCCCCACAGAGAAGCTCAATCACGATCCAGGTGAATCCATCAAGTGCCGACTTAACAAAACATGTGTTGCATAAATATCCTGGAGCACCTACAATTGGGCCTTAAGGTACTTAAACCACTTGATTCCTCTTTGATGAGATCAATCACTTGATAATGGGGTCATCCATAGTCATTCACGTAAATCATTTAACTTTTATGCTAGATAAGATGTTCCTAGCTCGATCTCAAATGAAACAATAATGGAGAGTGACATTGTTAAAGCACCCAATTAATATAAGCGTGTCATAATTATATCAATAAATCAGTATATCGAAATGATAAATATGTAATTATATTTTTAAAAGGTCATAATTATTTAATTCAAATTGATAAAATAATATAATTTTTCTATTATTGATTAAAATAATATTATATTAATTTTATATAATTAAAAATTTAAAATTAAAATAATATTATTTTAGTTAATCATATAAAATAACATCATTTTGATATCTTAAATTGCATTAAAAATCAAATAAGATCAATACGAATTGTCTATTAATTAAGCTATTTTAAAAGGCATTCATGCTCTTTTCACTACCAAAAAGTCACAATGTAAGTTTTTAAAAAAATTGTAAATTTTAGCGGAAGGCCTTTACGTACATATCGTGTGGTGTAGAAAAGCCCATCTATCCTACATGCTTGGAGGCCGGCCATCTTTTGCCTTGATGGACGTCGCAATTTGTAGTGATTACAACTCAATCATGAGGTCCATCACACACAAATCATTGGACATTTGCTCTAAGCCACATGACACAAAACACAAAGCAAGTGAAAATTATGGGGGCCTACTTAAATAATTTCGGTTGTGGGCTACAGTGTTTTGTTGTATTTTGAGGCCCAAACATGTGGTTTTGCGGTTTCGTACATGCGAGGCCACTTAAAATTTAGTGGCTGTCTATTGTCGGTCGATTCCATTCTATACTGAGCACTTCGAATTTAATTTAATTTATATTTATATATTATAATCATTATTATTACACCCAATCTTAAGTGCCGCAATAAAGTAGTGTTTAGAAAGGTTTGATAATACGCAATTTTACTCCTACATAATAGAGAGACTACTTTTAATAAATCCACGTGTAGATGTGACAATAAAACAATGATACAGGTTAAAAGAGTAGATAAGTAAAACTGACACGTTGAATTATTATGTAAATAAAATCAGAATAAATAAATATAAATATAACTCAATTTTTTAAAAATATTTTAAAACTAAAATATAACGTCTCTTTAGAAGCACCAATATCCAAATGATAAGAGAATAATAAAACATCAAAGAATTCGATTTTGAATAATACAAAACACGAAAATTAAAAAAAATGAACATGTAAAAACACAAAAAAGTCTAAAACCATAAGATTATAATATGAATTATTTTTTGAAACTTTAATGAGTTTATGATTTCTTTTATTAAGACTAATATACATTTTTTAATTAAGATATATTTAAAAGAATTTGTCTTATAGATGCAATTTAACCTATTTTTACTTTCAATTTAACATATAAATTATTAGAGGTGAAATACAACAAATTTAACTTAAATAACGAATAATACTTCCTCTTATTTAAAACGAATGCCGTTTTAGAAAGATTTTAATTATTCAAAATAAGAGTCGTTCTTGACTTTCCATGCATGTCTATAATTTTACTTCTAAAATTACTTTTTAATTTCTCTTACATCTTGATTACACAGATTGCATGTTCATGTAATTTTTCTCACGTGAGTAATATCATTAATAAGGGTATATCAAACATTTCATTAATTTTTTTAATAAATTTTTATTTTTAAAAAATGACCTTTATTTTAAATAAAAAGGAGTAATAATTAAAGAGTTGGTTACCTGTTTTATTACGTGGGATTTACGTATCCAACGTCAACGTATGTAAGGCTGCTAAAAACAAAACCTAGAAAAGCCCGGTTTGGAGGATGATGAGAACTTCCAAACCTCAAAAGCACGACACGTTTAGGTATGTAATGATTGGACTAAAATCCTGAAAGCAACCACGTGTCGCTTTAACAGAGTCCACGCCCCAAGCATATACCCCGCCAAATGCTTCTCTCACACTCCTGCTGTATTCTACGAATGACTCCTTCCAGAAACTTCCTGCCAACGCCTGGTCATAAACTTCAGAGACATCTTGCGGCCCACGATGCGACACGTGTATAATCGTCCCACGTGAGCATCCAACGTGGCACACCCATTCCCCTGAAAATGATACGCTCTTTCACACGCAAACTCCAATCAGCCTCCAACCAAACACTTCTCTCTCTCTCTCTCTCTCTCTCTCTCGATTTTCTCTTCTTTGAGGACGAAGAAGAAGACATGAATGGGGAGGGAAACGGAGAAGAGGAGAGACTAAAAATGGCCAAAGAGAGATTGGTTTTGATGTGGGGATATCTTCCCGGAGCTTTGCCTCAGAGATCTCCGATTTTGTCGCCGGTCGTCGTAAGAACCGCCGGTTTCCCTTGGAAGGATGTTTGTGGCGGCGGTTGCGGATTCGCCATGGCGATTTCTGGTGCTTTTCGTCTCTGTGCCTCCTTTTCTTTTTTTGGAAATTTGTTGCTTGTTTTTGTTTGTTTCTCGTTGAGTTCGCCAATGGCATTGATTGGGTGAAGTTGTTTCTGTTTTCTTAACTACATTTTATCGGAGTGAGTTTAGTTGCTAAAGCAACGGATACTGACCTATCAAAAAAGAAGCATTCTTTGATTCGTTTCACGAATTGCTTTCTTGTTCTTTCGTTGGTCTTCCGTACCTGCCTTCACGTTGATTTTCCACACATCTTAAGTAGTTCTCTAATTCCTAGATTTCAATCACCTTTTAAAATGAACAATTAATCAAGAAACGATGTTAAAATTCTAGTTGTATCTGGCTAGCCTGCTTTCTTGGCTATTGATTGAAGTTGTGAGATGTCTGTCATAAGTGGGATTGAATAAAACTTGGTATCTTGGCTTCTTGTGAATTAAAGTTGGGTATCAGGGTTTCTGGTTATAGAAATTGTGTTTTTCCTCCAGGGGTTATTATTTTACTCATGATTCTTTGTCAATCAGAATATGGAAAGCTCATCACTTGGGGTTCAACCGATGATCTAGGTCAGAGCTATGTGACATCTGGGAAGCATGGGGTAGTTCAGCATTACATAGAACTTTAGCTTCCTCTTACACTTGTTTGTTGATTTTGTTTCTTCTAACTGAACAAACACTTTCCTGCTTCAGGAAATTCCGGAGCCTTTTCATCTCCCAACTGAAGCTTCTATTGCGAAAGCTGCAGCCGGTTGGGCTCATTGTGTAGCAGCTACCGGTAAATGTGATCTCTTTATTTTCTTTTGAAGTTATCCAGTTGATATTTTCCTGAGTAATCTTATTTGTACAAAGCTCATTCTTGTCTGTGATATCTTTCTGCCTAGAATAGTAAACTAAGATTACTTATGTGACTTCACCACAGACAATGGAGAAGTTTATACATGGGGATGGAAAGAATGCATTCCTTCAGGAAAAGTTTTTGGAGACTTGTCTTCAGCGGGAAGTTCAGAAAAGACTGGTTTTGAAAGACAGAATCCATTTTCAACGGATCAAGGTACTCTCAGATCAGTTTATTATTCAACAAGTTGAATGATGATCTTTTTCTTATTCAAGGCTAATCTAGTATTACTTTGTTGTTGCAGTAAGCCCTCGCGCAAGATCTAGTGGAGGAAGTGGAGCCTTGTCTGCTGTTGATGGTAAAGGATCTGGAGATGAATATACAAAGCGAAGGAGAATATCATCAACAAAACAAGCAGCTGAAGGCTCATCTTCCGGTGATGAAACACTATCTGCACTTCCATGCCTAGTGGCATTGAACCCAGGAGTGAGGATTGCAACTGTTGCTGCTGGTGGACGCCATACTTTGGCATTGTCAGGTAACCAGTGATGGTGCTCTTGTGATCCGGTGTTTAAATATTTGTTTTATGAGAGCAATCTCATATTTGATAGGCTCTAGGAAGCATGAACCTATTGGAGATCTGTTGCTCATTGTTCGACACTTGAACTACCCTAATTCTCCAAGGTTTCAGATATAGGACAGGTGTGGGGCTGGGGCTATGGAGGTGAAGGGCAGCTTGGTTTGGGGTCCCGGATAAGGATGGTTTCCTCTCCACATCCGATACCATGCATTGACTCTTCTTTTGCTAAAGACAGAACAAAAGCATTGTCTCGGGGGGCCACGACATCAGAAGGACAGGGTTTTAGAGTTCCTGGAAATTATGTGAAGGGGATTGCTTGTGGAGGCCGTCATAGTGCAGTAATAACGGGTATGCATTTTTCACTTTTCTTTGATGAATTACTAAGCGTGGTTCAAGTTACAGAAGCAGAAATGACCTGTTATATAGGTGTTTTGGCACAAAATGTTTTTATTATTGGCAAGCATAGCAAAGACATTTACGAGGAGAACCCTACATCCTGTGCTGGAATTAAAGTTCCTGCTCTATCTGAGATGTAGACCAGACACAATATCCACTACTGTATTACTTCTCTGTCTTTTAGGAATAGCCTGCCTCTAATTATACCTTATTGTTTGATATTCAACTTCACAATAACAGATGCTGGAGCTCTACTTACTTTTGGCTGGGGACTCTATGGACAGGTAATTTGGACTCATAGCCAATAGCAGTGATGGTTTGTTCTAGAGGATTATATGTTCAGATTTAGCATGCATAAGATATTCCAAAAATAAAATGATCACTCTGTATGCTAATATTGAAAATGCTCAAATCTGACAACATTTTCTGTACCACTCTTCTGGAACAATCCGTGGTGAATTTAACATAGTCATTCTGTTACCAACTAAGCCTACTTTGTTATTCCAGAGGTCTGCAGGTGCCATACTTCGCTAGATTGAAGTGCTAAGCCACAATATATTTCTTCTCTGTCTCTTCTACATACTTAGTTCCACTCCCTAAACCCTGCCTGTTTATTTCTCTATTAGTTCTACTCCCTAAACCCTGCCTATTTATTCCTCTATATCTTTTTGTGCATGATCAAGTATGACTCCTGTTAAAGAACCACCACTCACTTGATCTTGTTTTATTGCTTACTGCTTATATACATATCTGCAACTTTTCATTGGCTGCCCAGGCTTTATATTTCATTCTATTGGATGATGTCTTTGCTGTACCTAAAAATTGCCACTAAATGATCTGAACCTTGGTGAAAGTTTGTTACACTGATCATAAAACTACAATTCTTCTTCCTGACACAACATACCAAAAAGTTTTGCTTGTCATGGTTATAAGCACATCTTGCCTATTGGCAATCCCTTTGTCTGCTGTTGTGGTCATTTCTGTCTCTGGAAATCATAGACTAGAATTTCTATCATTGAAAAACTATCATGCCCTACATTAACTGGCTCGTATAAATTGTTGATTCCTATATCCCTCCCTGGCACTGGTTGGAATATCTGAAGTTAACCATTCTTCATAATCAACATGTAGGTAAAGTAGATAATGGTGGAGATAAAAACACTGTAGATGTTGAAGATGAGGTTCACTCTACAAGGAATCTTCTTCTTATTCTCTTAGGTGCATAGCTTTCTTTAGTTGGTGAAATTTCGTTCCTACAATTTAATCATTTCATTGTTTTCTCTAGTGTGGGCAAGGAAGTACAGATGATGAGTTGAGCCCAACTTGTGTGTCTTCCTTATTGGGCATTAGAATAGAGGGTGTTGCCGCAGGGCTTTGGCATACTGTCTGCATTTCTGCCGATGGTGATGTCTATGCATTTGGTGGAAATCAATTTGGGCAGTTGGGAACAGGAAGTGATCAGGCTGAGGTATGGAACTTATTTAACACTACTTTCGTGATGTTGCTCCTTCCTGCCTTCTTATCTTTCTCTGTTCCAGCAGTTTATTGTCGTGTTATTTCTTTTTTATATATATTATTTAATGTTTTTCCCAGTGTAACGCTTTTTATGCTATTAACTTCCATTTTCATTGAATTATAAACCAGACTATCCCTAGGCTCTTGGATGCTCCAAGTTTGGAACATATGCATGCAAAAACTGTTTCATGTGGAGCTCGACACAGTGCTGTAGTAACAGGTATGTGAATTTATGGGCTGCATATGCATCCTTTATTGCTGATATAGATAGTGCAGATTTTGCAACTGTTGAACATTATATGACATTGTCCAAGTCCCCATCCACTTGAATCTCCTTCCTCCATGTCGCTGGTAACCCCATTTTAAGATGTGGGCAAAAACTAAGAAACAATTAACCGGATATGCTTGGGACATTGAATTACCATAGTTCTTCAACCTGAACTGAATATAATGATTAGGTTTTGGGATTAACTGGTAGTTAATGGAAAACCTGTCTGTAATTAGTACACCTTTAATCATGTTAAAATCATGGTCTAGCTGGTCCTAGAATGCTTTTTTTAAGACTTTTGGTGCTCTTTATGGTTTTTCTGCATCTAGCTCAGAGTCTTATATTGGACTTAATACTTACACTATGCTTCTATTTTTTGAAGAGGAGGGGAAGGTCTTCTGCTGGGGATGGAACAAGTATGGCCAGGTAAATACTGATTAAAACTAGGCATGGAAACCTCATGCATCAATATTGACGGTGCAACGGTTTTCCTTTCTGCGTCGGAACTATTACTAGATACTAAGTTTTATTTTGAATGCAGATACTTCTACGATGCTCCTGTGAATCAGGAAAATTAATGCAAATACACGCAAATAAACATGCGTTATTTCTAACATGTCGATTTCTGAAACAGCTTGGTCTCGGCGACGTGATCGATCGTAACATTCCGTCTCAAGTTACGATGGAAGGTTGTGTTCCAAAAAATGTGGCATGTGGATGGTGGCACACCCTACTTCTGGCTGAATCACCTGTTTGAGCACATCTGACTTATCCAAGCCTCGGCTCAGTTTTGTTAGTTTTTGAAGTTCCAGAGGCTAATGCATATTGAACCCTCCCCTCACTCTTTTCCCACAACCTTGTAGGTAAATTATAAATACAATGGTTAGCATACACAAAGCTTTGTTTTTAAATCTTGTTTTCTTTTTTCCTTACGCAGGCTCACTGTAGCTTAGTTCCATATGTTTAACAGGATGACTAGAAGTGACCTGTTGATTTTTAGACGTAGACCATGACTTAGGTTGTCTTGTATATTTGTCTCATTATGTAAGAAAGAGCCCTTTAAATAAGGTTGACGTATACGTTTGACCAAAGTATCTTTCAACGTATTGGATATACTGGTATATGAACTGCATATATGAATATATATTTATATAGTTTATATATGTAAAATAGTTTATGAAATAACTAATTTTCTTAATAAATAATTTACTAAATTCAGTTAAGCAATTTGTTTAACTGATAATTATAATTTATGACCAATAGATGCATTACGTTTTTTATTGCTATGCCCAATATTTGTATTTAACGCAAGAATTTAATATTTTTGCAAAAATTTCAACAACATAATATATAATAAAATCTTTAAATTTATTTCTTTAGATATATGATTATATTAGTTAAATAACTGTTTCATATTATACAATTAATCATATTAATTTATGAAATACATTTAAATAAAATAAGAAAAAGAAACACAAAAGGAGCTTATTTATAGTCGATCATAAGGCATAACCCTTTTAAGGTAGAATCCTAATTCTCAAGTCAAATCAAGGAAATTAGTTGGTAAGTACGTCAAAGCGTACCCAAAAGATATCATAAGAATCTGATTTTGTAATAATAACGACCAAAGCCACTAACTCCTCTGTCCGATGCCAACACCACCACCGATCCCTTCACTCTTAATGGCGGCGATCCTGTTGTCCTCCGCCACCTACGTCTTCTCCGCTTATCAATGCCCCAACTGTGGACCCACTGCCGTTCCATACCCACTAAGCACCGGACCAAACTGCGGCGACCAGTCTTACAAGATACGGTGCAACTCAGGCTCACTCGTCTTTGACACAGAAATCAACTCCTACCCGATAATCTCCATCAACCCCACAAACCAACGGCTGGTGATCCAACCCGCGAGTCTCTCCTCCAACACATGCGTAACAACAGACTACATCCAACATGGATTACAGCTAAACCACAGCCTTCCTTTCAACATAACAGGTTCGAACACCGTCATGCTTCTTAACTGTTCCGAGATGGTGCTCTTATCACCGTTAAACTGCACGTTGAACAGCTTGTGCCATGCCTACGTGGAAGCAAGGCTATCCCCACCGTGCTGTGAGACATCCGTTTGTTGCACTTTCAAGGCGGGTAGCTCCACGACGGAGCATATGATCGAGGTTCGTGATATTGGTTGCAGAGCCTATGTGAGTTTCGTGGACTTAAACCCTAACTTGCCTGTGGAGAAGTGGCCAAGCCCTGGTGTGGAGATTCAGTGGGAACTACCGAAGGAACCCATGTGCACGTCTCGGGCGGATTGCGATCAGAAGTCAACATGTAGACCCGACCCGAATGACGTTGGGACCAAGAGGTGCTTTTGTAAAGAAGGCTCCTGGTGGAATCCATTTCAAGGAGATTGTGATCAGAGTAAGTCATACTGTGAATGATATTTAACTTTTGTCAGATTGCACAATTCCGTATTTAAATCAACCGAAGTTTTGTGCAGATTATGCGGGTAAGAATCATTGGAATTTCGTTGAGAAGGCAGCACTAACAGCTGGTACGTTAAAACTTTATAAATGTCGGAAATGGCGTCTTCTTACTCCTGACAGAATCCAAAACTTCATTTCCAGGTTTAATGTCCTTCTTAGGTGTAGCATTTTTGGCGGGTATTGTCAGTAGCATTGCGATATACAAAAGACATAAACGCAACTCGCAAGATCGCCTGAGAAGAGAACGACATAACATCCTGAATGTTGGTGGCAACAGAGCCGCCAAAATATTTTCCGGTAGGGACATACGGAAAGCCACCAACAACTTCTCCAAAGACCGCTTGCTAGGCACCGGCGGCTACGGTGAGGTTTACAAAGGTATTCTTGAAGATGGCACCATTGTAGCTGTGAAGTGCGCGAAGCTTGGTAACGTTAAAGGGACTGACCAGGTAATCAATGAGGTTCGAATTCTATGCCAGGTCAATCATCGAAACCTGGTTAGCTTGCTTGGTTGTTGTGTTGATCTCGACCAGCCAATTATGGTTTACGAGTACATTCCAAATGGTGCACTTCACGACCACTTACAAAGTCGGCGAGGACGTGGAGGAAGAGCACAGCTTTCATGGATTCGCCGCCTCAGAATTGCTCTTGACACAGCTCAGGGTCTCGCTTACCTCCATTTTTCGGCTCTTCCTCCAATATACCACAGGGACGTGAAGTCAAGCAACATACTTCTTGATGACAAGTTGAACGCTAAAGTTTCAGATTTTGGACTCTCCAGATTAGCTTACGATGAGTTGAGTCACATCACAACCTGTGCGCAAGGAACTCTTGGGTACTTAGATCCAGAGTACTACAGAAAATATCAACTAACAGATAAGAGCGATGTTTATAGTTTCGGGGTTGTCTTGCTCGAGCTCTTGACCTCTCAAAGAGCAATCGACTTCAACAGAATGGAAGATGACGTGAACTTGGCTGTTTATGTACTGAGGATGGTGCATGAAGAGAGAGTCATGGAAGTGATAGACCCAATACTGAAAGAGAATGCCATGAGCTTTGAGCTTGAGAGCATGGTGGCAATGGCGTATCTGGGATTGAGATGTGTAGAGGAAAGGAGAGAAAATAGGCCTTCAATGAAGGAAGTTGTTAATGAGCTCGAGTATATACTGAGTGTATCAATGGGAGGGAAGAACAACCTCGGTGTATAGAAGAAGATAGCACACAATGTACAAGGATGATAGATACAACTATACAAGTCTGCCTTGATTTGATTTGTGATTGTCTTATTTCTGTACAAATATCATGTTAAATATTATTGTTAAATATTATGATATGTATTCAATAAATCTTAATCATCTATTTATGTGCTTAATCATCTATTTATGTGAGTTTTATAAAGGTCATGTATGAATCTCACGTGGATCTCGTAAAATGAATAATTGAAATTTCACGAGACAAATTAAAACAGAGTATTATTAGATAGAAGATCTTGTCTCGTCTTATCTAACCCAGTGAGCTTACTAATGTGATGTTCACATATTTTTTAAAAATTAAGAAAATTCA
>JANJEY010000163.1:0-12616 GCA_024703695.1 Erythroxylum cataractarum
CAGAATATAAAAATCAAAAGATGGAGAAACTATGCCAGGATAGTGGCATCATGCATCAACTTTCAGTACCTTACTCACCTCAGCAGAATGGGGTGAGTGAAAGGAAAAACAGGACCGTTGTGGAAATGGTGAGATGCTTGTTAGAGGAAAAGGCCTTACTAAAATTTTTATGGGTTGAGGCTGCAACCACTGCAATATTCCTTTTAAATAGACTACCTACTAAAGCCTTGGAGAAGTAGACATCATATGAAGTGTGGCACCAGAGGAAACCGAATGTGAGAAACTTGAAGATATTTGGATCTCCATGTTATATCCATGTGCCACAGCAGAAGAGAAGCAAGCTATATTCCAAGGCTATAATAGGTGTGTTCATTGGTTACTTCGAAGTGACCAAAGGATATAAAATTCTGATTCCACACAAGAAAGAAGTTAAGATCAGCAGAGATGTAACATTCCTAAAAGATGAGGTTTGGAATTGGTCTGAAGTGGAAGATGACAATGCACGTGTAAAAAGGCTGCTGATGCAAAGAAGCAGATTGTCTGGAGCTACATCAGAAGAAGAATCAAAAGATGAAGTCAGACCACAAACAAAAGAAGAGCACGAACATCCACAGGAGAATGAGGAGGAATCAGAACAAGAAATACAGACTGATAGTGATCTTGAAGATTATGTGGATATCGAAGTAACACATGTATCACTTTGACCATGTCCACTAGTTGTTAATATAAAATTCAATTGTACATATTGTTAGCTAGTAATTAGGAAGATTTTAATTCAATTTTATCTCCTTGAGTGTAGAAGTTACCTTGTGTAAAATCTTGTATTTAACTCTTGTAATCTCATCAATTCCTTGAGTGTAGGAGTTACCTTGTGTAAAATCTTGTATTTAACTTTTGTAATCTCATCAATAGAAATCAGTTGTTTTCTCCATCAATCTCTGTTTCTTTATGGTATCAGAGCCTCTAAACTCTAGCCGAGCAAAACCAGTTTTTTTCCTCCTCTCATCCAAATGGCGATCAATACTGTTAACGGTGACAACTCTAACGCCACATCCCAGGTCATCCAGTTCAATCCCGCGTCCCAACTCCCGATCAAACTAATCGGGAGTGTCAACTTCTCCACCTGGAAGACTCAATTCTCCATGCTTATGCACGAACATGATCTTTTTGGCCACCTTGATGGCACAAAAACAACACCCTCACGCACCACCAGTGAGACCAGCACCCGAAACCCAGCCTACAATATGTGGTTTCGTCAAGATCAACTAATTCAGAACGCACTTATGGCCTCTGTCGACCCAACCATTTCCCCAACGATTGCTAGTGCTCGATCTGCTCAATGAGCCTGGGAAGCTCTTCACGCTACCTACGACAACAAGTCTCAATCTCGGCTATTCAGTCTCCGGGATCAACTTGCTCGTCTCAACAAAGACACACAATCCATGACTAACTACCTTCATCGAGTTCGTGCTCTTGCCGATGAACTCGCACAAGATGGTGCCCCTCTAGCCAACGAGGAATTGGTTGTTCAGATTTTACGCGGTCTCGAATCTGATTATCGTGAGATCTCTGCTACAATTCGGGCTCGAGATACAACCATCACCTATGAGGATTTATACGACAAGCTTCTAAATCATGAAGTATTACTTCAACATGAGGAATCTAAGAAACCGGCGGCCCCTATCACTGCTGCGGTTGCTCAATGCACCAAACCGTCCAATAATTACAACTCCAAAAACAATCGCAGGAACTCGCAATCATGGCGCCTCAATGACCGTTACAACAACCAGATTTCACAATGGCGAGACAACAATCGGACCAACAATGGGTGTAGGAGCAACACAAGTGTTGAACCTGTTCGATGTCAATTGTGCTGCAAATCTGATCATAAAGTAGATGTGTGTCGCTCAATGTCCCACAACCATTTCGAAGCAAAAGCCAACTATGCAATGGGGCACTCAAATCATCACAATGCTTGGCTGCTCGACTCTGGTGCTTCACACCACATGACATCCGAGCCACATGACATGCTTGAATACTTTGACAATGATGGTATTACAGTTGGTAATGGTATGAAAATTCTAATCACTAACTCTGGCACAACTCAATTAACAGCATCAAACACTGCTTTTAAGCTTCCTCACACTCTCTGTTCACCGGATATTAAACGCAATCTAATTTCAGCTTCGCAATTCTGTCAAGACAATCTCACATCAATTGAATTTTTCCCTCTTTTTTTGTGTGTGAAGGATCTCAAAACGAGGACACCATTGGTGCAAGGACGGAGTAGAGATGGCTTGTACAAGTGGCCTCAACAACCGATCCCACAACCCAGAGCCTTCGCTGTCCACAAAACCACCCCTATCGATGTTTGGCATCATAGATTAGGTCATCCACATGTACGGATTTTGAATTTCATTTGTAGCAAGTTTTCTTTACCAGTTTCGAAATAAGACAATTTTACATCCTGTAACTTTTGTCAATGCAATAAATCTCATCGTTTGCCGTTTAAAGAATTTACTCTCTCGAGCACAAAACCTTTGCAAACCATTTTTAGCAATTTATGGGGACCTTCGCCAGTGCTTTCGATTGACAAAAAACTATATTACTGCATTTTTGTTGATCAGTACACCAAATATACCTAGCTTTATACTCTGAAAAACAAGAGTGAAGTAAAAGAACTGCTACCTCCTATACTAGTACCGTGTCAGCCTATCTTCACTGCTCGAGCTCTATCGACACCTTTGTGACAGGCCATCGACACTCGCTCTGCTCCATTGGCATCCTCGAGCACCTCAAGTATGTCTTTGCCTCCCACTGCCCCTACTATAACTCATACGGCTTCATCACAACCTCATCCACCCAATATCAACACCTCACCCAACCAATCTACCGACTAACACCTTAACCCACCCGATGCTGAGCCACTGCCAGCCATGCCTTTATCACAGCTGCATCCACCCGCTGTAAATACCTCACCCAATCAACCTACCGACCAACAACTTAACCCTCCCGACGCTGACCCTCTGTCAGCCATCCCTCAACCCATAGCCATCGCCCCACGCATTGTTACCCGCTCCCAAAACAACATATTTAAACCAAAACAGAAATTCAATTGCCTTGCAACCCTCTCTCCCGATACCATCCCCACCACTGTTAAACAAGCACAAAAACATAAAGAATGGAGGGATGCTATGAAAGCAGAACTTGATGCATTAATTCGAACCAAAACATGGGAATTGGTTCCCAAAGATAATACCAAAAATATTGTTGCTTGCAAGTGGATTTTCAGGATAAAACGCAAACCGGATGGGACGATCGATCGATACAAAGCACGGCTGGTTGCCAAGGGATTCACTCAACGTCCGGGTATTGATTACCACTCTACCTTCAGTCCGGTGGTCAAGCAAACAATGGTTCGGATAGTTCTTTCCATTGCCATTACCAATAATTGGGTGCTTCGGTAACTTGATGTGAACAATGCGTTCTTGCAAGGTGACCTTAAAGAAGAAGTCTACATGTCCCAACCTCCCGGATTTGAGTCTCCTACCGCTCCTAATCATGTTTGTAGACTTCGGAAGGCAATCTATGGCCTCAAGCAGGCCCCCTTGGCATGGGACACGGCTCTCACAAAATACTTACAAGATCTTGGATTCGTTAAGTTGAAATCCGATCCATCTCTCTTTACATTATGCACTAGAGTGGTTCAAGTCATCACATTGGTGTATGTCGATGATATTATCATCACTGGGAGTCATGAATCTGCTATTGTCCATGTGATTGCCTCTCTCGCCAGCCGTTTTTCGATTAAAGACCTTGGGCAACTCCATTATTTCTTGGGCGTCGAAGTGACAAGAACTGCCAACAGCTTGTTTTTAACACAAACCAATTACATTGCAGAACTTCTAAGTATTGAAAATATGCAAGAATGCAATGCTGCTTCCACACCAATGAGCAGCACCGAGACACTTACGTTATATGATGGTGCTCCCTCCTTTGACGCAACGCGGTATCGTACAGTGCTTGGGAAGTTGCAATACTTGTCTTTTACAAGGCCGGATATCAATTACTCAGTTAACAAGCTCTCGCAATTCATGCATAAACCATCCGAGATGCATTGGAAAGCCCTGAAACGTGTTATTCGCTATCTGCGTGGCACATTCACGCTTGGATTGAGATTGCATCGGACAAAGCACTACACCTTGTCAATGTATGCCGACGCAGATTGGGCAGGTGATCTCGATGGTCGAAATTCAACGTCAGGTCAAATATTATTCCTCGGTGACAATCCGATTAGCTGGGCGTCTAAGAAACAACAAACTGTTGCTAGATCCTCCACTCAGGCGGAATTCAAAGCTATCGCCAATTCAGTGTCTGAGGTATGTTGGGTTCAAAACTTGCTGACTGAACTACGGGTACTACCAAAAGCTCCTCCGACAGTATACTGTGACAATGTTGGAGTGATCTACCTCAGTAAAAATCCAGCAATTAACACTCGAATGAAGCATGTAGCAGTTGACTTCCATTATGTTCGTGACAAAGTGCAACACAACCAACTCAACGTTGTTCATGTTCATGCCAAGGATCAGCTTGCTGACACTCTTACAAAGCCCTTGGCAAAGTCTATCTTTCACCATCACTTGTCCAAGCTCGGAGTTGCTTCCAACTGCAAGCTTGAGGGGGGCGTATCGAAGTAACACATGTCTGGCACATGTATCCCTTTGACCTGTCCACTAGTTGTTAAGATAAAATCCTACTGTACATATTGTTAGCCAGTAATTAGGAATAGCTAGTAATTGGGAAGATTTGAATTCCTTTTTTATCTCCTTAAGTGTAGGAGTTACCTTGTGTAAAATCTTGTATTTAACTCTTGTAATCTCATCAATAGAAATTGATTATTGTTTTCTCCATAAATCTCTGTTTCTTTATGGTATCAAGAGCCTCTAAACTCTAGCCGAGCAAAACTAGTTTTTTTTTTCCTCTTCTCATCCAAATGGAGATCAATACCGTTAACGGTGACAACTCTACCGCCACATCCCAGATCATCCAGTTCAATCTCGCGTCCCAACTCCCGATCAAACTAACCGGGAGTGTCAACTTCTCCACCTGGAAGGCTCAATTCTCCATGCTTATGCACGGACATGATCTTTTTGGCCACCTTGATGGCACAAAAGCACCACCCCCACACCCAGCCTACAATATGTGGTTTCGTCAAAATCAACTAATTCAGAGCGCACTCATGGCCTCTGTTGACCCAACCATTGCTCCTACGGTTGCTAGTGCTCGATCTGCTCAACGCGCCTGAGAAGCTCTTCACGCTACCTACGTCAACAAATCTCAATCTCGGCTATTCAGTCTCCGGGATCAACTTGCTTGTCTCAACAAAGACACACAGTCCATGACTGACTACCTTCATCGAGTTCTTGCTCTTGCCGATGAACTCGCACAAGCTGGTGCCCCTCTAGCCAACGAGGAATTGGTTGCTCAGATTTTACGCAGTCTCGGATCTGATTATCGTGAGATCTGCGCTACAATTCGGGCTCGAGATACAACCATCACCTATGAGGATTTATACGACAAGCTTCTTGATCATGAAGTATTCTTACAACACGAGGAATCCAAGAAGCCGGCGACCCCTATCACTGCTGCGGTTGCTCAACGCACTAAGCTGCCCAACAATTACAATTCCAGATACAATCGCCGGAACTCACAATCATGGCGCCCCAATGACCGTTACAACAACCAGACTACACATTGGCGAGACAACAATCGAACCAACAATGGGCGTAGGAGCAACATAAGTGTTGAACCTGTTCGATGTCAATTGTGCCGCAAATCTGGGCATGAAGCAGATGTGTGTCGCTCAATGTCCCACAACCATTTCGAAGCAAAAGCCAACTATGCAATGGGGCACTTAAATCATCACAATGCTTGGCTGCTCGACTCTGGTGCCTCACACCACATGACATCCGAGCCACATGACATGCCTTAAATTTTGGCAATGATGGTATTACAGTTGGTAATGGTATGAAAATTCCAATCACTCACTCTGGCACAACTCAATTAACAGCATCAAACACTGCTTTTAAGCTTCCTCACACTCTTTGTTCACCGGATATCAAACGCAATCTAATTTCGGTTTCGCAATTCTGTCAAGACAATCTCACATCAATTGAATTTTTTCCCTCTTTTTTTGTGTGTGAAGGATCTCAAAACGAAGACACCATTGGTGCAAGGACGGAGTAGAGATGGCTTGTACGAGTGGCCTCAACAACCAATCCCACGACCCAGAGCCTTCATTATCCACAAAACCACCCCTATCAATGCTTGGCATCATAGATTAGGTCATCCCCATTTACGGATTTTGAATTTCATTTGCAGCAAGTTTTCTTTACCAGTTTTGAAACAAGACAATTTTACATCCTGTAACTCTTGTCAATGCAATAAATCTCACCGTTTGCCGTTTAAAGAATTTACTCTCTCGAGTACAAAACCACAGCAAACCATTTTTAGCGATTAATGGGGACCTTCGCCTGTGCTTTCGATTGACAAAAAACTATATTACTTCATTTTTGTTGATCAGTACACCAAATATACCTGGCTTTATACTTTGAAAAACAAGAGTGAAGTAAAAGAAATTTTTCAAACACTCAAACCATTACTTGAAAAACATTTTGCTGCAACCATTCTCTCTTTTTACACTGATGGTGGCACTGAGTACAAAAGTCTTGATCCCTATCTTCAAGCCAATGACATTGAACACCTAGTGAGTCCTCCATACACACCACAAAGGGTAGCCATAGTTGAGCGTCGTCATCGACACATTGTTGAAACGGCAAAAACACTACTATTCCAAGCCTCCCTCCCATCATCATTATGGTCGTTTGCCTGTCATCATGCCGTGTATCTCATTAATAGGTTGCCCACCCCCTTACTGCAATACAAGTCCCCATATGAAAAGCTTTTCTCCAAATTGCCATCCTACGATACTCTAAAGAGCTTTGGTTGCTTGTGTTACCCATGGCTTCGACCATATACCAATCACAAACTTGACCCAAGATCCACTCCGTGTGTGTATTTAGGAGTATCTCTTACCCACCATTGCCATATCTGCTTTGACCCTTTGAAATCCAAGATTTATTTGTCTCGAGATGTCTCTTTTGTAGAAACTGAGTTTCCGTACCAACACAGATTCAAAAGCTTGCTGCCCAAAGCCAAAACACTTGAATGGAATATGTCCCCTGTCACCAGCCGTGAACATCAATATCTACTGCCATCGTTCCCCTCAGAATTGCCACCTCCTATTTTAGTACCGTGTCAGCCTCTCTCCACTGCTCGAGCTCTATCGCCACCTTTGTGACGGGCCATCAATACTCACTCTGCTCCATTGGCGTCCTCGAGCACCTCAGGTATGTCTTTGCCTCCCACTCACCCTACTATAACTCATGCGACTTCATCACAATCTCATCCACCCAATATCAACACCTCACCCAATCAACCTACCGACCAACAACTCAACTCTCCCGAAGCTGACCTTTTTCTAGCCATCCCACAACCCATAGCCATCGCCCCACGCATTGTTACCCGCTCCCAAAACAACATATTTAAACCAAAGCAAAAATTCAATTAGATTTTCACATCACAACCACAATTACACTTTCACATTCGCATAACGTTTCTGTATACTATCACTTCAATACTCTGGACCTTCTATCTGGAGTTCACATTCAATATTATCTCATCATTTCATTTCAGAGAATTTATATTACTAAATTATAACATTTAATGCTCTGAGAACCGTCTAGGTCACTCACCTGGCTTCCGCGCTAACGCCTGGAAGTCTCTAAAATGTCTGAGGCTGACTTTCCAAAAGTTCCTCTATCATAAATCAGAACACATATTTTTAACACATAGTACATTCAACAATAAAGCACATGTAGCAATCTAATGATAAATACTATGCACTTTCGTGACATTCCCGGCACTGACCATAACAACAATTCCCGTTTAACCTTCCAAAAAAACAGAACTCAATTGACTATCAAATTATACAATTTGTTTCTGAAATCTAAAAATCATTGCCCAACATAGACGGATTATCTTATGCCGAAAACATACTTTACACTAAACTTCCCTCCAAATTTGAGGACTTTAACAGACTGCTTCAACACTCCCCCTTTCTAAAAGCGTATAAACCCTTGTCTCTAGTTCATAACAAATCCAATATTATTTCATTTGAATGGTGGTATAAAAACGTTATTGCTAAAAAACTGAAATATGACTTTCTGGGATCAGTAGCTCGCCACGACGTGAAGAAGCTCGCTGCTGCGAAATCCAAACGCTCGCCCTCGTTGCGACGTACATGTTCGACCTCGTTGCGACGTACACGCTCGACCTCGTCGTGACGTACACACTCTCCCTCTTCACGACGTGTGATGAACGCAAATTCGCGCGACCTCGTCGCGACGTCCAAGCTCGCCCTTGTCGCGACGTACACGCTCGACCTCGTCGCGACGTACACGCTCGCCCTCGTCGTGATGTGTGAGCCGTCCCCTTCCCCGAATCCAGTTTTTCACCATTATCAAACCAACTCTTCCAATCTATTCAACACATAAATCATTCTAAACACTTAAACCTCACCAATAATCCATTTCCAACCCACTTTAACCCAATATTGTTTACCAAATCAACCAAAACCATCCATATTCGATAACCCTAAAACCCAACATAAAAACACCCAAATCTATAACTTTTAACACTTAAAACGGGAATCAATCAACTCTTTAAGAAGAAGGAGGGTTAAACTTACTTGATTTGACTCACAACTCCATAAGCCCTTCATGATTTCATCGAAAATCCTTTTCTTCTCCTCTTCCTCTTCTTCTTCCTCGGCAACAACATTTCTTTCCCAATTTCAAACCCCAATTTCCCTTTTATAGTCTTACAAACTAAGAAAAGTCCATTTTTCCCTCTTCATTTAACCTTAAACCTTATTCTCTTAATTGCCATACCCCATTTGCCCATATAACAATTTTTATAGCCTCGCGACTTCAATTTAGAAAATTCCCACTCTTAGGGACTGAATTGAAATTCAATTCTTTCAAAAAAATCATTCACTTTCATGCCTGTCAAAATTCCAATTCAATCAATTCATTTACTAGACTTTCATAAATCTTTCTAAAATTCAATAACAAAAATTCCTAAATCATATCTTTAGTTGGAGTGTCAATGGTCTAATCATTGTACCGGGAATCTCATCGGTACCCATCTTGCAATTTTCTGGGGAATTCCCATAAAGCACTCCCATTCAATTTCTCAATTATACAATTTCACATTTTTCACAAAAATACCAAAGCCGAAAATTGTCACAAATGCATGCACAATTTTGTGTACAGAAACACAACCCAATTCCAAATTTACTATAATATCGTTCCAATCGGTGATGGGATGTTACAATTTTCAACTTTTAACCTTCTTTTTTATGCATTGGATGAGTTGAAAAATAAACCTTAAGTTTTATTGACATATCATCTCAAGAGTAAATTTTTTTCTCCTTAATTTGATCCATATTTCTCTTTTGCCTTCCATATGGAACTTGCTTTGACTTTGAAATTTTCAAATATGGACTTATGTTGCTTTTAATGTTTTTTAATAATTACAAATAGATTTACAATGCTCAATATGGATGTATCAGGCTATTTTACAGTGAGAAGTTCATATTAAAACCTAAGTTGAAATGTATTGATAAGGAAACAAGTATCTTTGAAAAAGTTGACCTTGACTATGTCAACTATAAGTAAATATATTTGATGGAGAAAGACTTACAGTGCCTTCAAGTTGAGAAAGCATACTATAGTGTACTAAGTTTTAATTTTAGTGAGTCGTTGAGACTGCTTAAATTAATGAAAGTCATATTAGGGCTTATTAACTCAATGAAAATCCATGAAATGATTTATGTGATATAACCTATAAGGTAGACATACAAATCCCCACATCTGACATATTAACTATAACCAAAAGAGAGAAGTTTGTTTGGGGAATGAAGGTAGCCATAACGAAGAAGGAAGTAATGGTGTTAGGGTGGATTATATTGTTGATTTTGTTACTGAAGATGCGAAGGTAGAAGCTAATAAATATGTTAATGTATAAGCTAGTGATCAAGCTAATGAACATGTTTGAAATTAGGATGATGAACAAGTTAGTAGCCAAGATGATGATGAACATATACAAGTTAAATTCCAAATAAATATTATGAGTGACTATTAACCAATTGAAATCGATTCAATTGATTGTGGTAGTTTATTGGTGGTATTGAATATCCAAGTAAAGAGGAGCAAAGTGAAGTATTGTGAAGATCAAGTACTTATTAGGCAATTACAAATACTGTCGATTATATAGTGCCAACATAATACAATTTTAGGTTTAAGAAGAGTGAAAGTAACAGGAATAGGGTTGGATGAAATAAAAAAAATGCCCATAAGAGTTATATGTTGTACATGATAAGAAAGAAAGTTGTTTCAAATTAAAAACATATAAATATGATTCTAGTTGTTTCATAACTAATAAACCAAAATTAGTTTTTAATAAGTTTACAGTGAGACATATAATTATTGAGAAGCTTAGTATCTCTATAATAAAATAGTTAAAAAGTGTAGATAGAAAATTAATGTATTAGATAGCTCAAACATATATATAGCAATGAAAAGGAGACTAAAAAAAAGGAGGCAATATGTTTGTTAACAAGTATGCCAAATTGCAGGGATATTTATGAGTTGAAATTTTAAAATCCTATCTCAATAATAGAGTTGCAACTAGGAAGGAATTGAGAGACTTCGTTGCTATAGGTAATCAAATTTATATTTTATACAAATGGCTATATTAATATGAAACTTATTTCATACTGTCTTATCTTTTAGTGCAGTTTTAAAAGTTATACATTTGCTTTGATGTCATGAAAAAAAGGAGACTAAAACATATTTTTGAGATAGATGGTTACTTTTTGAAGTAAAGATAATTACTAAGTGCAGTAGGACAGGTGGGGACGTATTATTGGACATTGACTATTATTGAGGTAGAAAATATTAATTCATATAGTTGGTTTATGAATATCCTAGCATCTAATTTGGAATTAGATTATGGTGAAAGACTTACAATTATATTTGATATAGAAACTATCTTAATCTTCATATATTTATAATTAATTAGAATTCATCATTTTTAAAAAGTAACTAAAATTTTTAAAATTATTTAGGGACTAGTTAAAGTTGTTAAAGAGCTTTACCAAAAGCATCTAACTAAATATGTGCTAGACACATACCACAATTAGCATGGGAATTAGAAGGAAATGACTTGAGAAAGTATCTTCAAAATTATGTAAGGTTACCTATATAGAAGATTTTAATGAAAAAATTAAAAAAACTTAACAAAATAAAACATATATGTGCTTTTGCCTTGTTTAAATGTCCTAAGGAGAGGTGGAGAAAATATTACCAATCATTTGAATCCAAATTCCTAATAATTGACAATTACATGAGAGAAAATTTTAATGGGTAGATCTTACAAGCTAGAAACAAGGTAATAATTAGAATTCTTAAAACAAATAGAATCATGGGGATACAAAGACATACAGATAGGAGACAATTTATATATAGTTATAATTCATATATTATCACCAACTATTGTGAACAAGCTAGAAAAGGAAAAAAAGCTGCAAAGGAATAGAGAATAGTCTAAAATGGAGATAAGGTATATGAAATTTCAAAGGGTGATGACAAATATAATGTGAGGATTATTAGACAACAAACCTGTAATTGTTAGAAATATAATCTATATGGACACCTTTGTAAACATCTCATAAGTGTTAACTATAACTCCAAACAAAGGGTTGAGATATTTGTTGATGATTGTTATAAGAAAGTTTGATTCCTCATTTTGTATGACCATGTGATGCAGCCTATTAAAGGTGAAATTTTCTAGACTACAATTGATTATATACTCCTACCAACTATAAAAGTCATACTACGAGAACCCAAATTATAAAAAGAAATGGATAAAATGAGTCTAAAATTTAAAAAATCCATACAAATTGCCTTAACATGGATATGTAACAATTCTGGCTATAACTCTAGAAATTGCAATAAGGAAGGATCAGCAGTATCTATTGGGGCCTCTTTTTAGATATATAAACCTTGTTTTGCTTTATATTCTTTACTTACAATATGAATCATTTTACGTTATTATAGTCATTAAGTTTTTTTTTTCTTGTTTGATCAATTTATCTTGGTCGTAATAGTTGATGAATGTATTTCTTTTGATTAATATAGGTTACTGATTTAAAATATTATTATACCAAGCCAATAAAGCAATGTTGAGAGTTTCATATATGAGATTCCTTCATTATGTTTTTAAAAAACTATATAATTAACTAACACTACAAGAAAACTGACGTTCTCTGACGGAATGTTCTGTCGGAGAAATGGTTAGTTCCGTCGGCAATTATATTTGCTGACGGAACGCGACGAATGAAGGAAGCATCGTAAAAATGGCGGTCGTTATAGCTTACCGACGGAAATATTTCGTCGGTTTTTGTCAACGGGTAATCGACAGAATATTATCC
>JANJEY010000168.1:0-24750 GCA_024703695.1 Erythroxylum cataractarum
GGAGGCTAGGAAACTAAGGGTAAAGGCGGCCGAATATGTGATTCTCAATGACATTCTGTACAAACGTTCTTATGACTGGCCACTACTACATTGCTTGGATGTAGAGAAGGCAGAACGAGCAATGGCTGAAGTTCATGAAGGAATGTGCGGAAATCATATAGGAGGCAGAATGTTGGCTCATAGATTGATCAGACAGGGGTATTATTGGCCAACGATGAAGAAGGATTGCTAAGAGAAGGTTAACCGATGCGAGTCCTGCCAAAAGAACAGCAACTTATCTCACCAGCCGACCGAGCAGCTGAAAATTGTGAGCCATCCCATCCCCTTTTTTCAATGGAGAATGGACATACTAGGTCCTTTTCCTCTCGGTCCGGGGCAGAGAAGAAGTTTTTGATAGTGACAGTCGAATACTTCACTAAGTGGGTAGAAGCGGAAGCGGTCGCCACCATTACTGAGCAGAAAGTTGAGAAATTCATACGCAAAAATATACTGAGCCGTTTTGGGATGCCTATGGTTCTAGTTACAGACAATGGTCGGCAGTTTTATAACGACAAGTTCAAAGATTTCTGTGAACGACTAAGGATAAGGCTTCAGTTGACTTCAATTGCCCACCCTTAAAGTAATGGTCTAACGGAAAATACTAACAAGAAGATAATAAGCGCTCTTAAGAAGCGATTAGATGAACGCAAGACTTGGGTGGACGAAGTAGATGAAGTGTTGTAGGCGTACAAAACAACCCCAAATGGGGCCACGGGTGAGATGCAGTTCAGGATGACCTTCAGGGAGGAGGCCTTAGTCCCAGTAGAAGTAGTGCTGCATAACCAACGGGTTTCGAGTTACGAATAAGAGTGGAATGATGAAGCCCGCGGAGCAGAACTGGTACTTCTCAGCGAAGACAAAGATAGGGCGGTCGCTCGTTCGGAAGCCGACATAAAGGTCGGTGGGTACGTTCTGCGAAAGGCCGAGGCAGCCGCAAAGCATCCTGGGAAGCTGGGTCAGACATGGGAAGGACCCTACCAAGTGGTCAAACAAGCCGGGCATCAAGGCTCTTAACCTTATAGTCGTGGGTTCGAGCCCCACGGTAGGCGCTAATTGGTTATGTCTGATTCTGATAGGGTTGGGCACTGCCACTTGGATCCATGAGATTGACGGATTCTAATTCGAAGATTCTTGCAAAACAATAAAAGGCACGCCGGGGGTTGATTTCCGATAGGCCCCTTCGACGCTCAAGTCAGTGTTTTTGTGAGAGTTTTGGTGGCTAGTAAATAATGAAAAATAGGGTTATTGAGAATCGTACCTTTTTTGATGAGGTAATAAATTTATATGGAAAATACCTGTAGGAATTATGTCAACTCCAAGGGATGGGCCGATCGGCCCATGCGCCGCACTGATTCTGGGTCTGGGCCTAGCAAGTCCGACCCAACTAGCTCTGATAGTATGTTAAAATTTACAATAGGCCTACGGCCCACACAAGAAGGAAAATTAGACTACATACAAGTCTAAATGAGATTACATCCTAAAACCAATTAGTGATAGGTGGAATAGTCTACTAATTATATGTTAGTCTTCTTTCTTTTCTTTCTCCAATATGAAATAAACTCCCACTTTTTATATTTTAACAACTATTATAAATTTATAATAGAGTCCCAACAATTGCTAATTAGGCAGTTCACAGAAAGAAAACAATAAAAGTCGATTTGGGCAAGCAATGACTTTAAGATTATAAGCTCTTCGAACGATGACTACATGCAGTTTTGGTAGCTGCGGACCAATTGAGCAAAGCAAGCTCTGGTGCACGAGTCTTAAGTCAGCATGGTGTGAAATGTCAAGGGCTTTCGTGTTCCTTGCAAGCATGGTTTTGAAATCCGAACTAGACCGATTGGTTTGAATGATTCGACCGGTGACCGGTAGGCTATCCAATTCAAGTGACCCTTAAACATCAGACTGCAATTGAACCAATGTGAATCGGTGAGAACTGATCCATTGACCGGTTAAACCGGGACTGGTCAAACCGGTTGGTCACTAGTTTAATGAATATTTTTGTGCTTTTTTTCTTTCTAAAATGTTAATGCTTTTTTTGATTTTTTTCAAAAATAAAACTCACATTTTCTTCAAAAATCTAATAGAAGTATAAAACCTAAAGGACCCAACGTTTATTTATATTTATTTATATTAGTTGGTATATTTTTCTATTATTTTTTAATATTACTAATATTATATATAATTAAATATAATTATTGTATAATTATGAAGTCACATTGATTCGACCGATGTTTAAACCAGTTGAATCGGTCAAATCGGTGACCAATAAAACCTCCGGTTTGACTTTGGGTCCGGATTTCAAAACCTTGCTTTGCAAGGAAAGGAAAGGAGCTAAGTTGGGTAGTTCTGATAGGATAAAGCCGAATTTAAATTTAAATTAATTAAATTTTTGTATGAATTTATTCTAGATTTTACAAACATCGGATATTTCTTTCTCTTTTCGATGTTAGATAGTGTACTATCTGGTCATTAGCCAGTTCACAGAAAGAAGACAATAAGAGAGAAAGGTCGATTTGGGCAATCATTACTTCAAAGACTATAAGCATTTCCTACCGTCGTACGACGACTACAGGCTGTGCCAGTAGCTATGGACAAGGAGACTAACTGAGCAAAGCAAGCTCCGCTGGCAAGGATGCCAGTAATGCATAGACTCATGAGTCTGAGTCAACACAGCGTAAAATGTGGAGCGCTTTCGTCTTCCTTGCAAGGAAAGGAAAGGAAAGAAATTAAGTCGGGACAGTTTTGAAATGAATAATTCAAATTTCAATTAACTAAATTTTAAATTAAACTCAAATTGAGTTAATAAAATCATAATTTGAGTAAACTCGAGACTAATAAGTTAGAATTAAATCCAATACACTAACTCGACCTATTATCCACTTTATATCTTTATTCAATTAAGCTTCAAATTTTTGATAAATAAAGAAAATTTATATTAATCATATTTTAAATTCAATAATTTTATTCAATCTTTAATTAATTTGATAACCGACGATGCTTTTTAAACCTTAAACCTCTTATTTACTAGTTTAATTTTCAGTGTAGTTTTTAAAACATTGGTAAAATATAAAAAAGTCTAATAGTACACAAGTTTATTTCTAACTAATAAGAAGATTATTTTTGACAAAATTCTTACTCTCATAATTAACTATATTACAAAAAGAATTACTAAAATAAATCAAATAAAAAAGTTGAAAACTAAACTAAAACTTCGTCAATTTACAATTTTTATAGCTAAACTGACTAAACCAATTAAGTTTTTTAACTACTGGATATTATCAATGATTAAAAAATCTAGCTGGATTGGTCTTAAGCCGTGAAAATTTTGAAGTGTCTAATTTTCTAATTTGGTTTTTAATTTTTAACTCGATTTTTTAACAATTCTTATTATTAAAAACTAATTAGTTTATTAATTAATCAATAAATTTTAGAAATTAATAAGTTTTCATGAACTAAAATAAATAAATAATTTTTATTTAATAATCTCTTTTTTAATTAAATTTCAAATGTTAAGAATAATTCCTTTCAATTATATTTTTAATTATTTAATTTATTAAATCTTATTGGTACATTTATCCATCTCCAAAGTCCAACAAGAGCCCACAAAATAAGTATGTGAGATTGTGAGCACCAGGAGCTAATTTACAATCCACCACGGGGGATAACCCCTTTCTAACAAATTTGTACATAACTCTAACAAACCTCAACAGTAAGAACACTCATGCAAAGTCTCTGTAAATAATTGAAACAGAAGTTGTTAGCATGTATATATATGCATTGTGTATGGTGTGTTTGGCAGCAATATGCAAAAAAATTATTTGCTCTTCTCTTTTTTTTTTTTGTTTCATCAATTGTCGGTAAAATTACCAACACAAAACTCGCATGGTATGAGAGAAAAAGATCCATATATTTACAAACACTAAACCTCTAAATAAAATTTCGAATCAACCATGGAAGATGATAGTCAAACAAGCAATGAATACCAAGATCAACCAGACGATCTTACCCTCTCACTAGCCGATAGTCCAGGAACAGTCATGGTGACAAATGTCCTTGACAGAAACAATTATCTGAGTTGGAGCATATCAATGATCATTTCTCTTAAAGCCAAGAACAATTTAGAATTTGTGAACAGAGAAATGAAAAAACCAAAAGGAAACAACACTCTAATGAAGAAATGGATCACTGCTGACAACAAGGTAATTACTTGGCTCTTAAATGCTACAATTAAAGAAATTCACGATTCATTCATGGTAAGAACTGCACAAGATCTGTGGGAGGAGCTAAGAAGTCGCTACAGTGAATGCAGTGGTCCTCATCTGTATCAGTTAACATAGGAAGTCAACAACCTATGTCAAGGTAATGACACTGTAACTTAATAATTTTCGAAATTGAAGAAGTTATGGAATGATGTGGATAGTCTAATGCCTATGATGAAATATTTGTGTGATGTTGCAAAACATAATAGGGATGTGGCAAATACAAATAAATTGATGGATTTTATGATGGGTATAAGAGAAGAGTTTTCTACCGTAGTTAGTCAAATTATGTTGTTGGAATCGTTACCATTTGTTAGTAAGGCGTTCTCCAAGATTGTTACTGTTGAAAATAGAGGAACATTAACAATGTCCAAAGGTGTGAATAACATGAATATTGCTCTGTTAGCAAATCCTAGTGTACAAAGTGTTCCAGGAAATGATAAATAGTAGAATTGGAGTAAGGATGGTGAAAATAAAAGGAGTTTTGTGAAAAAAGAAGACAAGGTGTGTAACTACTGTCATGAAATCGGACATCTCAAGGAAACATGTTTCAAAATGAATGGGATACAAGAATGGTATAAAGAAATTCAACGCAAAAAAGGGAAGGGTATATTTGCAGGGACAACAACGCTGGATAGTCCAAGTAATGAAGGACAAGAAACATAGGAGAATCAAATGGATGTCGCCACACTCACAAAACAAGTGTAAAAACTTGTACGATTCATCAAAGGTAAACAAGTCGCTAAAGCACATCATGTAGCTTACTATAGCTGTGTAGGTAACTCCTTTACCTCTAACTGTTCATTTTGTAGTAGCTAAAAATATGGCAATGATTCATGGATAGTAGATTCGGGGGCCTCTACGCATATGTGATCAAAACCTAGTTTATTAGAAAATCTTACAATAGGATACACCACCAAGCCAGTAACCTTACTTGATGGTTCTTATAGAAATGTTACTGCTATTGGGAAAATAAATTTACACCCAAAATTGACCCTTTCGAATGCCTCATGTGTACTGACTTTTAACCAAAATATGATGTCAGTTTACAAAATAGCCACTGATAATAAATTGATAGCCATTTTTGTTGACAACAAAGTTTTTTTACAGGACTCCTAGAGTGACGATATTGTAGTGATAGTCGAAGCGGAAGGAGGCATTTATCGTCTTACTACTCAAAATTTTACCACTGGCTTAAAAGGTCCATCTCTCATAAATCATTTGCTAATTTTGAATTTGATGATTATACTTTTTAGCATCATTGATTGGGACAAAATCATCAAGTAAACTTTTGCATATGCCAATTTCTATTTCAAAAACTCCTATTAAATTTTGTTGTGACATTTGTCCTCTTGCAAAATAAGAAAGAAAACCTTTTTCAAGGCACGAAATAATAGTTACAAAATCCTTCGAACTATTGCAAATTGATGTTTGGGGTCCGCATAATACTCCGAACATTGATGGATCAAGATTTTTTCTTACTATAGTTGATGAAGTTTCACATGCTCCATGGACTTACTCAATTGTAAGGCCCATGTTCATGAAGTACTCAAAATTTTTATCAACATGATTGAAACCGAATTCTCATTGAAACCTTTATGCATAAGAACCGATAATGGAACCGAATTCACAAACAAATCTTGCCAAATTTTGTTTTATGAGAAAGGCATCATTCACCAAAAATCTTGCACTTACACACCACAACAAAATGGTGGTGTGGAATGTAAGCACAAACATCTTTTGCAAATTACCCGAGCACTCATTTTCCAAGCCAAATTACCTATAATGTTTTGGGGAGAAGCTCTCCTAACGACCATCGCTTACTTAAAAAAAATACTCGCATGGATGACTCTATTTTAAAAACTCTACTTAAAAATCCAAATTATGACCATTTACGCACATTGGGATGCCTTTGTTTTTCAACAAACACTAAACCTTTCAAAGACAAACTTGAACCACGTGCATCAAAATGTATATTCATCGGATACGTGTCTAGATAAAAAGGATATAAGATTATTTGAGTTGGATTAAAAAAATAATTATTTCAAGAGATGTTACATTTCATGAACACCTATTTCCATACCAAAATATACCTGCTTCACCTTAAGCCAAATATCCAAATCAGCCCACATATCAAACTATTTTTTATCCCCAACCTGATTTCCCTACCTCTATAACACATAAGCTTCTTATTAATCCTACCAGGCCCATTACACCTCCACTCCTTTCACCAATATCGGATCCTACATCCCAAGGCCCAGTTGACCTCAACAACTCACATGAAACCCTACCAGATCCGACACCTTCTATTATCCTACCTGATACGCACATTTATATCCCCACCCACCCTCCTGCATTACCCTCTTCTTCGTCTATTCCACGTTCCAATACACGTATACACACCAGACCCATGTACCTTGACCACTATGTCTCCTTTGCCAACGCTAATGCTTCGACTACCATTGCCAGTGGCTCTTCATTCTTCTCAGGTACACTCGACATTTCCTTACCTAAATTTCCCTTTTTTTTCCACTCACATGTCATTTATGGCTAATGTTTCTAGTGATTATGAACCACTGTCATATGAAACCACTTGAAATTACCCGGTATGGTTTGGTTGAATGCAAGCAGAATTAGCGACTTTGGAGGAAAATGAAACTTAGGTAGCCTCCGATCTACTGAAAGGGAAACATCCATTAGATATGAAATGGGTATACAAGATTAAACGCAAACTAGATGGCTCAATAAAATGGCGGAAAGCGAGACTTGTTGTTAAGGATTTCCACCAACGCGCGGGAGTTGATTATTCTAATGTGTTTTCACTGGTGGATAAGGTTACAACAATAAGATTATCATTTGCCATTGTTGTTGCTAATTGTTGGCCACTCCATCATATCGATGTCAACAACACTTATTTGCACAGTTACATTGACGAAGAATTATATCTTCGACCTCCTAAGGTTATGATAAACTACAGGATGGTCAATTCTGTCACATGCGGAAATCTCTCTATGACCCGAAACAGGCTAGCAAACAATGGAACAAAGCTTTGTTTAATACACTTCTCGCAATTACTATCTATGCAGATGATTTGCTAATGCTAGGTCCTGATGAGTGTAAAATTATTGGTGTTAAAGCATATATGGACAACAAATTCACTATTAAGAACTTCGAATGCGTGAAATTTTTTGCGGATGTTGAGGTTGCTCTTTCTACTGGTGGTATTTACATATCTCAATCTAAGTACATTTTGTATATTTTACTTGATGCTAGTTTGGAGGAGCTACGACCTGCCTCAACCCCAATCCCACGAGGTACTAAGTTGTCCGGCGACGAGGTGGCTATTTTACTGAATCGTGAAGAATATCGACATTTGGTGGGTCAGTTGCTTTTTCTAAATTTTACTCGTCCCGATTTATCTTTCGCATTTAAGTATCTCAGTCAGTTTAATACCAAACTAAGGCAGCCACATTGGGAGGCACTCGTACATGTTTTACTATACACTAGTGGCACAAGACATCGCTGTCTTTTTTATCCAATTCAAGCTACTGTTTCGCTACAAGTTTTTTTCTGATTCTGACTAGGCCAGTTGTTTATTCTCCTACAAATCACTTACCGGCTACTATATATTCTTAAGATGGTCCCTGGTTTCATGGAAGACTAAAAAACAATCCATTGTTAGTCGTTCGTCTACAAAAGGTGAATACAGAAGCATGTCTAGCATAGTTTGTGAAATCCGGTGGCTTTTCTATTTGTTATGGGATTTATAGGTGCAATCTACATCTCTGTATACCTTGTGTTGTCACACAAAAGTGGTCATTCATATATATGAAAATCCTATCTTTCACGAGCGTACTATGCATGTAGAAATCGACTGTCATCTCGTACGAAATGTTGTTAAGGAAGGATTCATCGTTATTGCTCACGTTTCTTCAAAACAACAATTGGCTGATAGTTTTACAAAGGCTCCTTCGCTGAAACTATTCGTATCACTAGTGCCAAGTTGGGTTTCATAGACTTTCCAACGTGATAAGGGGATGTTGGTACCTTTATCCATCTCCAAAGCCTAGCAAGAGCCCACAAAGTAAGTATGTAAACACTAGGTGTTAATTTACAATTCACCATAGCGGATAACCCCTTTCTAACAAAATTATGTACATAGCTCTAATAAATGGCATGAGATCTTCTGTCTCATTTTGCCCAGTACCCCTGTCCCAACAACATCCTAGCCATTTAAATTTCCTCTCTCTTAGTTATTGTATGGTTGGGATGTTGTTGGGACAGGGGGTACTGGGCAAAATGGGACAGAAGAATTGAACCCCTAATAAACCTCAACAGCAAGTACACCCATGTAAAGTCTCTGTAAATAATAAAAATAGAATTCGTTAGCTTAGCATGTATATATATGCATTTTTTTACACAAAAATTTATTTGCTCTTCTCTTTATTTTTTGTTTCATTGGTAAATCTTTAGTTAATTTTATAAAAGTTAAATATTTATAAAATTTTAAATTTTAAACCTTTTTCTTATTAATTTAATTTTAAGGTCCAACTTTTAAAGTATCAGAAATTATGTCTCATAGGAATTCTTTACATATTACTGTTGTTGTGTTTGGTAGTTATGGAAGGAAAAACCCAGTCGCTGTCTTGCCAAGTCAAAAACCGACAACTGAAGTCGGGACAGGACTTAGAATTTTCCAAGGTAAAAACTAGAAAGCTAATCTTCCAAGGTACAAAGTAGAAAGCTACTAGTCTTAGTCTTAGAGTACCATTTTTATTGTTCCAACTTCTATAACAGTGTGAGAGAGCTATTGTTCCTGCTGCTTATCAGTTTCATGCAGAAACCGAAAGTTTCAAGAAATTCATTCAAGTTAAATTTCATTATTTTGTATAGGGATAATAAATTACAAACCCAAGTGCTCTAAATTTTTTCTATTTTATTGAAAATTAGGTAATATAATTTAATAATTATATTCATTAATATTTTGTTAATATAATTAAAGTAATATCAAAAGGTACATGATTTTTATAAGAATTTTTAAATATTTGAATATATAATTAATGTTTTAAAAATCAGACCAAAAGTTAAACTAATAAGACAAAAAATTTAAGGTTTAAAAAGTTCAATTGGTGTTAAAACATCATAAAATTAATTAAAAATTGAATAAAATTGAAGAATTTGAAATATAATTAAAAGAGATTGTCATTATTCATGAAAATTTTGAATTTTAATTAAAAACGAGGTTGTTAAATAAAAATTTATTTATTTATTTTAATTTATAGGAACTTACTTATTAATAAAAATTAATCGATTAATTAATAAATTGATCAGTTTTTAACTACAAAAGTTATTAAAGTAAATCAAACTAAAAAGTTAAAAATTAAACTGAAAAATTTGTCAATTCAAGATTTTTACAATTGAATCGGTTCAAATCGATTGAATTTTTTTAATATTTGAATATTTATTATTATAATCTAAACAATTATATTGATGAAGACAAAAAGCTATATAAATTATTTACATTAACAGAAAGCAAATTATTAAATTTAATTATCTGATTTTATAAGTTTAAATGATTAATTAAAGAAAAAACCGCATCCGATAATTATGTAATGAATTGAAAAATCAAAAAGTTTTTCCATACCCATCATTGTCAGTGGCTGTAGAAATTTGACTAGCTACATGGCCCAGCACTAGACCGACAGAAAAGCTCTCCGTTTTGCCTGTTTCTTCCAAGCCACAAAGCTCTGGAATCCAAAACCAACCACACCAAAATCAACTTTATTAGTAATAATCCAAACTTTCTGTTAGGTGTATGCTTTTATCTATATTCAATGTTTAGATTGCGTTAGGTGTATCCGTTTGTCAATATTCAATGTCTTGATGGTGAAATTGATCTCTTTAAACAAATACTTAATTTAAAAAATTAAAGATTCAAATCAAACTCTTAAGAATTATCTTAATTTAAAAATATTTACAAGTGTCATTTGAATGGAATGTATATGATAGTGGAGATTCAAGCTATATGATATATGAGTGTATATTTCAATTAATTATTAATGAACTAATCAGATAATTAACGTGATTTGATGCATCAAGAAGTACTAATCCACTATTCATACAATAGACAGAAGTCACAAGAATCATAAATCTTAATTAAGTTGAAGTTGAATAAATCCTAAATCTTCCGAGAGGAGTTAGTCATTTGAACTGTTGCTCGTTGGCTTGCAGTAGCAAGTCTGCTAGAATTACAAATACGAAAGGGAAGTGAACAAAAGCTTGGAATGTAAACAAACCAGAAAGCTTGGAAGTGGAGATGAACAATGGCTGCAACTAGGTAGGAATGCACTTGGGAACTTTGTCTTATCATCTGATAAAAAAAAGAAAAGTTTTGAGCCTGCCCAGGCTCCCCGTATGCCAAATAAGAAGGTTGCCAACATTTTTTTTGACAAAAGCTTCTTACATGGCATTCAGGGAGCCAGGCAGAACTTTCATTTTTCCGGACGAAGACCAACCGATGTAGATCATCACCTTCTGTCTGTTTCGATCTTCACAACCTGAAAACTGCAGAAAATTGGCATGCATTCACAAAACTACATATTCTCCAGGTTTCCAATTCTGATGCTTGCAACACATGCCAAAGCAGGTTAAAGAAAGCACTCACTGTTGTGTTTGGTATCAGACAGGAAATTATTCTTCTTCATCCCCATAACAACTAAGAGAGAATCCTGGAATTTATAGAACATGGAGAATAGAATACTGGAAAGAAGCGAAAAACTGTTTAAGAAAAAGATAGAGAAAAAGCATGAGGAAAAAGAAATAGGAATGGATAGTGGAGAAGGCGGCAGGAAGGAGTTGTTTCCAAGGAAAAAGTTCAATAGAAAGAGCCAAAGTTGCCTGGGTTTTACAGGTTGCCATTTTGTCACTTCTGAATTTGGTAAAGTTAATCTCCAACACACTTATGTTTACTTTATTCCTCTAAATTTTTTTTTTTTTTGGATTCATAATTCATTTATGTGCATATTCTTCTAGAAACCCTTTTCATTTAGTCTTGAACTGGATTCAGATTGGAGACTGCTTGATTACTTGGAGATTCTTCAACGGCTTCTGATAGTTTCTTGACGACGAGAGGGCCAAAACCATCACACGAGTAAAAAGCAAAAGCGATTATTACAAACGCAGGATGTGTTACTTTCGGACAGTCATCAGGTCCGTTCTCAATAAGTTATCAATAATAACTCTACTTCATCGTCATTTGCAGACATTAGTTTTTACTTACAGAAGTACGTACGTAGAATTGGAGGTTTTGAATTCGAATTCTCAGTAAGAGTTCTCAATCATTTTGAATTTATATATGTTCCTGTATTTTGAAGGAGGATTAATAATAATAATCACTAATAATTAATAAATAATAAAATATTAGAGATTGAATTTAATTCAAATTTAAATATATAATTTGAAAACTATTATATATACACTAAAATTTTACTTAATATAAGCAATGCATGTACATATTTTTTTATATCGACCAAACTTATAAATTATTACTTTTGCATATGCATTGAATGATTCATCAGGTACACCTAACAATCTAAAAATTATTTATTATTCCTAATTTATATTCAAATGATAAAGTCAATTTAAGTAATCTTTGTAGTCATTTTTAATTAATTATCGAAATTAATTAGATGATTATTATTTGGTAACCTTTAATTATTATCAGTATTAAATACAAAATAATATAAAAATATTATTTTTAATGATCTTTAGTTATTATTACAATTAAATAAACATTATTATAATTATTTATAATATTAATATCCACCAATAGTGGAACACGATCTCACCTTTTAAGCTAAAAGATTATTTGGAGTAAGCTTACACCTTAAGAAACAACGTAAAGACTATATAGTTTTTAAGGATACCAGAAAATTCTGAGAACAGAAAGCTCAACTAGCGTGTTAATTAGCTAAGCACTTTCACGCATGTGAGAATACTCATTGTTAAATTTTATATAATTGAACTTAAAGACACTGAGTATATACAAGCTTAAATGAAATTTCATCCTAAAATCAATTGATATTAGGAAGAATAACTCATTAAGCATATATGCATACTCAAGGTCATATATGCTTTTAATGTGAGACAAAGTCTCACTTATATTTCAACACGCCCCCTCACGTGTGGGCTAATTTATGGCCCAAAACGTGCTACAATTTATCGTGACGAGGTGATGAAAAGTAATTCAAGAACAATCGCTCTGATACCATGTTAAATTTTATATAATTGGGCATAAATAAACTGAGTACATATAAGCTTAAATGAGATTTCATCCTAAAACCAATTGGTATTAGGAGGAGAAACTCATTAAGCTTATATCCATACTCAAGGCTATATATGCTTTCAACGTGGGACAAAGTCCACTTATATTTCAACATTCATCAATGGCGCCTTTCTTTTCTTTTTTTCTTTTATATCAGCTACACGCCTGGATCAAATGAGCCTGCAGAACCTAAAAGGAACAAATTAATCTCTTCATGTCATTGTCTTTAAGCAAGTTTTTGGAATTTTGCTGGAATGAGGGGTCCATGAACATGGGGCGGCGGAGGAAGTGCGAAGACTGGCCAACCAATAACTGAATCTTTGATTGCCCAGTCGGCTGATGAACTCTGTCTTCTACACCTTCCAACCTTCTTTTCTCCCCCCCTTCCTTTAATGCCTCTCTCTGTTGTTATTATTATTATTGTATTTATTCATTGCTTTTTTGACTTATATTTGGCATTATCCATAATAAGAACAGAGGTCAAAAGAATTAACATTTAGGACGGCCTTCAAACTTGAAAACTGAAATATGTTATGGAACTTATAATAGTTTGTTATTTAATTTTGAATAGCTAATTTTATAAATGAATAATTTGAAATTTCTAATTTAAAAGTTATATAATATACATAAAAAATTTATATTGTTACAAAAATATATAATATACTTGCGGGTCTTAAATTTTATAAGATCATTAGTTACAAAGAATTAAATTAATTAAATTAATGTATTTATTAAAAGGTTCATTTTATACTTTAAAATTGACAATTAGGTAATTTTAATATTAGAAAAAAGGTAAAATATGGCACTTCGTATACAATATAAAATTTACACAAATTGTCAATGAATGTCACGCAATTTAGTAAAGGAAAAGCAAACTAGGAAGGTGGGAAGCTCTCATTGCTAAACCTTCCATTACTTTGGTCACTTCCATATTTAGATTTTGATGTAGAAATTTAGGTCCACGGCTAAAGCTTCCATCACTTCGGCCTATTCCATATTCAGGTTTTGATGTAGAAATTCAGGTCCATGTACGTGGACGTGTGCCCTTGCAGTAGGTAAGCCATAAAAGTTTTGGGGACTTCACTGGAGGAAGAAGATAATAAGGCGGTATTATCAGGGCGGATTCAGAAATTTTTTAAAGTGGGGACAAAATTTTAATGTGAACAAAATTTTATTTGTAATGGGGGCAAAATTTTAATTATAGCAAAATTTTATTTTTTTTATACCATCAAAATTTAAAATAATAATTTTTACAAGTAAAGTTTTTTGAAGCTAGTGGGGCAAGCGCCCCCACTTACCCCCACTGTGGCTCCGCCACTGGGTATTGTCACCTTCACAAGTCATGGTTTGGACAAATGGTGGTGGCTTTTAGATGAGGATACCCCAAACGTGGGGATTACAGCAAGAACTTGAGCCCGACCTGACTTAGACATGTCATTTTTGTTATAAATGTCAGGACTTGGGGTTGAGCTGGGTTTAGACTGTCTGAGTCCGAGGTAGGCCCGAGACCTGGTTCGTCGACCACAGATCTAGTCTTGGTGGGGTAGGATAGGATGGGCCTAACTCAAGCCCAAGTGCCAACTCTACCCAAATGTTTAGAGATTTCAGTATGATCCCCACAACTTTGGAACACTGTGTACCTCTCACTGGTTCCAATAATTTTATCATACGAGAAAAATAATTAATTACATGCATCTTTTAATATTAAGAAAATCTACATTTAACATTAATTTTTTTGAATAAATTATCGAATATGTGTAATAATTTTAGAGAGTTTGAATAAATTATTTGATGAACTAGTAATTAACCATATTAGATCAATATATTTTCAAATTTTAAAAATAAGATTAAACTTTTAAATTTTTGCGATTGGGACTTGGAAGTGATCCCTTGTGTTAAAGTATTGTCATAGGAGGTTACCTTAATTTTGTTAAATTTTAAATATAATTTTGTTACAATTTAATATATAGTTCCTTACTCTAATTGGACTATAAAAAAAGAGTATTTTGGGACATAAAAATTTAATCGGAACCTGAATTTAATATAATTGAATAAGATAAAAAATATTAAAAAAATATAATGTATAAAGAAAACTTATTAGAAAATATGATATTTTTACAAGAATTCTTTTGTCGATAATCCTTGAATACATATTAAAAAACGCATACAAGTCAAAACAATATATAACAAATATTATTTATGTCGCATTTAAAACTAACCAAACTTATTAAAAAACTATTTGTGAAATAAAAATTTAAAAAATAAAATTTTTCATTGAACATTTATTAAATTATTTCAAAATAAAATATTATATCAATTATTATTGCATGTATGATTAGAAATTAAAACGAGTATGATAAATTTATAATATTTTGATTCATTAATTTTAGATCGATTTAACTCTATTTTTTATTATTTAAATTTATTTTTTGAAATTGGAGTTCAATTGAATCTAAAAAAAAACTTAAATTGGATCTCAAAACTAAATTAGGCACAATAATTTCTATTTGACCAATTCAATTTTTTAATCACCTAACATTACAAAGTTTATATAACTACTCTAACAAAATTTTAATAGTGATTTCTGTTAAAAATAACCATAGAGACTTAAAACAAATTCTCTATTAAACATTTGCCATTATGAAAATATTTATAATTTTTAAATAAATAAAAATACAATTTTCCTTTCTTAGAAAGACGGAAAGAGTTAATGAAAAAAATTATTTACCTGATTATTATTTTCAAAATTGACACTTTCTCCATACTGTAACTATTTTGTTGTTAACCTAATTTGTGAGGGCTAAAAATGTAATTTATACCTCAACTTATCAAAAAAAGCTCGAGTAAAATCTCCACAGTTTTTTTGGTATCACTCTCTTGCTTAACATTATTAAAATAATACTTGTTATGTCTTAATATTACTAAAATAGTACTAATTGAAAGATAGCAATAAGAACTTATTTATATGTTTATCAAAAGTTAAACTAAGAATTATACTTAGCAATAAGAACTTATTTATATGTTTATCAAAAGTTAAACTAAGAATTATACTTTTAATAAGTTTTTAAAAAATTATTTTAAGATCACATTAGGGTATAATATATCTATATTGCCTAATTATGACATAATATATACCAATGTTACGAATACCGTACAATACTTGATACCATATTAGGTTTTGGTACGGTATTATATTAATACCGGTTAATACCGGGTACCATTTCGGGTAATTTTTAAATTTATAAAATAGTCCCTAAATTTTTTTAAAATTATAAAATAGCTCATTGTCATATTGTACAGTTGCAATATATATTTTTAACCCTGTCTCTAAAAATCATAATAATAAATAATAATAACAATTTTAATTTATAAAATTAATTTAATAATTATTATTAAATATAATTAAATATAAAATATATAAATTTCAAATAAATTTTGATTTAATAATTGAAAATATATAAAATAAATATTAGTCTATAAATAATAATTTTTAAAATTTTATTTTAAAAATAAAATATTTTTATTAATACTTTATTAATAAATATTATATAAAATATTAAAATAAATTAAATATAAAATTTATTTTTAAGTTTTATTTAATTTATAATTATTATTAGTAATAAAAATATTTATTTTATTTTAAAAACAAAAATTAAAAATTCATAATAATTATAAAAGTTGAAGTAAATAAAATAATTAATTAAAAAACTTTGAAAAAAAGAGGGAGGGGATAATTTTTTTTAAAAATTTTGTAAAAAAATCTTCTATTTTTTAAATTTTCTATACCAGCTGGTATTTGACTAGTATTTTGAATACTGGTCAGTATTGACTAGTATTTAAACCCGATATAATCGACCTTTTATTTCGTATTAGTTTTGGTTCAATACGATACTGATTGGTAAGAAACGTTATCCAAACTCCCGGTATATACTAATTTATGACTAACATATTAAAAACTGTTAAATGTTTAACTTAATTAAGATTTAATATGATAACAATTCTATTTTGAAAATGTTAAGGTGTATATATTATAAATAACGGTAAAAATTAAGTTAGACTTTTTAATAAAAATAACCTTTATCATTAGTAAATGTATATCATTTTAAGGTTCTATTTTTTAACGAAAGTATTAATTTTCTTAATATTCACAAATTTTTAGTGAATTTTTAATAAAATCTTATAGAAATACATACGTTCATGCTTAGTTAATCATCTTTATTCCTAGTAATTATCACAAAACATAAGTTTTTTTTTTCCTCTGAAGATAACGACACAACCAAGGGGCATTCCAAAAATTTAATATTTTCCTGTCTTATTTATTTACATATCGTTGGATTCACCGACACAAGTTTGACTTTGTTCATATTCCAAACCTGAGTATGAAAAATGCTTGTATGGTACTGGAGCATTGTTTTAATTAGTGGTGAACATATGATTATAGTTACTGATATGTAAATTAAACAGCTAAATTTTAATGTTCATCTTTTGTTACATACATTTCTCATTCAACTCATTAAATATAATTTAAAATTTCTCTTAAAAATTAAATTCATTAATTTTATATAATAATAATAATAATAATAATAATAATAATAATAATAATAATAATAATAATAATAATAATAATAATTATTATTATTATTATTAAGTAAATAAAATTATCAAAAACTTATATCTTTAATGAAAAATTAAGTACTAATTTCCGAAAGTAAATAAAATTATCAAAAAAATTGTTTCTTTAATGAAAAATTATGGGCTCGTGAAAAGTAAGATGCAGATACTTCAAAAGAACATATCTTTTGAGACTTTAGTTTATACATATAAAAGTAAAGATTTTAGAGCAAAAGATGATATCAGGGTCTGGACATCACATTACTGTTTTTAGAAAGAAAGCGGACAACTTGTCGTCCATTGCTATGGCAGAATACTCTGATAAAGGACCCCAAAGCTTCAATCATCAAGTCTTTTACTATTTAGTCAGGAACCATGTCCTCGATACCAGAGAACAGCAAAAGACACACCTGCATTAATGGCTCAACTTACCTTGCTGCTACTGGTTGATGCATACTTAAATTGCATGGTGGGACATTATGTGGATATGTTTAAAGGGGCCTCACGGGATGATTTTATAGATCTTTATCTAATCAAGCTTTGAAAATTCTACTACTGTTTAAGAATAAGAAACATTGCACATTCAAATCAGCTAAGTTCACTCTTTAAAAACCACTTCCGCGCAGTAATGAACTAGGTATAGTGAGTATGTTCTGATATATTGATATTAAACAGCTCGCCAAGTTTTATTAATTAGCTCGATTAGTTTTGGTCAAAACAGGAGCTGTCATGATTTTCTAGTCCAGCAACTGATTATAGAATCAGAGAGCTTTAAACTCCTACATTAATGGCTGCAAGCCATCCATTTGCTTCTGGTGCATGTATTGCTTCCAGGTTTGTTAAGGGGGCAGCAAAAATTGGAAATATGGGGATTCCAGGTCCTGTTTTGCTTCTATTGATCTCACTGTTGTGTTCTTTCCACAGTCCTGCACTATCCTTGAAAAGGGTATGCAACTATATGAATTTTTCTCAGTTTTCAGTTGTATTACTTACTATGTCAGCTGTTTCTTCGAGAATGGTAATGTGTTTCATGGAATGTTACAGTCTTACATAGTATACCTAGGGGCTCATTCACATGGATCTGAACCTATCTTCTGTTTTGGATGTTAAGGGGAGAACTGACTCTCACTATGAGCTCTTGCCAACCTATACGACCAGGTCATCATAAATCATGTCCGCAGGGCGTAGCTCAGTTGGTTCCGGAGGGGTAGATTTGCTCCAAGGTGCAAGGTTCGAATCCCATGGTCTGCAGTGTGGGAGCAACATTCTTGAGCTCCTTGTGGGCTTTGAGGGTGGGCTCCTTGTAGGCTGTGGGTTGTTCACCTCCCCCTTAGCGGGCCGCTGAGTACCTGATTTACATCCTCCCAATTACTTCGTCGGGCCGGGGTGTGGGGGGCCCTTTGGGTTGGGGATTCAACCTTTTGCTCCAAGATATGGATCCCCACGTAGAGGGATACTAATTTTTTTAACAAATGCGGTAACGAAATCAGTTCCACATTAGTTGAAAATAAAAAGAAAACAACTATAAAAGAGTACTTATATAAGGTACTCCTTGCTTCATACATACATACAACAAAAACATAAAAGAAAATTAGAGTAAAGTAACGCTTAGATGTTAGGAAATATTTTCTTAAAAGATTGATGAGTGATAAAATAATGAGATTAGTATTTTTAAGTCGGGAAACACCTTGTAAGCTACTATTTTGGTTTTATCTCTGTATACCTACTATTTGTAATAGTGGAAGAATTATTATAAGTTTTGTCTGTGGATGTAGCCCAAAGTTAAGGGTGAACCACATTAAATATTTTGTATCTGGTTTGCTCATTTTATTTTTCCTTTTCAAAAAATATACCCGTTACGCCCAACAAGTGATATCAGAGATATGTTTTCATGGAAGGTATTTTTTGAAAAGAAGCACGTCACGGGGAAAACAAAATTATAACGAATTTTTTGGTGTGATCTGTTCGAAAAGTTGACGTAAAACGACAAAAGTAATTAATAGTACTCTAAAGTTTTTTCTCAAGAAATTTGCAAGGTGAGTAGCAATGGTAACTGAGTCTTGTAGTACTATTGCGATAATATTCACAAATTACTATTTATCGGATCGCACGGTAATATTCTAGTGGAGTCCGACGATACTATTCTGGTGAATACTATTCACAAGTTACTATTTATCGGATCCTACGATACTATTCCAATGGAGTCCGACAATAATATTCCGGTGAGCATTATTTACAAGTTATTATTTACCGGGTCCTATGATGAAAATTTAGAAGATATCTTTTATGTCAAATTTTGACGTTCTAATTCTATCTTAGAAGTCAGTTTTCTCAAATTTAGCAAATGAAGGTGAAAAGGAGTAAAATGATCAATCTAAACGATATTAACTACCGTATATGGCGAACTAAGATGAAGGATCTCTTCATGATTACAAAAATGCATTTGCCGATGTTTTCGACAATTAAATCGGAGGAGATGTCCAACGAAGATCGGGAGTTTGAGCATGAATGAGCGTGTGGTTATATTCAACAGTTTGTTGATATTAATGTGTATAATCACATTTGTAACGAGACTCATGTAAGAACATTGTGGAATAAGTTGAAGCAGTTGTATGCTTCAAAGACCAGCAACAACAAATTGTTTTATCTAACAAAGTTGAAGTAGGTAAAATACCAGGAGAGTACTTCTGTAGCTGATCATTTAAACAATATGGAAGGGATAGTTGATCAGTTATCAAAGATGGGCATAACATTTGATAACGAGGTGATTGCTCTAATGGTGCTAGCTTTATTACCAGAGTCTTGGGAGACTTTGAAGGTGTCTTTGACAAATACTACACTAAATGGCGTATTAAATATGAAATTTGTGAAAAATAGTATACTAAATGAAGAGATGAGACGTAAATCACAGTATGTAGCCTCTTCATCACATTCAGATGTTTTGCTTACAGAAAATAGATGAAAGGAGTCAATCCAAAGGTCCAAAGTCCAGAAACAAGAGCAAAGGAAAGTCAAACAGATATGTAAATGTGGAATGCCATTATTGCAAGAAGAAATGCCACATTATGAAATGTTGTCGAAAGTTGAAGAAAGAAAAAGGAAAAAATGTGAAAAAAGAAGAAAGCAGTGATGATGAATAAAGTAACATTGTTGATGCATTCAACCTTGTTATTGATACAGAGATAGTCAGTTTGGTGTCGCAAGAAACAAGTTTGATAGTTGGCAGTGGAGCTCCTATTCATGTTACATTTCACAGACAATTTTTCTCATCTTACACACCTGGGAATTATGGCATTGTTAAGATGGCAAATAGAAATCTGTCAAATGTTGTTGGCAAAGGAGATGTTTCTTTAGAGACAGCGAATGGTTTAAGACTGTTGCTGAAAGATGTCAGGTACATTTCTGATATGCGTCTAAACTTGATTTCTATAAATAAGCTAGATAATGGAGATTTCCACAATACTTTTGGAAACAAAAAATGGAAGCTTCCTAGGAGTTCCTTAGTAGTGGCCAGAGGTTAAATGCACTCAAGACTGTATATGATGCAGGCAAAGCTCTCCAGTGATGTTGTCAATACAATGGAGAATGATAATACAGTTGATTTATGGCATAAAAGACTAGGTTACATTGGTGAGAAAGGGATGGATCAGCTTGTAAAAGAGAATATATTATCTGGTTTTAATCAGATACATAAGAAGAAATGTGTAGATTGTCTAGCAGGGAAACAAAACAGGGTTTCTTTCTAGAGTTCTCCTCCATTCAGAATTAAGAATGTTCGAGATCTGATTCACTCAGATTTGTATGGACTATTTCCAAAATCACTTGGTAATGTACAATATTTTGTGACTTTTATTGATGATCGTTTTAGGAAAACGCGAGCCTATACTCTAAAGGCTAAAGATCAAGTGCTGGATGTGTTCAAACAATTTCACGTCTCAGTTGAGAGACAAACTGGGAAGAAGCTGAAGTGTATTCGGACAAACAATGACAAAGAGTAATCAAATTATTTGATACTTACTGTAAAGAACATAGTATTCGACATCAAATGACACTACCAAAAATACCGTAATTGAATGGCGTAGCTAAAAGGATAAACAAGACTTTGATGGAAAGAGTCAGATGTTCATTTTCACATTCGAAGTTGCCTAAGGCATTTTGGGATGAAGCTTTACTTGCAACTTTGTATGCATTAAATCGTTCACCATGTGTTCCTCTCCAGTATAAAGTTTCAGAAAGGGTGTGGTCAGGAAATGATGTTTCCTATGATTATTTGTGGGTCTTTGGTTGCAAGGTCTTTGTCTATATTCCTAAAAATAAAAGAAAAAAGCTTGATATCAAGACAAGACAGTGTGTATTCATTGGCCATGATCAAGATTAATTTGCCTATAGGTTTTATGATCCGGTGTAGAAAAGACTTATTAGGAGTCGTGATGCTATGTTTGTTGAAGATGAAACTATTGAAGATGTCAACAAAGTGGAGAAGGAAATTTCAAGCTCTGATAATGACTCAACAAGCTTCCGATTGAATCCTCCAATAGCGGTGCTTAGATAAGTTGGAGATAGTGCAGAATGTTAGCTAGAAGCTGATAATGTAGATGTCCCTAGTGAAGTGAACCAGAGGATGATGATGTTATTCACATTCAACTACCAGCACCTGAAGATTCTCTAGTCTCATTATGAAGATCTAGTAGAAATAGGCAACCATATGCTAGATATCCAGTTGATCAGTATGTAATGTTAACTAACGAGGGAGAAGGCAAAAGAGCACTTAAGAAGAAATTTGTGTTCAGAATCAAGCATGAAGAAAATAACAACCATCCTCGATTTAAAGCAAGATTAGTAGTCAAAGTATTCAGCCAAAAAAAGGGTATTGACTTTGATGAGATATTTTCACCGATGGTGAAAATGACATCCATACGTATAGTGCTAGGGCTATCCACAAGTTTTAATCTGGAGGTTGAACAAATGAATGTCAAAACTGCCTTCCTATATGGGGATTTGGAAGAAGAGATATACATGGAGTAATTAGAGGGTTTCATAAAAAAGGGGAAAGAAGACTATGGTTTGTAGACTAAAGAAGAATCTATATGGTCTAAAACAGGCACCAAGACAGTGGTATAAGAAGTTCAAGTCTGTTATGGGAAAGCAAGGCTACAAGAAGACTAATTCAGATTATTGTGTATTTGTGAAGAAATTTTCTTATGATGATTTCATTATTTTATTGCTCTATGTGGATGATATGTTGATTGTTGGTAAGAATGTTTTTAAAATCAACAATTTGAAGAAACAACATGATAAGTCTTTTACCATAAAAGACTTGAGATCAACAAAGTAGATTCTTGGCATGTAGACTATCAAAGACAGAAGTGCCAAAAAACTATGGTTGTCATAAGAAAAGTATATTGATAAAGTACTTCAGAGATTCAAACTGGACAAAGCTAAAACGGTTAGTTGTTCTCTTGCTAATGACTTTAAATTGAGTTTTAAAAAGCACCCTTTTACAGATGAAGAGAAGAAAGAAATGTCTAGAACTCCATATGCTTCAGCAGTTAGAAGTTTAATGTATGTCAGGTTTGTACACGGCCATATATTACTCATACAGTTGGAATTGTGAATCGTTTTCTTTCAAATCCTAAAAGGAACATTGGGCTGTAGTTAAGTGGATTCTTAGGTATCTTTGAGGGTCATCCAAAATATGTTTATATTTTGGAAGAGCAAAACCTGTATTAGCTAGTTACATAGATGCACATATGATTGAAGATGTTGACTCGAGAGAGTCTACATCAGATTACTTGATTACTTTTGCAGGAGGAACTGTGGTATGACAGTCAAAGTTATAAAAGTGTGTTACATTTTTTATAACTGAAGCGGAATTTATTGCAGCAACGGAAGTCTGTAAAGAGTTGCTATGGATGAAGAAGTTCTTTAATGAGCTTGTTATCAAGCAAGAACAATATTAACTATTTTGTGACAGTCAGAGCATTATTCACCTTAGTAAGAATGACTCTTTTCACTCAAAACACATTGATATGAGATATCACCGGATTAGAGATGTGATGGAAATGAAATAATTATTGTTAGAAAAGATCCATACTAATGAAAATGGATCAAACATGTTAACCAGGATTCTATCAAAAGATAAGTTCAAGCATTGTCGATCAGGCATGAAAGAGCCCTCCATGTAATCGGAAGTGAAAGATTTGTTAGATATGAGTCCCTCCTATAAAAGAACACCAATTTTTCAACCAATGCGGCACCAATTTCGGTGCTGCATTAGTTGAAAAAGAAAAGAAGGCAACTGCCTTTACAGCTATCTCACGTAGTGGAGTGCCTATATAAAGCACTCCTTACTTCATACATACACACAACAAAAGCATGAAAGAAAACCATAGCAAAGCAACGCTCTGATGTTAGGAAATATTTTCTTAAAGGAATGGTGAGTAACAAAATAGTGAGGTTAGTATCTTTAAGTCGAGAAACATCTTGTGAGCTACTAGTTTGGTTTTATCTCTGTATACTTACTATTTGTAATAGTAGAAGAATTATTTTGAGTTTTGTTTCTTGACGTAGCCCAAAGTTAATGGTGAACCACGTTAAATATTTTGTGTCCATTTTGCTTATTTTATTTTTCCTTTTCAAAAAATACACCCGTTGCACTATCGCAACGAAAGGCTGGTTATTAAGACAAACAGATCAAGGTTTGCAATGCTATATTTAAAAGTTTGCCAAAGAGATAACTAAACCCTAATAAGAAATATGCTAGCTAAGAGTGTTTTAAGCATTAATTGTCACCTAAATTTGTGAACCTCCACCTATTCAGCTTCGATTTGGAAAAGCTAACAAGTATATAAGCAACACAAGTATCATGAAATTCGCTGGGAAGTTCTACACCACTTCAGAAAGCCACATTCCTCAAGAAATCGACATCTTCACGCTTGAAACTTTGGGCAATTGGACAGTAAATGGAGCTTGGAATCGACCTTTCACCAGTCACCCAAAGGTTGTTATCCTTTTAAGAACACAAGTAATTAAATTGTTGTGTATTCCTAAATCATTTTGTACCTGTCACAGAAAGCTCCAGGAACAGGGGAACTTGTCACAATGGGGATACACCCTTTCAAACCTTTCATGGAAGTGGGAGTAATTTCCGGTATGTGAACCAAGTGGAAATATTTATGTGAAAAATGTGCATAACAAAGCTTCTAAGGGTGCTAATTTATAACTTCCAATATATAGCTGATGGGAAGAGATTGATTCACAAAGCGGACCTCAAATTCCATAGATGCACTCTATGTCATGATATAGGCGTTACACGGAGGTTAGTGATGGTTCGGTGTCATTGAAAATAATATAATAATGGAAATAACATTTTGGAAAATCAGATTTCATAAGAATATTGATCAAGTATGTTTTGCAGGTATAATGTGATATTGGATTTTCCATTAACCATAGACATAAATCGACTTCTTGCCGGAGGCCCGTAAGTATGGAGACACTTTTGTATGTATACATAAA
>JANJEY010000172.1:0-17062 GCA_024703695.1 Erythroxylum cataractarum
GTACCATATTGTAGGAAATTTTAGATAACCATCTTGTAGGAAATAATTTAAAGAGATGTCTCATTTTCTTATAGGAATCCGTTGCTTTTCAAAACCTTTAAAGCTGATACTGCTGCAATTATACCTAAATATCCATCAAATATCCCAGCATCAACTACAGTATCATATTTAAGAATCAGAATTATCAACCATTAGTTATGGATTTTAAAGGGAAAAAATAAACAAATTTGAAGTTTACAACACAGAAGAAAGAAGATACCAAATGAGAACCAATCAATAAGACCTCAGCACTTGAGTTCAATCCTTCAACTCGACCATGTACATTGCCCATACAGTCCATCCACCTGGAATTGGTACAGATATCAGTTCAGAGCTTCAAGCATCAAAAATTCAGGGTGGGTCCAAGAAAGAAAGAGAATCAACGTTGTCAAACCAGCATCCTCCATCCAATCACGAATCAGATTTCCTGCCCTGAGTGAAGCTGTACTCACAAACCCATTCCAGCAGAGAATCCATTATCTATGAACATCAACAGACGAAAGACAAACACTGTAGTGTAATCAACCTACAGCAGTAAAGATGGGCAAGAGTTTTCGCACCTTTAAATCCAAACTGCAGATAGTCACTAATACATTAGAGCAAGAACTCGAGTGAAACAACAGAGAGATGAAAGGTGCGAAAACTCAGGAAAACTTGAAATCGACCCCTCTAATCGCCATAAATCCAAAACCCAGGAACACTTTAAATCTTCACTCCACTAATGCAGAAGCTCCAAAACTGAAGCCCCAAATTCATTTCCAATCTTTCATAGAATAAAGCTCGTCTGGTTAAAATAAAAGCAGCGGTGAAGTGAAGCAGAGACCCAAGAGACCCAAGAGGAAGAGGAGAACAAACGCTATTTGTTTACGTAAGTGACGGAAATTAATGTAGAAAATAGCTTCCTGAAGAAGCTCTAATTTCAGCTTATACGAAAAGCTCCAAATTTTAGCTTTTATAAAAGCTATATTTTGGCTTTTCCAAAAGCTATTTCTACTTGGAAAGTACTTTTAAAGTTTGCAACCAAACACTCATTTTTCTTAAAAATAACTTTTGCGGTAAAAAAAAGTACTTTTGAAGTCTCCAAAAGCTAAACCAAAAAGAGATTGTTTTTTGGTCGTGGGTCCCAAAACTCTGCAACCAAATTACTGCTCGTGGGTCCCACATGCTTGGCTGATAGATTTTCGTTACTTAACTAGTTTTAAAGAGAATCAGGTTTTTCTCAAAAAATTAGTCGATGTATTACTTAACCGGTTGATTTTTTCTTATAGAGGTTATAAACACATCCTGGACTAAAAATCAGGCCAGTTCATATTTATTTTTGGTTAAATTGGCTGTCTGATCTAGTTTTTAAATCCTTACTTTTTAGATATAAAATATAAATTAAATAACTTGAATAATTAATAAAAATATAATAATTTAATTCAAATGTGCTATGTAAATTATTTAAAATGGGGTGTAAAATATGTTATACTTTTTACTTATCAAATTTCCCTAAACTTAGCTTTTAGTTATTCTCAATCAAAATACTATTATAATGCAAAATATGAATCTATTTGAACATCATAAATCACGCAGAAGAAATTAGATTAAAAAAATCAATTATCAAATTAGAAAATTTATTTACTAAAGTCATAATGTCTTAACATATTCACAATTGGTTCAATCATCAACGTAATATCTTTTAAAATATCTTCAAATGTTCAATTTTAACCTCAAATGTTAGAGATATCCACACCTCATCTTGATAAACATAGTCTGTAAGCAATGTTGGTATATTAATTCTACACACAAAGCATCTTGGTTGGACTTGAATTAATGTTCTTTTTTGTAACACTAGCTCCTAACATAACAGGCACATTACCTTTGTGCATAGTTCATCTTCTCACCTTAATTATGATCTCAAAGGAGTCATTGGTTCTTGTCCTTAAGTGTTTCCTCAATAACCATTTTTTAGTCTAAAAAGAGCACTTGATTATTAAATAATATTTTCATAGGAAATTAAAATTTCAAGATTACGTCAAGTGTTTCTCTAGTAATCAAAAGTAAATTAAAATCATCAAAGATACTAGACATTGTTGAGTTGATTAAAAGTTTGACCTTAATACAATTTATGTAGAATTAGAATAAGACTTCTAATTACTTATAAACTAAATTTATTATAAGAGAGTTAATTATCTTAAGTGTGAACCTAAAATTAAACAAAAGAGTTTTAAAACTTGTTATGTAAAAAAAAAACCTATGTAACATGCTAAACCATTAACCATAATGTTAAATTTTGTTGTTCCATTTTAGAGATATTGTGGTAATAGAAACTAAATGCATACATATAAAACAAAATAATGTCAAAACCAATTGCCTAAGCAAGCAATCCATTTTCCTAGACTTTTTTTTTTCAATTTTCACAAATAAAAAGCATAAAACAACCAGGTTATGTCTTTATATTTCCCCTATACTTAAACTTTACATTGTCTTCAATATAACAGCTAAATACAGAAAAAAGGAATATGCAAGCAAAACATATAGATAAAATAGCAAAAATATTTTGATTTTTTGGAAAAATAAATAGCTAAAAAATGAGCTAAAGGGAAAGAAATTCATATATGATTTTTGTTGCCTTGGGTTGCCTCTCAATGAGTGCCTTTGGTTTCTATCATTGGCTCGACGTCCTCTTCAGTTGTCAAGATTCCTCTAGCAAAATTTTTTGAAACATCATTACTTCAGCATGATCATAAAACAACTTTAGCCCATATCCATTCACCTAAAAAATTATGTTAGTCTGAAGGCTTTTAATTTCCATTGCATTTTACTAAAAAAATGATAGTAAAAATAAAGGTATCTAACCATTTAGATTGAAGTTTACTTAGAATTAAATAAAAGAACTTTTTGTCTAATGGTGAATGATTTCCTAGCTATCTTCATATCATGAAAAATTTTAGTCTTTTCTTTATAGATCCTCGAATCATCAAGCGCCTCTCTAAGTTCTTCAAGTTCATGTAGGTGTAATTTCCTTCTTTTTTTACTTTTTCATAATCTAAATTTTATTGTTTCATAATAGGCAGTATTTAATGAATTCTGTAAACAAGAAGGCATCAAAAGATAATTCACAACGACATACACTCCTCAACAAAATGAAGTAGCAGAGCGGATGAATAGAATTCTATTGGAAAGAACAAGAGTGATGTTGAGAACTGCAAGCTTAGATAAGAAATTATGGGTAGAAGTAGTCAATACTGCCTATTATATGGTGAATTGAGCCCCATCAACCATAATTGAGTTGAAGACACCGATGGAGATGTGGATTGGCAAACCAATGGATTATTCCTACCTCCATATATTTGGAAGTCCTACCTATATGATGTTTAATGCCCAAGAAATTACAAAATTAGATCCAAAATCTAGAAGATGCATTTTTTTAGGGTATGCTGAAGGAATAAAGGGGTATCGTCTGTGCAATCCCACTGCCCATAAGATTGTTATCAGCAGGGATGTTATCTTCATGGAAGATAAGGATCAAGAGCAAGCAAAAAATGTTGGCTCTATACAAAAAAATCCAGAAACTGCTACAGTACAAGTGAATAGGGAAGTTGATCAAATTGATTCTTCTAAAGCTGCACCAGAGCACAAAGAGCAAGAACCAGTTGATTATGATGTTCCAGATACTCAGAGACCAACTCGCATAAGAAAGCACAGAGCTGGCACTCAGATTATATTATGAAGAGCAATATTGCATACTATCTTTTAACTGAGGACGGAGAGCCATCAACTCTTTAAGAAGCAATGAATAGTTCAAATGCATCTCAATGGATGGCAGCAATGTAGGAAGAAATTGAAGCTCTACATAAGAATAAGACATGGGAGCTGATATCACTACTACAACGAAGAAAGCCTATTAACAATAAACGGGTTTAAAGTAGGCGCTGAGGTGTTGATATAAGAGATTTGATTTGTTCATCATGAGCCATGGATACGACAGACTGAATGCAAACCCTTGTGCATATTTTAAGAGGTATGAGAAAGATGATTTTATAGCCTTGCTATTGTATGTAGATGACATGTTGGTAGCAGGCCTTAATAATGATCGTATCAAAGAATTGAAGGTAAAGTTGGCTAGGGAATTTGAAATGAAGGACTTGGGATCAAAAAATAAGATTCTAGTGATGTAAATTCATTGAGATAGAAGTAATAGGAAGATTTGACTTTTTTAAAAGAATTTGTTAGAGTTATGTAAATATAATGCCCTGAAAAGCAAGTATATTTACATATAACTTAATCTTCTTTTGGTTATTTTTTGTAATGAAAATATTTATTATTAATAAAACAGAAGAGTTTGGTTTTATTTGTATAAGTATAATATAACTAGTCATAAGGTACCAAGATTCTTTTGTAAATAATATACATATACATGGAGATTTATTAGAAACATGTATATTATTAAAATCTAAAATAATTTATCCACAGTTGAATAATCAAGTTGGTCGCTTGATTATGATTCAAACTGTAGTGCTGATTTATCTTCGTGCAAATAAAGGAGTTTACTTCAAGGAAATGATAAGTTTCATATCATGATAGTAGTTGACTATCGATAATGGAACTATTAAATAAATCTGGAATCATATATGTTTTAAAGAATAACTAGGCCGTAACTTTAATCTTAGAATATACACCTTAGCATTCTTTTATTACAAATCACAATCTTGATGAGTGGGAAACTCATATGTGTTTCATTATAATTTTTGATATGATCAGAATGAATTTTTACAAAGTATAAATCCAATGTCTGCATGTTGAAATTATTAATTGAAACATATATAAGGGAATTTTCACTCAAATAAAGAGTTTATAGTGATTTTATCACTTCTAGATATTTTACGAAGATTGGTGATTAGACTGACGCTAGTAATTTGATGGACTAGCTACCCTTCAAGTCTTAACACCAAGATGAGATCTTGTGTATTAATCATCGTATAGAGTAAAACGAGAGATCTAGAAGGAAAAACCAACATAAAAATAAAATGGTAATTTTATCCTTTATTGTGTGGATGGCTATAATATGGTTCATAATAGAGTTTGCAATTGGACATCTTATTTGAAACATGTGTTTTCATAATATTTAGTAATTCAAAAGTTCAACTAATTGTCTTTAGTGGAATGACATTTGGTTAATAAGTTAGAATTAATTCTAATGAGATTAAATTAATTCGGAGCTTATTGGAGCTTAAATTATATAAGTCCAATTAGATTCTCCACTTGGATTTTAAGAAAAGTTATCAAGAAAAGTAAGAAATATAAATAGATGTTATCGGAAATAAGAAAGAAGAAAGGACTGAATTAGATTTGGAATAATAATACCAGAACAATTTAATTAAGGGTTAATTAAATTGGGTTTTAAAGTCGATGCTTAAATGTTGGGCTTACACTAATTAATTGTTAATTAGAAGCCCAAAATGAACATTTAATATTAGGTTGAACTTTAGTTTGATTTGATTAATTAGATTAATTAAACTGAAACAAAGTTTCTAAAGATAAAAGGAGGGCAAGTTTCGATTTTATAGCTAAATGTGCAACTGCACATTTAGCATTGAATTGCTAAATTTTAAATAATTTTTATCATGCTTCATCATCAATAAATGGAGTAATGATTTTATCATTAAATGGTCAATTCTTTCTTTCATCTTTACCCGAAATCGAGAGAAAGAGAAGAAGGTGTTGTTGCATTTTGGACTCACTCTCTGCTCTCTTGCATGAGCTAGCCGAAACTTGAATGAGAAGAGTCTCATTTTTGGCTTCTTTCAACTAAGGAAAATCTTTTCAATATTTATTCTCCTTTTCCACCAAAGGATCTTGTTAACTAAGTTGTCTAAGGAGAACAAGTGGTAGATCGGATTAGGCGAGAATACAATAACGAGGAGAGGATATATTAACAATGAGAAGATATAAAAGCAAGGAGTCAAAGCTATAGCAAAGAGTCGATATAATTTCCATTTTATTCTTATGTTAGTTATTTTCCTTATAGCGTATCATGGATGGCTTAAACATGTTGATTTGGTTATTATACTTCGTTACATTTTGATTTCGGAAAAAGTTTTTGAAATCTACCATTTTAGCTAAATCCAATATGCTTTTGTTTTTTATCCAACATAATTATTTGAAGAAAATCTTGTGGCAATTCAACTTGTAAGAATGTAAGTCAATTTATACCCTTTTTTTTGTTCATTTCAAGTTATTCTCAAGTATGAGTCCTAGCAATGAAGAAGATAAGATGAAAATGTATCGAGTACTGTATGCATCAGCTGTAAGAAGCTTAATGTTCACTATGATTTGTACAAGACTAGACATTGTATATATAACGGGAGTAGTTAGTAGATACATGGTGAATCTTTGTCGAGAGCGTTGAAATATTGTTAAGAAGATTATCAGATATATCAAAGGAACCTCATATGTTGCATTATGTAATGGAGAATCATATTTTATTATCAAATGATATGTTGATGCTAATTATGCAGGTGATCTTGATAAAAGTAAGTCCACTTCAAGATATGTGTTTACACTAGTTAAAAGAGCTATGAGCTGTGTTTCAAAACTACATTCAGTTGTGGCTACATCAACAACAAAAGCAAAATATGTAGCAGCTACATAAGCTAGTAAAAAGTAGTGTAGTTGAAGATGTTGTTGGAAGAACTTAGGAAAAACAAGAGAATATCACTATGTATTGTGACAGTCAAAGTGTTTTGCACCTTGCAAAAAATCTAGCATTTCATTTAAAGACAAAACACATTCGAGTTTAATATCACTTCGTTCATGAGAAAGTGGAAGAAGGAACAATGGACATGTAGAAATCATATAATGGATAACCTGGCAGTATGATAAAAGCAATCAATGGTGACAAGTTTATGTGGTGTCAATCTTCATGTGGCCTGAAAAAATTGTAAGCAATATAAAGTGGCAAGGTAGAAAAGAATGGTGTGAAGATATGACTAATTATCAATCAAATCTTCAAGTGGGAGAATTGTCAACAATTGTGGCTAGTAGGCACCAAAATCTTCAAGTGGGATAATTGTCAATAATTAAGGACAAAATGGTTGAAGAAACATAAGGCACTTCTACCTATAAAAAAGTAGGAGTAGCATGAAGAAACAAACAACAAGTAGAAAAAGAGAGTCGTGAGGTGAGAGAGAAAAGAAATAAAAAGAGAGATAAAAATATTCTGTATATTTTGTAGTTCTGGTTTTTCTTATAATTCTCTAGTTTTTCTCAACAATAAAATTCTTTTATCCTTGTCTATAGTTTTTACCCTAATTTGGGGGTTTTCTATGTAAAATCTTTGTGTTCATCACTATTCCTTTAGTTCTATTTAGCTATGAAATTGCTCCAATTTGATCGATTTTCGGTGCCTACCAGCCACAATTGTTGACCATTCTCCCACTTGAAGATTTGATTGATAATCAATCCTATCTTCACACCATTCTTTTCTAACTTGTTGCTTTATGTTGCTTACATTTTTGTCAGGTCATATAAGGATCGACACGACATAAACTTGTCACCATTGATTGTTTTTGTCATAAAATCTGTCATGTTATCTAATATATGAATTTTTTACCTGTCCATCATTCCTTTTTCCACTTTCTCATGAACGAAGTGATATTGAAATCGGAATGTTTTTTCTTTGAATGAAATGCTGGATTCTTTAAAAGATGCAAAGCACTCTGATTGTCACAATACAGAGTAATATTCTCTTATTTATTCCCAAGTTCTTCCAACAACATCTTCAACCATACTGCTTCTTTACTAGCTTATGTAGCTGCTACATATTTTACTTCTGTTATTGACGTAGCTACAACTAACTGCAGTTTTGAAACCCAACTCATGGCTCCTTTAGCTAGTGTAATCACATATCCTATAATGGATTTACTTTTATCAAGATCACCTGCATAATCAACATCAACATATCCTTTAACATTAAAATCTAGTCCTTCATAATATAATGCAACATTTGAGGTTCCTTTGATATATATGAGAATCCTCTTAACAATATCTCAATGCTCTCGACCAGGATTCACCATGTATCTACTAACTACTCCCACTATATGTGTAATGTCTGATATTGTACAAATCATAGCGAACAATAAGCTTTTCATTGTTGATGCATACAATACTCGAGACATCTCCATCCTCTCTTCTTGATTGGTAGGACTTATGCTTGAGGATAACTTGAAATTAATAAAAAAAGGGGTATAAATTGACTTACATTTTTGCATGTTGAATCGTCGTAAGATCTTCTTCAAATAATTCTTATGAGAAAGACAGATCTTCCTATTATTTCTGTCTCGGTAAATTTGCATCCATGAAATCTTGTTTGTTGATCCCAAGTCCTTCATTTCAAATTCCCTAGCTAACTATGCCTTCGATTTTTTGATACGATCATTATTGGGATTATTACCTATATATCATCTACATACAATAACAAGGCTATAAAATCATCTTTCTCAAACCTCTTAAAATATGTACAAGTGTCTGCATTCAGTCTGTTATACCTAAGGCTCATGATGAAAGAATCAAATCTCTTATACCAACACCTCGGTGCTTGTTTTAAACTATATAGAGATTTGTTTAACCGGCAAACCAAGTTTTCTTTCCTTGTTTCTTCAAAACCTTTTGGTTAGAACATATAAATTTCTTCTTCAAGATCTCTATGAAGAAATGCATTTTTCACATCTAATTGTTCAAGATGCAAGACAATTATAACACATATTGCCAGAACTACTCGAACTGTATTAAGTCGAATCACAAGAGAAAATATTTCGTTAAAATTAATACCTTCTTTCTGAGCATATTCTTTTACCACCAATCTAGCACGATATCCTTCTACTTGATCGTCACCACTTCGCTTAATCTAGTAAGCCCATTTATTAGTAATAGGCTTTCTTTCTTATCGTAGTGATATCAGCTCCCATGTCTTATTCTTATGTAGAGCTTCAATTTCTTCCTGCATTGCTACCATCCACTGAGATGCATCTGAACTATTCATTGCTTCTTAAAGAGTTGATGGCTAACTGTCATCAGTTAAAAGACAGTATGCAATATTGCTCTCCATAATATAATTTGAGTGCCAACTCGGTGCTCTTCTCATGTGATTTAGTCTCCCATTATCTGGAACATCATATTTAACTTGTTCTTGCTCCTCATGCTGTGGTGTAGCTTTAGAAGAATCATTTTAATCAACTTACTATTCACTTATACTGTTGTAATTTTTGGATTCTCTTATATAGTGCTAACATTTTTTGCTTGCTCTTGATCCTTATCTTCCATAAATATACCATCCCTGTTGATAACAATCTTGTGGGCAGTGGGATCCTACAAACGATACCCATTTACTCTTTCAACATACCCTAAGAAAGTGCATCTTCTAGATTTTGGATCTAACTTTGTAGTTTCTTAGGCATTGAACATCACATAGGTAGGACTTCCAAATATATGGAGGTTAGAATAATCCACTGGTTTACCAGTTTACATCTCCATCGGTTTCTTCAATTCAATTGCAGTTGATGGAGCTCGATTCACCACATAATTGACAATGTTGATTACTTCTACCTAGAATTTCTAATATAAGTTTGCAATTTTCATCATCGCTCTTATTCTTTCCAATAGAGTTCTATTCATCCGCTCTGTTACTTCATTTTGTTGAGGAGTGTATGCCTTCGTGAATTGCCTTTTGATGCCTTCTTGCTTGCAAAATTTGTCAAATTCTTTATCAGTATATTCACCTTCATTATCTGCGTGCAAGCACTTGATCTTCTTACCATATTCGAGTTCTGCCCACGCTTTGTAAAATTTGAAAGATAGAAACACATTTGCCTTCCTCTTGATAGGAAACAATCAACGTCTCCTTGAATAATCATTAATGGATGATACAAAGAAGCTTGCTCCTCCTAGGGATGTAACTGGTGCTTGCTATATATCAGAGTGAATCAATTCTAGAATTTCTTTTCTTCTAAACTTTGATGAGTTGAACTTCAATCGATGTTGCTTACTCACAATGCAATGCTCACAAAAGGGTAGTGATACCTTTGTGAGACCTATAAGTATATTCTTCTCTGCAAGTATCTTTATTCCTTGTTCTGACATATGTCCAAGCTTTTTATGCCACGTTATTGCAGATTTATCATCTAGACTAATCACCGCAACAGATGCCTCTCCTTCTTGCAAAGTTATTCCCTTCAGCATGTACATATTTGCAACAATCTTCTCTGCTTTCATAAATACTAGCTCTCCTTTAATCACTTTCATGATCTTGTTTTGAATCTCAAAGTTGAAATCGAGATCAACTAATTGTCCATCAAATAAAAAATTCTTCTTCAGGCCCTCCATATGTTGCACTTTTTCAATAATCTAAGTTGTCTCATCATACATTTTTAACTTGATGGTGCCTATACCAACAATCTTCAAAACTTGATCATTGCAACTATACACAAATCCCCCAAAGACAGATTCATACTGATGGAACCATTCTCTTCGAGAGGTCATATGAAAAGTAATTGCTAAATCGAGAAGCCATACATCAATGAATCTTCTTTTACCTTCAATAGTCATTGCTGCTTCACAGACCATTGCAGCTCCATCATCTGAAGTATTTGTCACATTTCCTTGAGAATCAAAATATTTCTTATTCAGATTCTAACAATTCTTATTCAAGTACCCTTTCTTGCCACAATTGTAGCATTTGAAATTCTTCTTACTCCTGGATTTTGATATACCATGACTATGACTCCCACTTGGGCCACGTTTCGTTGATCACTGCCAAGGCCTCCACTTATTGCAAATTTGCCAACCTATTTTTCTTACTTTTGCGTCGACTCTTTTCTTCCAAAATAGCAGCTGCAATATTATCAAAGGCTAAAGTGTTTGTGTTGTTTGTTAAATTGATGACGAGTCAATTATACGAATCTAGTAGACTTTAGAGTAGAAGTTTCGCACATTCACTTATCTCTATTATGTGTCCCAATGATGTAAGTTGGGAAAATAAAGTATTTAAAGTATTTAAATGCTCCATCACCAAAGTGGATTCTGCCATATGTAAAGTGTATAGTTTCCTCTTTAGAAAAATTTTGTTGTGGAGTGATTTGATCTCGTACAATTTTGTGAGGTGAACCCATATTTCCTTTGCAGTCTTCTTTTCCTCTATGCTAGATAATACTCCAACAGCTAAAGTTAGGTGAAGGTTAGCTAAAACATTCTCATCCATCTCGTTCCATCTTTCATCTGTGACTCCATCTGGCCATTCACTAATGGTCGTCAGACAATTATCTTTCCTCAAGATTGCCTTTATCTTTAACTTCCACAATGAGAAATTACTCTCATTGAACGTTTCAATCTCAAATTTTGTTGTCATTGCTTCTATCACAAACAAAATTTAGCTTTCACAATTTCATGTGAATAGTATTCATACATATGAATAGTATTGTACCCGTACATATGAATAATTACAATACTGTACACGTGAATAGTACTATATAGTATTGTACATGTGAATAGTACTGTATACTTAAATTACAATAACTATACAGTTTAATGCAACAATAAATGCATGAATAGTTGTCACTTTTTGTGGTTACTGTTTACCAACTTTTACTATGCTCACCTAAACTTCGAATGGATTATGCCAAAAAATTCATCCGAATTTTCTCACTTTGTTCTGATACCACTTGTTGTGAAAATCAATTGGATTAAAGCAGGTTCACAGCTAAATATGACTGAAGGAATAATAATGAGCACACAGATTTTACGTGGAGAAATCCCTAAATTAGGGTAAAACGATGGACAAGGATAGAAAAATTTTATTACTAAGAAAAAATAGAGAATTACAAGGAAAAACTAGATCCATAAAAATACATAGAATATTTTTTCTCTCTTTCTCTTTCCTTTTCTCTCTCATTTCATGTCTTTTTTTTTTCTGCTTATTGTGTGTTTCTTCATGCTACTCCTACCTATAAAGCCTTATGTTTCTTTGGCCATTTTGTCCTTACCATACTTCTATAAATTGCTTAATAAGTGAATTAACTCATACACTTACCTATTGCAATCAAAGTTAGTGGTGATATTGTAAGGAAAATTAACACTGCAAGCCTTAGGAAGAGTAGCTGTGCGATTAGGATCGAACATGTCAGGGAAATTCTTGGCCTCACTTTCTAAGCATCGACATGTTTGTTGACGATCAAGAGTGGTTTTAACATTATTGAAAATGGTTTTAACTCCATCGTAGCAATATGGAGATGGTGGTGATGAGCTACCTGACTGAACTTAACTGAGACATAGTTTTAAACTTGTTAGGACTTGATTACAATCTACATCGACTTTCACAGTAACAGCCACAACTATTACTGTGAAAATCAAGTTTCAGTATTCACTGCAAATCGAAAGATAATGATTATTCATTCTAAAAAAATAAAAGATAGAAATCAACACACAATGTAATCTAACCCCTTCATCAAATTCTATTGCTTCCCTAATATGTTACTTGCTAAAGAATCAGAGGCCATCAATGACCTAATTCGAGCCTTAGATGATCAAGAGTCCTTTTTTAAATAGGCATCCAGGATTAAGTGGTTAAAAGAAGGAGATAGGAACACCAAATTTTTCCATAATTCACTCATTGCCAACAGAAACTGAAACAATATCAATTCTCTAAAAGTTGGTAATGGGAGAAGGATAGTAGGCCATAAAGAGATAAAAGATCAGTTTTTTGAAGTGTTTCAAAGTTCTTTTGCCTTTCTAGATTTCCTTGATTCTACACCAAATGAAGAGATATTTGGCTCAAATGGAAGCTCGTCTTTTTCTATACCTTTTTCTCTTCCTAAACCACTTGAAAATCTCTCTCAAAAGCTAAGGAATGATAAAACCCTAGCTCAACTCTCTTCTTTTCTCTAAAACCACCAAAACTCTCTTCTCCTCTCTTCTATTTTCTTTTTTTCTCTCTTCTCTCCTCAATTCACTTTTTTCTTCTTCATTTAAATGCAAGACAACCTTTTCATCTTCCAATCCTACCCTTAATGAATGTAAAATGCCCATTTTGCCCTTCCTTATATGCCTTATATCTTTTATCCTTAAATGTTTTGCCAGAAATACCGTTGAATATTCTTATAACTTTTACACTTTAATCCCACTTACCCATTTAATAAATCTTACTAACTTGGACATAATTAAATAATTACAAAATGATTAATCAATTAAAACCTCAAAATTATTTAAATCATGCTTATTCATCAAGAAAAAATTTGGGAGCCAACAACATGAATCTAATTAAACATCATAACTCATATAGAAGAAATTAGATTAAGAAAAATAAACCAATAAATTAGAACTTTTATTTACTAAAATCATAATGTCTTAACATATTCGCAACTAGTTTATTCTTCAATGTAACATCTTTTAAAATATCTTCAATTTTTTAACTTTAACCTAAACGTTAAAGACATTCAAACCTCATCTTAATAAATATAGTCTATAAGCAATGTTGGTATATTAATTCTACATACAAAACATCTTGGTTGGATTTGAATTAAAGTTCTTTTTCGTTACACTAGCTCCTAACACAGCAGGCACACTACCTTTGTGCATAGTTCATCTTCTCACCTTAATTATGATCTCAAAGGAGTCATTGGTCCCTTATCCTTAAGTGTTTCCTAAATAACCATTTTTTAGTCTCAAAGGGGCACTTGGTTATTTACAATAATACTTTCATAGGAAATTAAATTTTCAAGGTTACATCAAGTATTTTTCCAGTAATCAAAAGTAAATGAAAACCACCAAAGATACTAGATCTCCAGTAATCAAAAGTAAATGAAAACCACCAAAGATACTAGACACTGTTAAGTTGATTAAAAAACTGACCTTAATACCATGTATGTAGAATTAGAATAAGACTTTCAATTGCTTATAAACTAAATTTATTAAATGAGAGTTAATTCTCTTAGGTGTGAACCTAAAATTAAACAAAAGAGATTTAAAACTTGTTATGTTAAAAAGAAACCTATGCAACATGCTAAATCATCAACCATAATGTTAAATTTTGTTGTTCCATTTTAGAGGTATTGTGGTAATAAAAACTAAATGCATACATATAAAACAAAAAATGTCAAAACCAACTGCCTAAGCAAGTAATCCAATTTCCTAGACAATATTTTTCAATTTTCATAAATAAAAAGCATAAAACAACCAAGTTATGTCTTTATATTCCCCTTACACTTAAACTTTACATTGTCCTCAATTTAATAGCTAAATGAAAAAAAAGAATATACAAGCAAAACACATAGATAAAATAGCAAAAATATTTTGATTTTTTGGAAAAATAAATAGCTAGAAAATGAGCTAAAGGGAAAGAAATTCAAATATGATTTTTGTTGTCTTGGGTTGTCTCCCAACAAGTGCCTTTGGTTTATGTTGTTAGCTCAACGTCCTCTTCTGCTATCAAGGTTCCTTTAGCAAAAGTTCTTCAAACATCATTACTTCAGCATAATCATAAAACAACTTTAGCCCATATCCATTCACCTTAAAAATTCTATTAGTTTGTAGGCTTTTAATTTCCATTGCACCATGCTAAAAAAACGTTAGTAACAACAAAGGGACCTAACCATTTAGAATGAAGTTTACCAAGGAACAAATTTACTTAAAATTAAATAAAAGAACTTTTGTCCATCAGGAAATTATTTCTTGGTTATCTTCATATCATGCAAAATTTTAGTCCTTTCTTTTTAGCTCCTAGCATCATCAAGCGCCTTTAGTCTAAGTTCTTCAAGTTCTTGTAGGTGTAATTTCTTTCTTTTCTTGCCTTTTCATAATCTAAATTGTATTGTTTCATTGCCTAATATGATTTATATTCAATTTCTATTGGTAAGTGACAAGTTTTACCATAAATTAGTCTACAGGGGGTTATACCAATTAGAGTTTTGTATGTAGTTCTGTAAGCGCATAGAGCATTATCCAATCTCACTACAAGAAAACAAGCATTCTGCGACGTTTTTAAAACGTCACAAAAAATGTCGCGAAATGTGGTGTAGGAAAAAGCCTTCTGCGATGTTTTTTAAAAACGTCGCGGATTATCTAACATTCCGCGACGTTTTTAAAACGTCACAGAATGTGAAGAAATTCGCGACGTTTTTTTAGAAACGTCGCAGAATGTCTTTCGTGACGTTTTAAAAACATCGCGGAATGTCTTTCGCGACGTTTTTAGAGTTATTTTATTTCAATTATTAATTTTTCTATTTTTTGAAAATAATTTAAATTTAATAATTTTTCAATTTTAATAATTTTTTAAAATAACAATTTTTTAAATCTTATTTGTTTAATAACTATTCAATATTATTTATAAATTTTATTTAATAATTCTTCAATTTTTTAATATATCATTAATTTTAATAATTATTCATGTATTATTTAATTACAATTCACAAACATAACATAATACACTGATTAATATCAAAACTAAGGGATGAAACATTTGAGATTCTGGAAAATAATAGTGGGAGGGAGATATAATTAAAGCTTCTTTAATATTTGCATTTGCAATGAACTGGCAATAAATCGACAAAAACCATCATATTGTTTATCATATCTCCTACATAGACCAAATTAAAGCAGCTCAAATATCGAGTCATTGATCAAGATACTAATATAAGAACATAAACATTCTTGTATCTATTAAGTCCACCAGATAATCGGAGTCCACGGACATTCTATTAAGTCTTGTCATGCGAAGTTTTGAATTGTCTTCCTCTAGCTTATTTACTCTGTTTCTTGAATTTGCAAGCGTCCTTTCAGTTTGTGTAAGCTTAGCTAAAATATTTTCCTTTTCCCTCTTTGATGCCTCTGTTATTTTGTCTGCATCTTGAAAGAAGCAAAGGCTTGTTACTTTACATACATGTTATACCTTAACAGCATTAATTCATGAAAAGTAAAAGACTTCTTAGTTATTCCTTTCAAAAACATAAATTGCACTAACATAGAGATTCAACTTCTAATGTAAAAACATACCTGTGTAGACATTGAGTGGATTGAGTGGGTTAGGGAAATATAGCTCACTTCTAAGAATTCACAAAGCAGCTCAACTATTATCCTACTGATAACAACATAAAAATAAAACACTCGCTTACCTTTAAGATTCACCATACAAATTTTGAAAACATGCAAAGCAGTGTAGGATGTATGTCAAAACAAATTTCTACCAGTATGTATAGTATTCTTGGTTCTTTTGTGAATATCACTTGCTGATTCACCATAAAATTTAAATTTGGGATGGATGTGGAGTGCCCTGTGTAAAGAAACAGCAATCCTTATACACATACATTAAAGTGGTTCTGTGGGAGTTTACTTAATTATATAGCAACAAAAGAGAACACTAAAAGGTAATGGCATACTCTTTTTATCAATTCCATAGGTCGCATGGCAAGGTGTATCTCCTCAGACTCCTTAACATAGCTAAGCTCAGCTGCATTTTGGAAATTGAACATTGTAAATTCAGCTGATTAGCATATGCTCTGTCCATATACTGATAAAATTGCTGGGAAAACTCTCAACAAAATTGCTATGGAAAAAATAACAAATCAGAGCTCCAGAAAACATAAAAACTTTCTGGACATAATATTTAAAAAAATTTAAGGATAGCAATGTGTTATATGAGCTTTTTGGCATAAAATAATCTCCTATTATTTCAGAACATAACTTTCGTATTTACTTTCACTGCTTTGCCTTGAAGTTTATAGCACAGTTGGAGGTATTGGCCAATGGCATACATGGGCAATCCATCTTAGACAAACGTCCAAAGAATGACGCCACTAAGGTAGGATCTACCTGTTGTTTTATAGTCTTTTTTGAAGTTTCCAGATCTGTCCAGCATTACACAAACATGTAGCTGCTACTTCTACTGTTGTTATCATTATAATGCTATGTTCAATATGCAACCTAAAACATAATAAAGATTGTCGAGATAACAACAATAACTATGAGATTAAAATATTAAGATTCAAGTCATCGA
>JANJEY010000174.1:0-10329 GCA_024703695.1 Erythroxylum cataractarum
GTGTACACTCGTCTGATTTGTTTGTCCTGTATTGGGTGGCATCCATGTATCCTCCCAGGGGGTATTTGGGTGTTACAACATCCTTGTTAACAGTGCCCAGGTTTGTGCAAAAGAGGTCATCAAACTGAGCATATTAACCACCATTTCATCAACAGAAGCTATAATTACAAGAAGTATGAGTTTTTCTTGGCGAATCCATTGTTTGTACGATGGATCTATTTCAGTAGAACATGGTAGACTATCATCTACATATCCAATGAGATCGTAGCCGATAAGAAGTGATGAGATTTGAAAGTTCTAGGCAAGGAAATTAAAACCTATTAACTTGATACTCGATTGCATATTGATCGCAATGATACCATAAAACGATTTGACAATTGAAGTCATCATTGCACTCAATATGCAATGATACCATAAAATGATTTGATACCATAAAACGATTTGACAAATGAAGGGATAGAGAATAATCTTGTGTGTTGTTTTCTGCACTTCTATTGAAGTATAAAGTTATGATTTTATACAAGTAGAAAAGATCTAACTACTTGCTATCCTACTGGTATTTTATTATAACAACTATAACTACTTGCTATCTTATTGGTATTCTGTTGTAACAACTATTTAACAAACTAACTAAATCAATATAATTTAAATGTTATCTAGATAAATTACTATCCTTATCAGTTATCAGGAGAAAAGTTGATGCCTAATAACTACGAAGATGAGTATTCTCATTTTCTTGAAAATAGGGAGATGCTGAAACTATTAACACAATTGCCTTGTGTTGATAGGGATAATATTTCTGATTGAATCATTATAGCCTAATTGTTTTGATCCAATCATCTTGAAACATTAATGTTGGAACAAGATGATCTAATTCAACATGCAATAAAATAAATACAAAACTCTTTGATTTGATTTTTTTGAAAGCTAAAATTGACTAAATTTTATAACACATCAAATATAATAAAGATTGAATTATAATTCATACCTTATTATGAAGTTTGATTCTTTTTTTATCATTTTTCTTGAATTGTTTCTAAAATTAGTTTATCTCAACCACTATAGTGGCTAGTAGTACACATGTTGGCCTCTAATAATGTACATATATATAAAAAGTGTTGAGACAACTTTACAAATGTTGTAGGGAGACTTAGTTAAGAAGTGTTAGCTACCTTAAAGTTTGAGCCTATTTATATTATGATTTTAGCCTTTTAGTAATTAAATTATGATAAATTCTAAATTTAATTAAAATTTAATGAGAATTATTTTTAATTCTAATTAAATATAAATTGGGTCTAATAAAATCCAATATCTAATATTAGTTCTTATTTATTAAATATCTTATAGTCAATAATGGCTGCTGGGGTCAACATCAAAGTAGCAGAGGAATCAACCATAGCAAGGGGGGTTACTTGTTGTTCAGGTTTGCCGAGACATTTCTTGAGTAAAGAGATGTGGAAAACAGGGTGAAGCTGAGCGGATGCAGGTAACTCTAGCTTGTAAGCGACTTCTCCGATTCGAGCTAGAACTTTATAAGGGCCAAAGAACCGTCGTCCCAATTTACTATGGCGCTGTAAGCGGACCGAATTTTGGCGGAATGGCTGTAACTTGACGTAAGCCCAATCGCCAATATCCAAAGAGAGCTCACGACGATTTCTATCAGAAAACGTCTTCATTCGGGCCTGAGCTCGACGCAAATTCTCTTTAAGCAACCGTAAAGTCTGATCACGTTCAAGCAATTGACTGCTCACAAGGGGGTTATGAGAAGAATCTTTAATGTACCTCACAATGGATGGGGGTGATCGGCCATACAGAATCTGGAAAGGAGTCATTCCGACGGCTGTTTGAAAGGCTGTGTTATACCAGTATTCTGCCCAGGGAAGCATTTTCAACCAGCCTTTAACGTTGTCAGCTACATAACAGCGCAGATACATCTCCAAACACTTGTTTAATGCTTCGGTCTGACCATCGGATTGCGGATGGTATGCAGTACTCATGCTCAAAGTGGTGCCCTGCAGGCGATGGACTGCTTGCCAAAAATCACTGAGGAAACGTGCATCTCTGTCGGTGACAATATCAACGGGAATGCCATGGAGACGGACGATTTCCTGTACAAAGGCTTCAGCCACACATACTGCAGAAAAATTAGCGGGTAAAGGAACAAAATGCCCGTACTTAGAGAGCCTATCAATGACCACCATAATTACATATTTGCCCTGGACCAAAGGGAGACCAATAATAAAGTCCATGCTAATGCCTTCAAACACCAACTCGGGACTGCTTAAGGGCTGTAATAAACCCCCTGGAGGCAAGGTGGAACGCTTCATTTGTTGACAAATCTGGCATTCCATGACAAACTTCTTCACATCCCGACGCATAGAGAACCAGAAAAAATTGGCGGAGAGTCGATGGAAGGTCCTGGTGATGTCGGCATGGCCTCCCAAGGGAGAAGAGTGAAACTCAGTAAGGAGTTGTTGACAGAGAGGAGAATCAGAAGGAATGACCAATCGCCCCTTAAACAAAAGCAAGCCATCCTGAAAGAGAAAACCCGGTAGACTCACGGGATCCTGTGACAATTTGTGTTGTAATGCTAACAATTCATGATGTACCTGATTAGCAGCACGCAATTCAGAGACAAGATCAAAAACAACAGTCGAGAGGGCCAAGAACTGGGAACTAGGCACTCGAGATAAAGAATCAGCAGCAGTATTTAATTTCCCATGCCGATAGACAATATCAAATTCGTAACCAATGAGTTTACCTAGCCATTTTTGCTGATCAGGAGTTTGTATGACTTGCTCAGTTAAATTCTTAAGTGGTTGCTGGTCCGTGATGATGGTGAATTTGCGGCCCAACAGATACTGCCGCCACTTAGCAATTGCTTGTGTAATGGCAAACATCTCTTTCTGGTAAGTAGAAGCTTGTTGTATTCGAACACTCAGGGACTAACTGAAATAGGCGATCGGATGTTTGTTTTGGGTCAACACTGCCCCGATTCCCTTCCCGGATGCATCTGTCTCAATGGTGAAGGGTAGTGAGAAATCAGGAAGCGCGAGCACTGGAGCTGTGCTTAATGCGCGTTTTAAATCCTCAAAGGCAGTGACAACAGCTGTGGACCAAAGGAAATTGTCCTTCCGTAAGAGATCGGTGAGGGGTCTTGCTATCATCCCAAAATGGCGGATGAATCGACGGTAGTAACCGGCGAGACCAAGGAAGCTGCGGACGTCTTTAACTGACCTAGGAAGTGGTCACTCCTGAATAGCCCGGATTTTATCTGGATCCACTGCAACTCCCTGGTGAGAAATGATATGGCCTAGGTAGCCGATTGTTTGCTGACCAAAGAGGCACTTAGACAGGTTTGCCACAAGACGGTGTTCCTGCAATGCTGCCAAAACCAACTATAAATGCTCCAAATGAGCTGCCCAGGAAACACTATATACAAGAATGTCGTCGAAGAAGACGAGCACAAATCGACGAAGAAAAGCTCGAAAAACATCATTCATGAGAGCTTGGAATGTCGAAGGGGCATTCGTCAAGCCAAATGGCATGACGAGAAACTCGTAATGCCCGTCATGAGTCCGAAACGTTGTTTTACCTTCATCGCCAACCTTAACACGGACTTGATGGTACCCAGCACGGAGATCCAACTTGGAAAAATACATGGCACCATGTAATTCATCAAATAACTCATCAATTGAAGGGATCGGAAAACGATCACGTACTATTATTGCGTTCAATGCTCGATAATCAATGCAAAAATGCCATGTGCCATCTTTCTTACGAACCAAGAGGACCGAAGACGAGAATGGACTCGTACTTGGGAGAATGATGCCCTCAGACAACATTTCAGCTACTAATTTTTCAATTTCCTGCTTTTGGAAATGAGGATAGCGGTAGGGTTTAATATTCACCGGGTTGCTAGGAGAATGTAAATGGATAGCATGGTCACATCCCCGAGATGGTGGTAAGCCTTTTGGAGGCTGAAAGACGGAAGCAAACTGTCGGAGAGGGGCAGCAATATCCTCATGCAGAGAAGACGCCTCGAATGATGGAGAAGGGACTAATTCCAGACAAAAATATTCAGCTATGGCGTTAATCCGTTCCAATCATCTTAAACCCTGGAACTGGACGGCTTGGGTGACTGGGGCAGAGTCGCCAATCCAGCGGATGGTCGTGCCATTACTGGAGAACTCAAAAATGGAAGCAGCATAATAGGTCATGACAGGGCCCAGAGTGGCTAACCAAGCAATTCCCAACACCATATCCCATCCTTGAATCGGCAGAACATAAAAATCCACTGAAATTTCATGCCCTTGAATCACAATCGGCACCTGTTTCACCATACCAGAACATTCCAAACGCTCACCACTGCCAACTAACACCGAAAAACGAGGTGTAGCAATGATGGGCAAATTGAGGAATTTCGCAACACGAGTCTGAACGAAATTATGCGTACTACCCCCATCGAGCAACACCTGAACAGAGTTGCCAAGGATCGAACCCTGAAAATGCAGTGTGGACACCGAACAACCCCCAGCCAAAGCATTATAAGAAATCGTCGAGTGGAGTTGAGAGGGGGAATCACCAGGTTCGGGTTCCAACTCCGAAGCAACGACTGGTGGTGGTGGATCAGGGTGGCCGAGGTCCGGTGGGTCACTTTCTTCCAATAACAATAACTGAGATTTAGCCCGACATTTGTGATCCCACGTGTATTTGTCATCACAGTGGTAACAAAGGCCTTGAGCTCGGCGGTGGGCTGCTTTCGTGAGGGAGAGTCGACGGAAAGGAACTTTGAAACCCCCAGGTAAGGTAGCAGTAGCGGCGGTATCAAATTGTCTAAGCTCAAGTGAAATTGTGAAATGTGTTCCAATATGCAACAATGTGAATAATGTTATGTGACTTGTTATGTTGCATAAATTGAGCGAACCATCGATGATGATTACCTCACTGAGTTCGCAAAACTCACCCAAAATTTGCAATTATTTTTTAGGACCCAGAAAAATACCTCGTTAGACAACGGGTGTGTGGCAACCGTGTGAGAGTGAAAACAGAGGTCGGGATCAGTTCGCGTTTGCATTAGTGTCTGATAGAGATGTATTTTTTTGAATTTTGTATTAATGATTAGGTTATGTTGTAAAGGAAACAAACTGAATGAAATTGTATTTATAAAATGGTCCCCTGTGGTCATTGAACTAACTGATGATTGTTTATGTTAATTGTTTCCGCATAATATTTATAATGTATGTGTATGTTTCAAAAAAAAATTATACTAAAATTTGACTGAGTGATGTAGCACGCCACCCTCACAGGGCACGGACTCGGATATTACCATCGATGTCGGGTTTGGGTCATGCAGGAGTGGGGTGTTACAATCTCGATATATCTTAATGCCAATAACATGAGATGCATCACTTATATCTTTCATTTCAAAATTTTTACAAAGAAATTGTTTCACATCATGTAACAAACCCCTATCATTGGTTACAAGTAATATGTCATCTATATATAATATAAAAAAATTAATCCCACTAACCTTTTTACATATACATTGATCCATGATATTTTCTTCAAAACTAAATGATGAGATAATATTATGGAATTTCAAATACCATTAACAGGATGCTTAGTTCAATCCATATATTGATTTTTTAAGCTTACAAACCAAATGCTCACTATTACTAGAGAAAAATCCTTCTAGATGTTTCATGTAAACCTCTTCCTCTAGGTCACCATTTAAGAAAGTCGTTTTCATACCCATTTGATGTAATTCTAGGTTAAAGTGAGCAACTAGTGCCAAAATTATACGAAGTCAATCCTTTTTATACACAAGAGAAAAGATATATGTGTAATCGATTCCTTTTTTTAAGTGAATCCTTTAGCATTGCTTTATATCTCTCAATTTTGCCTAATATGTCTTTGTTTGTCTTAAATACCTATATGTAACCTACGGTTTTTGCTCCTTTACATAACTTAACAAGATTCCAAACATCATTATTCTTCGTGGAATTCATTTCTTCATTCACAGTATTATACCATAAATTTTATTATTGCAACTCATCGCTTATGAAAAGGTTTCAAGGTCATTTTTGGCTCCTATATTGTAGTCTTACTCTTGTAGATATACAACATAATCACTAGTAAAAGTTGATTTTCTTGTTCTAGTAGATCTCCTTAATGTTACACCAACATCATCCTGTAAGGTCTGTTGTTTAACTGGTTACTGAATGTTTTAAGGCAATTCTTAAATACTTGTATCTACTAGATTATCAACAATTTGTGAAACAACTTGATTTTCAATTATGTTTATGTTAGGTTGTTGAATTTCAATAGTTGATTGTACAACGTCTATTTGAACTTAAGGATCATTGTGAATGACAATCACCTTACTTTTTGAGGTGGAAGTGGAGTATCCAAATGATCATTATCAAAGAATATATCTTGAAATTGATCCTCCCATTAATCAAGTAATTCTTAAGAAATTTTGCATTTCTTCATTCCACAATTCTAGTGTGATGTGATGGATAATATAACCTATATCCCTTAAACCTTTTGGCATATCCAATGAAATAGCCACTTATAATCCTTGATTCCAATTTCTTCTCTTTTAGATTATAAATTTTTATTTCAAATGGACATCCCCAAATGTGTATATGTTGTAAAATCAATTTTTAACCTTTAAATAACTTAAATGGTGTCTTTAGAATAGCCTTAATTGGCACTTAGTTTACTATATACACAGTCGTCTTAATAATTTTAGTCCACGAGGACTTAGAAAGTTTATAGCTACTCAACTTTCTCAGTACCATGTCTAATAATGTTTGATTTATTCTTTTTGTCACACCATTATGGTCTAGAGATCCAAGCATAGCTCTTGTAAATGGACTAAGTGCTTGTCCACCTTTAGTATAGTTACTATAATATTCCCCACCTCTATTAGAGCTTATGATCTTAATTTTCTTACGAAATTGTTTCTCTACTTCAACTTTGAACATTTTAAAAGCTTTTATTGCTTTATGCTCGTTATGAAGCAAGTAGAGATACACATATCATGAACAATCATCTATAAATGAGATGAAGTATTCCTGACCATATAAGTCTATATTTGGACTATAAATATCTGTATGTATGATTTCTAATGTGAAAACTTCTCTTAGCACCTTTCTTTGATTTTTTGGTTTGCTTTCCCTTTATATAATCCACACAAGTATCAAAATTAAAAAAATTTAATGTACTAAGTACTCCGTCACTCACCAATCTTTTAATCCTTCTATAAATATATTTCCTAATCTCTGATGCCACAATATAGAGGAATTTTCATTCATGACATAGCGTTTTGTTCTAGCATGAACATGTGTTACATTGTAACAAGTATTAGCTTGTAAATTAAAACACAAAAGACCATCAAGTACCATTCCCAACAAATTCAGATTTATAATGTAACTTTAAAGATTTGTATGAAAAATGAAATGAATTTCCAAATTGTACAAGTCTTGAACCTAAAATTAATTTCCTAGATAAAATGTCTTTTCTAGTTTTAAGATAAAACCAATATATAAAATTAAATTGCAATCCCCAGCAGCCTCCACAGGTGAACGTTTCTTATTTTTGGATAATATATACTACTCACCTCCCACTAACATCCTTAGGTTTTGCAAATCCTACAACATATTTGTAATATGGATTGCACAATCAGAATCAATCCACCACGTGTCATGAAAAAATTCAAGTATATTAGATTCAAAACAAATTAGTGACATTAGATTACCTTTCATTTCAAATCATTCCTTACATTTTACACAATCCTTCTTCATATGTTCTTTTTTGTTGCAAGAAAAGCACTTGGATTCCTTCTTAATGTTGGCTTGGGTAGGTATTTGACCTTTTCCCTTTAAGTTGGCTTAATTTTTCTTCTTTCCTTGAACAACTAGATGTGCACTTTGCGAACTCTCTCCTTGTTCCATTGACAATCTCCCTTCCTCTTGGACACACATGGTCAGTAATTCATGTATTGACCACTTATCCTTATATGTATTATAAGAGATTTTAAAGGGTTCGTTTGGCAGTGAAAGGGTTTTCAAAATGTAATGCATGAGGAAAGAATAAAACATCTCAACCTCTAGTTACTTTTACTGAGTCATAATGTCCCTCATCTTTATGATGTGCTCACACACACATCGGACATCGGTGAGTCTTGTAGATGAAAATTCATAATTAGGGTGCTTGCAAGTGCTTTGTTTGAAGTTTTGAACTACTCATCAACAGCCTTCAATAAAACACGAACATTTTCATGTTGTTTTAAGGAATCACGAATGCCAACATAAATTTTGGTTTTAATGAACATCACACTTAGGCCATTAGATCGCTCCCAGTGTTTATAGACCGCTATTTCAGTTGTAGTGCTAGTCTCTGTTACTTTAGGTGGTTCGACCTTCCAAATAGCATAATCGATGTATATTCACTCTAGATAAAGAAAAAATCTCTCCTTCCATAGCTTATATTTTTCTCCTCTTAATTTAGGAATTTCACATCTTGTATTAAAGAAATTAATGGTTTGAATAGTCATATAAATTAAAAATACATGCTACTTATCAATAAATTAGAGTTAACAAACTATATATATATGTTACCAATGTAAAACATTTTGTAAAAGAAATAAATCAAATGACATAAAATTTCTTGTGGAATAAACTTTTAATTTAAACAAATTTATGCAAAACTTTAAGACAAACCATCAAATTATATACCAATGTCTAATTTCTGTGGCTAAATTAAAAAAATTGATATTTCATTCTAATTAATTATTCAAATATAATAAAAATTATTGTGGGATTAAATTTATTATACTAAAATAATTAATTACATAAAAATATAATTTATATAAAATTAGGGTTGTTGTGGCTAAGCCCTAATAGTTAATCACTAAAAACTTTTTAACGATAATCATATTCAGAATGAAAAATATAGACATAATAGGCATAGGAAAATATGTTTTATGTTAATATTTTTTTCAAATATGATATCAATGTATAATATATACGGACATAAGCCATCAGTTTAGATGGTAGAGGTTTGCCATGCCCTCCTATGAGGGGGTGGGTGTTCGAGCCCTACCGCAATATAGCATCTGATTTTAACTTTTAATAACACAAATTGTACAGCTTCTGGAGCATCTTATAACAACGCACAGTATTCTAAACATAGTACAATGATAAAAACACATAGCATCACATTGGTTATTAAAACAACAAATAAAATAACACTTGCACATAAGCACTATGTTATTAAACACACATAAAACGACGTAACATTTGTTTTCAGTAAACAACCAAAATGACTTCATTTAATGAGAGGTCATCTTTAATCTCCAACTAGGTCAAACCAATCAGGTTCGCAATCTGTCAGATGCTCCACAAAAGTCGATCAAAAAACACCACAAAACACGTTTTTTCTAATGTAGAAGCACTGCCAAAATACTTAATAGAAGATTTCTGCCTTTAATCTAAAGAAAAACATCAAAAAAACAACTCTAAATCAAAAGTTTTCGAATCTAAAAAATTTTCTAGAATTTTGAAATTGTCTAAAAACTTCAATAAGGCAGAGATTGACATACTCTGATACCAGATATAAGCATATTCTAACATATATTCAATAATAATATACTTTTTTTTAATGAGGCAAATTTATTAATATGAAATCAAAGTGCATAGAGAGGCAGTGTTGGATCCCGTTTCCGAGGCCCAACTTCTTACACTTAACACTTGAACCTCACTACTTAAACACTTGATCATGGGCACTCTTGAATAGAATTCAAATCGAAAGAAAACAATAACAACAAGCTGAAACGGATCACATAATGAAATGGGAATCAAACACATGAATCGGAATAACAAGTGAAATGAAACAAATGCGAAGCTGATAGGGTCGAATACAAATGTGAGACAAAACGGTTAATTGAAACTGACATTTCAGAATCCCGACATCTGAGGCGATCAATGAACTCTTGACAACCTTGTGAAAAAGGAAATGGATCGGATTCAAGCTTGGAATTGAAACATAAATATGAATTCAAAAGGGCGCTTATACACTTAACATGATCTCTCATAGGATCGAATACTATTGGGAATCCAAACATACAAAAGAAAAGAGAACGACTAGCAATACAAGTGTCCGACATCCAAGAATAGTTGTATCTTAACGAAGCGTTGCGTTGGAATACCTTAGACTGGACCTATCCGAAAGTCGATGTACTTTTTTTTCTTTTTGTCTTGCTTTCTTTTGCTTTTCATCTATAACTCATACTAAATCTCATCTTACTTGATTCTTCTTATT
>JANJEY010000175.1:0-66647 GCA_024703695.1 Erythroxylum cataractarum
CGGCCAATCCAACTCCATCATAGAGTCGACGGACACGCTCACCTCAGCTCCCGAGCCTCAGTCGCCGCTCAACGGAGGTATAAATAAAAACCGGATCGGACCGGGCCGTTCGATCCGACCGAAAAAGGTTAAATCGGCCGGTTTTTATACAGAGAGGTTAGTAGGTAAAACCGAACCGGACCAATGATCGATTCAGAGATTTTCCGGTAGGACCGGAAGGTCCGAAGGAGTTTTTAAAACATTGCAAATCCGTTTTCCCAAATTATTATAATTATTTTACATTATAATTATTTAATATATTGAATTCTTGATCTTAGCCTCCGAGGCTTTGACCATTACACCAAGAAAATGATTATTTTAAGAAAACAGTGGTCCTAGAAACCAACCGCTCCCAGCATATTCAAAGCCCTCAATGCCGATTGCTCTTTCTCTGCATATCCCATGGATGAAACCTTGAAAAAACCTCCACTTGTCATTCCCAAAACATCCCTTTTTCTGGGTTGTTTTGGATTTTCCGGGAAAAACTCCACCAAGTCCAAACCTTTCCAAACACATATTATCAAGACGACCAAGAAGAAAAAACGACCATGGCTGTCTCCGTCGAGGTTTGGCTGTGAAAGAACTGTTCCGGTCGTTGAGCCTACCGTGTCCGAAAAGAAGAAGATACATGACAAGAGAACGTCCTACTCAACGAGAAGGGCAAAGTTGGAGTGCAAATCCATTGACACACCTGCAAGTCCTACTCCAAATCCTACTGTATCTCACCAGATTCCATCACGTGCCCAGGAAATAAGTTCCTCAGAAGAACCACCTAGATTAAAACCTGGAGAGGTATGCAAAACAACTTCTTTACCTGTTCCATTATAGTAATAAAATGAATGTCCCGAATACCATATCAGATCGTAATGTATTTTATCGAACTACAAATATTATTAACTACACGTTATTCGTAACTTTGATTATGTTTTTTAGCGCTGTAAGCTAATTATTTAAGCTCTTATGATTGCAGTCGTATTTTTGGTCTTCACTTAATTTTATTTCAGACAGGACATGGCTCTGTGTCTAACGAGAAAATCATCCTTGAGCATGGGAAAAGTTTGGAACATGACGGTTCTCCAATTGACACGAACAACAAACGACTAGGATTCCGCCAGAGTACTAGTGATGCTATGAAAACCAGGTCGACCCAACGGGATAACCAAAACTCGGGTCGACCCACTTCAGTGTCACACTCAATCTCTTTTCCGAACCCGGTCTATAAAGAAAACCTGCCAGCACACAGTCGGGTCACGGTGAAAAAACCTCAAAAGGACAGTGATGCCATGGCTAAAAGTTCTTCCGACCCCATGGTTGGTGTGTCCATTATAACGGTGACATTACTGCTCATGTTACTATGTGGTCGAGTATGTGCGGTTCTTTGCACCTGTGCATGGTTTTATTTTGTTCCTCGTCTGCGAACCGTGGTTGACCCTCTTGATTGTGATCGAAAAATCGGTTCGATCGAACCGGATTTGGATTCGGAGGAGCACAAGAAGAGGGTTGTTCTTGAAGGGCTTCTCGAAAGAAACCATAGGTCACCAACGTGAGCAGCGTGTATTTCTCTTCTATCGGTTCTTAGGTTTGACCGTGTCGTACGCAGACATTAATAGCGTGGCATACATGTCGTTTCAATATATGAGCCTAGCTGGCATTTTGTATAAATTATTTGTGAATTTATATCCTTAAATGGAAAAAAGAGTCAAATCTTCTGGAAGTCTGCTGTCTGCCTCCGATTTCTCTAACCTTTTGTCTTCTAGCATTTAGCGGAACAAATCATCTATTCTTATTATTACGTCCCTACTATATTTTATATTTATCAATCTATGTAATAAATTGGACTCACATAGATGATTGCTGTAGAATAAGATAGACACAAACTTAAGGGTTGACGTAGGTGGCACATATCTTCGTCACTTAATTAAGACTTCGAGGGTTCAATTATTGGAAATGCACAAACTCCTGAGTCAGCGATAGTCCTCTTTGATTTGAGATATTCCTGCTGCGAAGGGATTAGTCCCAGATTAATCCTAAAAAAAAAGAGACACAAGAATCCCAATTCACCTAGTAGTAGGGGTTGTCACGTGATGTTGATGTCAGAGCACGTGCATGCAAAACACAATTGGATGTTACGGGCAATGTTTCTACTTACCATTTCTTAATTCTTTATGTTTCTTTGTTATTATTTTCCTTTGTATTTTTTTAAATATTATTCACGAGATGACTTAAGAGGGTTCTAATTATGAAAAAATAATTTTAAGCTATTCATATTTAGACTAGTCTTCACTCAAATAAAATAAATTCTTTATAAAAAGTAAAGCTCTAATTTCAAGTTTGAATCAGTTGTATACATGAGTAGGATTTGAATATGAGATTTCACTTAAATTAAGAGAGTACCTTGCTCACTAACTGTAGTCTTGAAATTTTTTCCTTCATATTTTTTATTAGATAATATATAATAAGACGGCGGACGCTTTTGGGAGGCTGCTCCCTTGGATCATCACCTAACCCTTTGAAGAATACATGATTATATATATTCGTTTGCCTTTGATTTGTTTTATCTTTTTTTAATGACTAAACTTATCTAACTTTTACAAAAATCAGGTCAAAGGTGTAATCTAAATTTCAAAATTTTAATAAATCTTAATATTTTAAGATATTTAAATTTAACCCTAACATTTGTAAAAAGTTTAAAATAGATCTTCAATAAACACAAATTTAATAAAAATAAACTTCTCTCGTATAAGTATTACGTTATTGTTGAAGTGATATTTTTTGTAGTTTTAAAATTTTAATAGTCTTACTATCATATTTGTGTTATTAGTATAGTAAGTCTCGCTAACAAATTACTAAAAATAAATTCACATTTTTTTATTTATTTATAAATATACAAAATTTATTTTCTTAAATCTATCAGTGACATAACATGACTTGCACTTAGCAATGGGATTTATTAAAAGATTTTTGAAAAATATATAAACAATTAACATAATTTTAAACAGCTAAATTTTTATTTATTATAGTTTATTTTGAATATTTTGAAAATATTAAGATTAAATTTAAATACTATAAAATGTTAAAGTTTAATTTATCTTATAATAGAAATTTTAGATTTAAATTACATTTTTTTGTCTAAGAAACTGGTCATCTCAACTCAATTATTTAATCTCTTGTGTTAGCCAAATTATTAAATATATATAAATTATTTGTATATTTAAAAAATATTTTTTTAACCATAGGATTTTAAACAAGCAAATATTGATGACAATAAGCCTAGCCTTGACCCGAATCAAATCTTTTTAAAACTAAAATGATGACATTTTTAGAACTCAATGCCTAATATTTAGCTCAGGTTTGGTCAATTTGAGCCTAACCTAATGATTAAGGGTTGGACCGGATCAAATAGGCCCCCTTTCTATCATCCCTGCTAGCAAAGAATGAGTCAAATTGAGATAATAAAGAACTTTAAACCTCTTCCAAGCTTTGATGTAATCAGTGTTTTAAAAAACGGATCGAACAGGTCGATCGGATCGGAAAACCAGTGAATCGGAGCATGAAACGGTATGATTTAACTCGTATTTTTTGTGAGTGATTGACCCGTTTTTTTTGCGGTTGGACTATTAAAAACTGTTGAACCGGCGAAAGAAAGAACCAGCCGGTCTATTTAAAATACCTTAATTTTGATGATTTCAACTTAAATGAATATTATGATTAGTGATTTTTTTTAATCTTTTAATGAAATATAATTAGTGAGCTTTATTATCTTATTTTTTGTTGTATTTGGCGAACTTAATTTTTTTTTGTATATTTTAAAGTTTGAAAATTTAAGTTAAGTTTACAATTAAATAAATAATTAATTAAATAGTATGTTTAAAAATTATCTTTTATATATAATATATAAAATAAAAATTTATATATTTTTTAGTCACCGGTTCAATTACGGTTAAATTTCGGTTGAACCATTAACTCTTAAATCAGTTACTTTTCCGATTCAATCACAGGTTCAATCTTTAAAACATTGAATATAATAGACTTGCAGAGCAAGCGATGAAGAAACGAATCGTAAGTCACCACAGTGGATTGATACGAGTTAGTAAAATACTACTTAATAAATAAACTCCGACACATTGTATTAAGATAATACGAGGGATTAGTAGCATTTAAAATATAGTTGAAGATATTTATTTTTCACTTGCATCATGCATGTGATGTAAGTGCTTAAATTATAGATGGGTTTGAAGATTTATGATCTAATGCCATCTTTTTATTCATCTACGTTCATAAATCAATCTAAAACATGAAGCTCGTTATTAATATTTTGTCACACCTGAGCCAAAAAAAAAAACATTTTTCTTCTAAACATTTATAACCAAATATAGGCAGGTTTTATTTTAAAATAATTCAAAATTAATTAATTAAATTAAATATAATCAAAATTAAAATTAAATTAAATTTTGAATAATCAATAAAAATCACTCAAATATTCAATAAGCATATTTATATTACTAAAATAATATTAATTTGATATAATTAATTAAAACAACATTGTTTCAAACTATAATCATCTTTATATTAGAGGTTATAGACTTCAATTAATTGTTTCGACAATGTGATTTAATTATAAATAATTGTGCATGTAATATTAATTTTTTTAATATACATTCAAGAAGTAGCAAATAATATAATTATAATAATAAAATAGTAATGTTTAGTTTGTTTTGATTTGAAATCAATTACTTAGATTTGAGTTAATTGAGTTTTTAGTTGAATTTAAATTCAGAATATCAGTCTAAGATCTAATTAAAATGCCTAACAACCAAGCTTTTACCACTAAAATAATACTGTTTTAGTATAACTAATCAAAATAATTCTGTTTCGCGTTATAATCGTCTTCATACGATAGGTTGCAAGCTTTACCTTAATTCATTGTTATCTCTAATTATACTTTTTAATAGTTGAAGTTTCTGAGTTGTATTAACTTAAATTATTTTAAATGTAATTGTTCGAAACTAAAAACACATTGGCTATGTTAATATTAATTAATTCAAACATATAAATTAATTACGAGTCATTAATTTATTAATTTAATTATATAAGACGTGTGAATTGTGAATTTTTACGTAGATTTAATATTTATTTAAAATTGTATTTTGCATATAATTTAAGAAAAATTTATGCGTTATGAATAATTAGAAAGAAACCATTTCTCACTTTTTTTTTTGGAATTTAACATCTAAAAATGCAAAACTAAAAACTAAAAAGACTCTAAATCTAATTCAAGCCAACAGGCAAATTCCATACATCCGGATCTTAGAGACCTTTTACTATCAATGATGAAACAAGCAGAATTATCAGAAATTAAAATAGACTTTAAATAATTAAGACTAACATTATAATAACAAAGGTTTGCATATAATAACATTATCCGATTTAATTTAATAAATGAGCCGCTTAATTGACATTTATATGCTTTCAACGAAAGGACAAGTAAAGGAATTGACGAGCTAAGATTCCAGGAAAAAATCGAGATAGCTTAAATAATCATCACACAATCAGACTCCGCGTGATCAACCTGTTTTTCTTTTAACCAAGAAAGAGCTTCTCCCATAGAAACTAACATGCTCAGCAACAACCATTTTCTCACTTAAATGCGAATTATAAGTATGTAATAATTAGTTTGTGTATAAAGTCCTTTTGTGGTGCGGTGCTATTGTTCGTTCTTTCATAAGGCAAGAATGGAATCGTAAATCTTAGAATTAAAAGATAGTGACATTTAATAAAGGGTTAATTTACTTAATTTTATAATAATTGCTTGAATTAAAAAATGAAACACTAAAATATTTAAAATTTAACAAAAATAGCTCAATATTAAATTTTTCATTAACATAACCAGCCACGTCATATTAATATTTTTGTTTCATGATTAGCTTATATTATGTTTGTTATATAATAAATTTAAAATATCTTACTTCGTAATTATTTTAGAAATTTTGATATTTTAAATTTGTTAAATTATAAGATTCATATTTGTCACAAATATAATATGTTACAGTCAAGTAAATGATTATCCAATTCATTTTTCCGTTAATTATTGAAAACGAAAATAAATGCATCAAAATTCATGATCTAATTAATAATAAATCAAATAATTAAAAAATACTCTTCAAGTCAACAAATTTTTGACCCCCAAATACTCATCTCAGTAATTAATTTTTATAATGTACTTTCTTTTTATTTATCAAATAAGAAAAACGCTGATAACATTTTTCTAGTATTTTTCATAAACCTTTTTTTAGATTATCAGTTATAATCAATATTGAGTCATCATCTATAACGTCTCTAATTTAAAATCGAATATGAAACTTTGATTTCATTAGGTTTCTTTATGGAATATGAAAAAATATCCAACACGAGTAGGAAAAAAGGACCCATAACATTTATACATTCCAAACATAATTTAGTGTCAAATTATTTTTGGCAAAAATTAAATTATTTTAATGTCTTTTTTTAAAACTTGAATTTCTATTATTAATTAGAATAAAATTTTATATTTTTTAAACAATTAGCCCTCTAAGTAATTTGGTAATTACATTTCAGTAAAGTTGTAACTTGACGCAAAAGTTAACAAACCCCAAAATCATAAATAAGGCCCAAAACAGAACCAGCGTAGTTTAACGTAACAAAGATCCAAAATGTCGCCTCAATCTCTATCTCTTAACGCCAACAATCTGAATCTCCCTTCAGTTAAAACTCAACTCTCTCACGCCTTCCACCGCCACTCTCCGCCACCTCCCTCCTCTGTCCTGCGTTTCAAAACATCACCACCCTCTTCCGCCATGAGGGGTCTTGTCTCGACGGCCAAAAGATTGCCCGTGTGGCTCAACCAATCAGCTAGAGCCACCAGTTTTCGCTCTTACGCTTTGGTGCCTATGGTGATAGAGCACTCTTCTCGGGGTGAGAGAGCTTACGATATCTTCTCCAGGCTTCTCAAGGAGCGAATTATCTGTATCAATGGACCCATCAACGACGATACTGCCCATGTCGTCGTTGCTCAGCTTCTCTTCCTCGAGTCTGAAAACCCCTCCAAACCCATCAATATGTATCTCAATTCCCCCGGGGGGCAAGTCACTGCAGGTTCATTCTTATATCTTTCCGTCCACTTCCCTTTTTTTTTTCTTTTGATAGCTGTTAATAAATAAATTTTGTGCTCTGATCATTTGATTGGATTAGCTTATTAGATTATATAGATGATTTAGGTAATTAGGTTATTAGTCTTGTGAATATCCAGTGTAGTGAACGGAAGTATTTTGATATTTTTGATTGACTGTATCTTGATTCTTAACTTGGAAACAAGAACAAAACATAAATTTCAATGGAAGGAAAGAACTTTTTGGATCCTAAACTTGAATTGGAATCTGAACTACTCCAACTGCGAATGTGCAGTAATTTTGTTAGTAATTCAGTTGCTACTAACCCAAACTCTTGAAATTTTGTCACAAGTAACTAGGCTTGAATTCCTTATAATTGGACTAATGTTTGCTATTTAATTTATGTGTTAAAGAGTTCTAATTGCGATTACCTAGTTCTTCTCTCTCATTTAAATTAGTTTTCAGTTAGATTTTGCTATCTAGTTTTTGTATTAGAGTTCTTAGTCTGTATTGAGCCTCAATCGGATATTGAATTTGCTGATTTTCTTCATGCATGATTCCTAACTAATTTGATGAAGACAAATTTATATACAACCATTCTAAATGATGAGCTGATATGTACCTCCGGTATCCTTTATTGAGATTCTTATTACTGTATAGATGATCGGTGACAATTACTGATATTTTGATGTGATTAGAGGAAATACTACTTTATATAAATGGTAACATGCTAGTGAATTTCATACTCACGGTTAAGATTATATGTTGTTATATTTGTCAATGATAAATCTTGCACTTTAAAGACATTTTGTTTTTTTTAATTAAAACTAATGAAGATTAATCAAAGTAAACTAAATCAAGAATCTTCGAACAATCTTCTCCTCTAGATCGTAGATTGAAATCATAAATTTATGGTCACAAAGGAGCAACTTTTACTAGTTGCTCCAAGGCTCTCCCTCTCATAATACATCTATTTTCACGTATCAAATTCATACACACACTTTTAGTTTCTTTTCTGGACTCCTTAATTAAAAACAAACATGGGCCATGCTATCTGAAATCTAATACGAGATATGTCTATCTTGTTATATTGTTTAAATTTTTGTCATATAGATATTCAGTATATGGTTGAGAACATAAATGGTTTTGGTTTATTGTACAGGACTTGCTATATATGACACGATGCAATATGTAAGATCTCCCATCAATACAATTTGCCTAGGACAAGCTGCGTCTATGGCTTCTCTTCTTTTGGCTGCAGGTGCCAAGGGTGAAAGGAAGTCGCTTCCAAATGCAACAATTATGATACATCAGCCATCAGGTGGGTACAGTGGCCAGGCAAAGGACATGACAATTCATACAAAGCAAATTGTTCGTGTTTGGGATGCACTGAATGAATTGTACTCAAAACATACGGGGCAGCCTGCAGATGTTATTCAGAAGAATATGGACAGAGATTATTTTATGACCCCAACCGAGGCAAAGGAGTTTGGTATTATTGATGATGTGATTGATCAAAGGCCAACATCTTTGGTGACTGATGCTGTTGGAAATGAAGGCAAAGGGAAGGGTTCGCCTTAGATCGAGGGAAAATTTTAAGAGGAAAGTGACCTTTGATTTTGAAACTAATGCTTACTTGTTTTGAGTCATCCGGCGGTGATTATATTTTCTAAATGTTCTCATTATCAAATTTATATTGTTATGTTGGATTAATCAATTTATCTATCATAACTTATTTCTTTTTTATCCATATAAGGAATCTCTTGAAGTAATGAAGTTAGTTAGCTAACTTTCAGCTTTTGGCTTCATGTGCATAACACAAGTTGTGAAATCAGGGTATCGATTCTGTCTGGCAGTACATCAGAACACAGCAATTATAAGATCATTTGTGTATTAACTGAGGGACTGTACCTGGTATTCTGTTTAATAAACTGGTAAATTTTGCAACTTCTCTTCGTTCACTTGGATTCTTTCGATTTCCTTCCCTTTTTTTTTTTTCTTATTCTTAAAGGATGTTCAGACCTGCGTGGTAGTTTGCACTGGGGATAACATTGATCTTTGGCTTCTAATCCTGGAATCCTCACGCGGTTCTAACCTTAGTGTTTCAAAAATAGTAATAAAACAAAAAAATTATATGCTTATGTGAATATATATGTGCATGTATTTGTATTTACATGTTTGTACAATAATTTATAGGGACCATTTACTTCTCTTGTAATCAGCAATGCACCTAAACTCTACACGAGTTTTATGACTCTGACCACAATAGTCTGTTTGTTGCTCAATCCAAGAGCAAATAGCGCCTTATTGGAACTAACTCATGTACTTGTGAAATGTAAAACGTATGTATAGACTCGGTTTTCATTTTGTATGATAAGTCAATGTTTCATGTAACAGAACCAGTCCATGAACTCCCAAGCTTCATGCATCTTCCGTGTCTTATTCTATTATCATTTGGAGAGAAACCTTCTTGGCTGTATAAGCCTTTTGAATGGAAATTCCCAATTTGTGCTTTCTTTTGAGGATGCTCGTGTAAGTTGGTCCTGTAAACTTGCATATATTTCGTAGCTAACCATTCAGCTTCCAACTCTGTGATTCTGGTAAGTCCTTGAAGGCTCATACTTTGGTTGATTAACTTTTGATTTTATAAAACTTCTCCTTGAATTGGTATACTCGCTTGTTTCTTCTGCCATTCTTGACTTCTCATGCTTCCATAACTCAACAAGAGCTTTAAATATGTGTTTACGTTGCCATATATTCATCAGAATCAGCATTGGACCCTTCAACAACATTCACTCTTTGGTTATTATTTTAATTACTATAACATTCTAATATTTTAGAAATAGTTGTATTCTAGATGACATCATAAAATTAAAATAGTTGAGTTTTGTATTAAAAAATCACTTATGAAAAGCCTTATATTTTCAATAAATAAAACAAAACAACCAGCGAGTTACGCGTAATAAAGCGTTGTGTTCCTTAAAAATCAGAATTTACAAAACAGCCCCAACTGGCAGCGAAATACTTCTCTAAAGCTCCACAAAACCAAAGCACCTCACCCTCTCTACTTCTCTCTATCGACCGCCTCAATTATCTCTCTCTTCCTAAATATCGAATTATTTTCTCATGTTCGCTCTAAATTCGCAACCCTCGCCTCCTTAGTCAGATGACGCTCCTCTTGCCGGAACCCTACACGGCACTCCTCCGCCGGTCACCGCTTCTTCTATAATTTCGACTGGGTTCTTTTAATCTCTTGTTCCAATTGGGTTCTGTTCTTTTGGTTCCATCTCCTATTTTCTCTTTTGATAGTTCCTAGGGTTTTTGGAGCGATTCGATAAGGTTGTGGTTTGAGTTTGTTCGATTGATCGACGAGGACGAGAACGGCGCCTATGGCTCCGGGGCGTAAAAAAGGAGCGAATAAGGCTAAGGCGAAGAAACAGTTGAGCTTGGGCGATCTTGTTCTAGCTAAAGTCAAGGGTCACCCCGCTTGGCCTGCCAAGGTCTTTATTTCCGTTTTCTATCTTTTCTTTTGAAAAATGTTCTTCTTTTGCTTGTTTTCATTTTGAATCTGTTTTCCTTGCGAGTTACGACTGATATTTTGGAGTTAGATTGCGCTTTGTTTTTTTTTTCTTTTCCATGGTAGTCTGAATTTGACTTGGCACTTCTGTGTTGTACTTCGATTGTGTTACTTCATCATGTGTTGGGTTGGGATTTTTTTGGTGTGCATTATTTTGCATTTGATGCACTAAGTGGGTTAAGTTGGCAGAGTCTTCTGTTGATATCGATTTCATACTCGTTTGTCCTTTTTTTCGAAAGATAATCGTATCTTTCTTCTTTAGTTTTGTTGTTCTCAAGTTTTCGGTGGATGTAGTTGTGAACTTTAGACATTAAGGTTCGAATGTTATGCTAATTTATGTTTTATCCTTTCTTTTTCTCTGTGCGATGTTAGAGTTTGTAAGTTGTTTTTCGTTTTTCCATTTAAAATTTTTGGTTTTGTTTCAATATGACAAATATTGAGCTAGATTTGTGGGTTTTTACTTTACAGATCAGCCGGCCTGAGGACTGGGATAAAGCTCCTGATCCCAAGAAATATTTTGTTCATTTCTTCGGAACTGGAGAAATGTATGTATTCTTGTCCCAATTTATTGAACTTTTTGATGGCGTTGGTGGATTCTTAGGATGAATATCTTCTTAATTATTTCTTTCCTTGTAGTTAATGGAAAATTTTTGTTGGGAATATTTTTAATTAACAGGAAATGATAGACAATTTTTGGACTAGATCGCGAGCAATAGCTTTTTGTGTTGAACTTTCTTGTTGTAATTTAAATGCATTCCTTCCGAGCTTTGAAGTTTTGATGGAAGCTAGTAAATGTACATTCTCAACTAGTGTATGTTTGAGGCTGAGTTAAGTTTAGTAGATTAGATTTTAAACAGGCTTGTTTTTCTCAAGCTCAAGATTTTGCGTCATCTGCTAGATTTACATTGCAAGCCATGCATTGCACTTGATCTTTCTTGAGGTTATCTTTACGTGCATAGTCTATCAGAATAATGGGAAAAAACAAAATTTGATGCTGCATTTTGTACTGGATGACCCTATTCATCTAAATTGCTTGTGAAATTAAAGGTCCTAACTCTATTGCTCTTGAGAGTCAATTTATCATTTACAATTTTCAATTTTTATTGAAGCAATACTTTAGTGTGGAAAAGATAATCATTTTCTATACATCATTTTCCTCAAAGTCAATATTGAGTTGTAAATACATGCAAAACTAGTGCATGGAAGCATGTTAGAAACCAATTTAAGAACAGACATCAAATTACAGTTTAAAACTTATATGCGATTACACATAATTGGAATTTTATGGTTCCTTTTAGATAATAAATTGTTGCAAACATTTTTCTGTTCCACCATGTAGAAGTATCATATACATGGTTTTGTGTAGACAACACAGATGACTGGTTTCTTGATTAAAGCTGAAAGTTAACCCTTGCATTGTGGTTTGGCCGTGAGAGGATACATAGTGAACATTGTCTGCCATTCTATAGCATCAATCAAATATTATTTTACTATGTTTCTATTTACTGGTTAACTGGCTTAGCATGCATCCAAAGTATGAAAGTATTTTTCTTTGTATTTGAAGTGATTTAAAATATCTGGTTGTGTGCATTTCTTTTTGCACATATGTGCTGAAATAAATCTCTTCAAATTTGTTAGTCTTTGGAAGTTCATTGATATTTGAGCTTGGATTCGTCATGGCACCGCTGTATGTAAGAATGTGATTACGTTCTAGGGTTGACTCATAACCCTTGCAGCTTTGCAGAAACTAAGAAACTTTTGGCAGGGTACCTCTTAATGTATGAAATGGGAAGGCCAGTTCTAACTTGTCCTGCTCTTTACATTGTTGGGCTTCTTGTATTATTGCTTGTGCAAAAGGAAAATAATGAAAGAAAAATATGAGAAGCATTGATTGTCTTCCACATAAAGCATTGATTGTCTTCTCCTTAGATGTGGAAAGTTGGTGTTTTGTTTGCTTTTATTCAGTATCTGGTTAATACCTGGAGATTTCATAGCTTCTGATGATTGAAAGGATTGGTCCTTGTACTATTTTTTGTCTTAATTGTCCATGTAATTTGTTTTCCTTTTGCAGAGCTTTCGTTACTTCTGCTGATATCCAGATATTCAATAGTGATGTGAAGAACAAATTGTCTGCACGGTGTCAAGGTAAGACAGGTAAGTCCTTTTCCCAAGCTGTGAAGGAAATCTCTGTGGCATTTGAAGACTTGCAGAAAAGAAAGCTTGGTGGTTTGGGAGATGATGTGGATGAATCAGCACTTGGCTGTGAGGGTCCTTCTGCTGATGGCCTAGATGATAGGATGGATGTTGACTTAAATGATGGACCCCATGAAGAAACATCAGATGAAGGAACTGGGGATTTTAACTCCAAGTTAGATTCACATTCAAATAGGGAAGGTGAAACTGATGATGATGTTGTAAAGCCTTCTCCATTGTTCAATGGTGAAGAAGAACATCACACATCGTTGGCATCTGATATTGATGATGGCTATCATGTGAAGGTTGAAAATGCCGATGATGTGAAATATGCTAATTGCGCCAAGAAGGTTGGTAATAGTACATTGATGAATGGTCATAAGTCGAAGATGTTGGGTACTGATTCAAAGAGGAAGTTGGAGGGTGCTGATGAGGGCAGTGGTAGTACTGGGGTGAAATCATTGAAGGACTCCATAGATGTTGGTGGAAAATTGGAAGATGGAGTTAGAGGTGAAATTGCTGGGGTTCATTGTGCAGGATCTTCTCCTGTTGCTGTTAAATCAGAATCAGGAATGAGTAGTGGAAAGAAGTCAAAAAAACCGATAACATATCAAAAGGGTTCGAGGGTCTGTCAAGGTAGTAATGACAGTGTTGTCAAGCTCCCACCTGAGATCAGTAATAGAAAAACCGGGCTCCACCCTAGACCTGGAAGTTCAAAGTTTGAAGCTTGTGATACTTCTCATCCCGCTAAAAAGTCAAAGTTTGTAGATGTGGAAGATGGTGCTGCTGTGAGATTATCGGCAAAAAATTTGATGAATCATGCTTCGAGATCTACTGCTGATGAAAAATCAGTTAAAGATTCAGACGGTAAACGAGAAATTCTTTTGGCTTTAAGAGCTCAGACAGGAAAAGACAGATCTTATGTTCCCTTGCAAGCCAGCAAAGATAAGTCTGATTTCTCTCTTCAATCGGATAGGACTGATTTATTTTCTCCAACAGTGAAAGCCAAATCTGATGCTTCTGCTGAAATGATTAAAGTTAAAGCTGATATTTCTGGTGATGAAGCTGTGCTTCCAGTAACTAAACGCCATAGGCGGGCTTTGGAGGCAATGTTGGGTTCTACTTCACTTAATTCTGATGACAGAATAGCAAAAAGTTCTCTTGATCCAAAGAATGTTTTGTCTTCCGGTAATGCTGGAGCTACAGTTCATCAACTTCCCAAAAGACGAAGAGCTGTTTGTCTGTATGGTGATGATGATGAAGACGAGGAGCCAAAAACTCCAGTTCATGGAGGGTCAGGCAGAGTTTCTAGGGAACCTAGGTCTATGTCTGATACTATCAAGAAGAAAGATGCAAATGTTACAAGTTTGTTAAGACAGCAGCATGTTGGTGTCATCAACACTGAGAAAAATATCGGGGCTTCTTTTGGATTTGAACGCAGCCGTTCAAAGGAAACAGTGTCACATAGCCAACAAAAGATTATGAAGAAACCTGACATGTCTGGTCCTCCAAGTCCTGGAAAAATAGAAATGGAACACTTACCATCCAAGGATTCCAAACCTATTTCTACATCACCTAGACAATCTCCACGATTGTTTCCTGCCACCAAGTCAACCGGGGAACATCACGAACCTGTCAAGCCTGTGATTAAAGTTTCCTCAATAAAAGGGCCTCAGCCTAGTTCTAGTAAGGTTTCTGGTCATGTTTCAGATTGCTTGAATACATCTTATGGTAATGGGGCTAGTCAAATGAATAGACCAGCTTTATCAGGAGAAAGGCCCAAAACTACGCCTAAAGCACCGTCAAGGATAAGTGCCGATTTGCTGGAGACTTCAGCAGAGTATAATCCTTGTCCTGGTGAAATTCTTTCAATATGTTTGACTACCCATGATCTTTTTGTGATTTTCTTTTGCCTTATTACAGACTGCAAGTCGGTATGGAAGATAGGAGTGGTTGGTTTGTGGAATCAAAAACTCCAGATTCTGCTATGTCTATGAAACATCTTATTGCAGCTGCCCAAGCAAAAAGGAAGCTAGCTCACTCGCAACAATTTTCTCTGGGAAACCTTAATTCTTCTCTAATTTTTGCTAATGATGTGCATGGCAGCACACTCAGCCCATCTCTTGTGCAACCTTTTCTATCTGAAACAAGCAATTTGCTACAGGGGGATATGCAAGGAATTCATCATCATGCTAATTTAGTTTCTCCATCTACTCATGCTCGGGAATCATCATCCCACAATCAATTGGAAAATGAGGAAACTGAGGAGCGAAGATTGAGTTCAGGACAGAGGGCTGGTGGTGGCTCACTGAGTGGTGGTACTGAGGCTGCTGTTGCACGTGATGCTTTTGAAGGGATGGTAGAGACCTTGTCAAGGACAAAGGAAAGTATCGGACGCGCAACTCGGCTTGCTATTGACTGTGCCAAGTATGGAATTGCAAATGAGGTGAGTTAATGTTGCGTTCCTTCCTGATTACTTGTTCTCCAAATTGTCTAGTGTGGTGAAATATTATCTATCTTGATTTCTCAAATCTTGTTATCAGCTTTCTTTTTCCTTATGGGAATTGTTTGCTACGTTAGAATTGTGTTGCTGTACTGAAATATTTAATATAGTAAGTTAGTCATATAGTACACTGTATTATATCTTTGGAAGATCAAGTTTTGGAGTCGTTGCATCATCTATGCTTTGGGTCCCCATTAGGGCCTATTTTAATGGTTCAAATTGTGCTATATCAAAATTATGTTATGTTTTGTTTTGATTTACTTTTGATAAGAAAGAAAATTAGGATTGTATGTAGCAAAATTGAGTCAACTGTAAACATGTAGGGCAAGAAACTGATATTCGTATTCTAGTCTGTGATACCTTGTGAAGGAGAATTTGGAGAACTGCGTCATTCAAATGATTCTAAAATATTTTAAAAAATGATCTTACAGGTTGTTGAACTTCTTATTCGAAAGCTGGAAACTGAGCCAAGTTTTCATCGCAAAGTGGACCTTTTCTTTCTTGTGGACTCAATTACGCAGTGCTCGCACAATCAAAAAGGTTGTTTCTTCCTTCACAGCAATAGTTTCTCCAAGTGTAGCTCTTATTCATTACAATCAGAAACTCTTCATGCTGTTGATGATTGTGCTGTGACCTTCGATGACGAATGTTTCTTTATGGTACATTAGGTATTGCTGGAGCCTCATATGTTCCAACAGTTCAAGCAGCTTTGCCTCGTCTTCTTGGTGCAGCTGCTCCAGCTGGAGCTAGTGCTCGTGAAAATCGTCGTCAGTGTCTTAAGGTGAATTTGACGTTATGTGGATTTAACAATACACATTTTGTTATGACGATGACATTGACCTAACTGGATTCCCAGGTCCTACGGTTGTGGTTGGAGAGAAAAGTCCTACCTGAATCTGCTCTGAGGCGCTATATAGATGATTTTGGAGTTTCAAATGATGATACCTCTGTTGGATTGTCCCTTAGACGTCCATCTCGAGCTGAGAGAGCTGTTGATGATCCTATAAGAGAAATGGAAGGAATGCTTGTGGATGAGTATGGCAGGTCTGTTGATATTGTCTTTTTTCTTCTATTTGTTTGATTTCCAACTAGGTGAGAGTTTCTTTCTTCACATTCATGAAATTGACTGTACTGGACGTGCATTCCATTATATGCTAATTTTTTGGATGAAAGTGCATTTAACAGAGCTCAATTTTTTGTCCTTGATATGGGACACATGGAACTGAAAACATGGGTTCTCTGAGGAATTTGGTCATAGTAATATAATCAATGATATATCTCATGAAATTTGTCGTGCGCATCTTCTACTTTATGTCTGCCTAAAGGGGTGGTGTAGCTGTCCAATTCTTAATTTTAATTTCTCCAAAAGCTGGAGGGCTTGAACAAGCGAAACTCTGATAGATTCCACTGTCCTTTACTGGTACAATTGATCTGTGCCAGACAGGCCATGTTGTTAACACTGTAATGTGGAACCATAAGACTCCATTTGTCCTGTACATTACTTCTTTGGAATTCTTTCTTGAATATTTAGTAAAAAATTTCGCTTGTGGTGTTATGGCTCTTTTTTACCATAAAGTCACTACCATCATAATCAAGCAATGTCAGATCTCATCCAAAATACTAAATAAATGTTATAGTCCATGTCTTCATTCTGGAATGAAAGCATATATCCTGAAAAGATGTTGTCTATGTTAGTTTGGCCCCTACATGTAAGCCTTTGGTGACAGCAGCTTGTAGGTCCAGACCAAGCAATTTCCTTGGTTTTCACTGTCGATCATGGGCCATATCCGGTATATGTTGATAGGGTTTCTTCAATTTCCTATAGAATGATTGAAATTTGTGATATGTAGACACTTGAATGTCACGATATCAAATCAGTGAATTGGAACTGAAGCATGTGGGAGCCCTTTTTTCATAATACTGGAAGTAATGGCTTTTTTATGTTTTTGTGTCTTGTGTGATGACTTTCTACCATATCAGGAGTAAACGCATCACATGCAGAAGTTTGATAGTGAAATATTTACTGTTTAGTGTATAATACGTTGTATGTTGTAGTGTATATCTTTTCTCATTTCTCACTGTGCCGGAACTCTATATCTGATGCAATTTTTTTGTCTGCTGAACCAGCAATGCTACATTTCAGTTGCCTGGCCTTCTATCTTGTAGTATATTGGAAGATGATGAAGATGATTTCCCTAGCAGTTTGTCCAAGGAAGAAGCTGATGCACAACCAGTTGTGGAACCCATCTCTGCTTTGCAGGAGTCAGATACTAGTACTATTGCTGGGATTGACAGGCGTCACTGCATCCTTGAGGATGTGGATGGTGAGCTTGAAATGGAAGATGTGTCTGGAAATGAAAAAGATGATACTTCCTCGCACAGCAGTGGTTCTGTTGAAATGGAAACACAACAGCAGTCTATGCATGGGTTGACTGAACCTGCATTAAACAATTCCATGGAGTTGGCCCCTTTGCCTGAAGGTTCTCCACCATTGCCTCCCAATTCTCCTCCGCCTCCCCCACCTTTGCCTCAATCTCCACCACCGCCACCTCCTCCAGCATCCCCATCACCACCACCACCTCCACCTCCACCACCAGTGTTGCCTCGACCTCCTGTCTTACTGCCACCACCACCACCACCACGTCTTCAAGCTCCTCCTCCACCCCCACCGCCACCTCTTCAAGCTCCTCCACCCCCACCGCCGCCACCTCTTCAAACTCCTCCACCCCCACCGCCGCCACCTCTTCAAGCTCCTCCACCACCACCATCACTTCTTCCACCACCACCATCTATTCCGTCAGAGCCACCTCCACATGTTCTGTCAATGGGTGCACTACCACCCATGGTATCCCAAGCATCAGTTCCTATTCAACCAACTGTACAGCCTCAATCGGTATTTTCCTCGCTACTATTGTTGTAGTCTAAAAAAAGTTAGCAATAATTTATTACAGTTGGTTTATAATGCAATTGCTTTTTCCTTTCATTTTAACATTTGTGTTGTATGTCTTTATCATATATTTATCATTATGCAGGGTAACCAAATGATTACCATGCCTGGAAATTCTACTCAAGGAAATCATATAGATGGTGTTGTGAAAAGTGAATTGTTTCCACAGCACTTTACACCATCAGCAGTTTGCAACCAAGAACCTACAGGATTTAGTTCATCAAGGCAATTGGAATATGGGCAAAATGGCACATATATGAATCCTCAAGCTTCTCAGGCAAATCCACATTTTCAACCAGGTAATCCACCATTTTTGCAAAGACCACCGCATCCTAACCTGCCTCAGAATACAACTGGTCATTTTCCCTTCACAAACCCTGCAATTCAGCAACACCCACAGCAAGTGTATCCCCATCCATACAATTTATCATCCCTTCCTGATTCAAGAAGGCAATTTGTTCCTGAAGATCAGTGGAGAATGCCCCCAAGTGATTTTAATACCAATAATCACCATGGTGCATGGATGAATGGAAGAACTCCATCTCATGCAGGCCCTCCTTTTGGTCAGGAAGGTATGGATTAGTTAGTTAGATTGTTTTCTGTGTAAAATGTGACTCTGGATTCTTGTCATTAGACGTGCATGTTAGTGTTAGAATCTTCATGTTCCACCTGACTTGATATTTTTCTCTACTTGGTTATCAGTGGATGAGGTGTATAAACTTTTTCAGCTATGTGGTATATGGTTATGCTCAGCTGTGCCAGCTCCATTTGGAAGTGGCTTTCTTTCGACCGTAGATTAGTAATGAATTAGGAATTAGAACATTGATGACAGTTGGGTAATTGTTGTTTAAATTGTTCATTCTCTGAAAGATATCTTCTATCTAGCAATGAATCTATTCTGCTTGATTCTTTTTTCTTGTTTTCTTGTTGGTAGTTTTTCTTTCTTTGTTGTTTGTGGCTCACTTGGTTGCACTACTGGGCATACTAAGAATTAGGTTCAAAATTTTTGACATATTCCTTCTGTTAACAATTTAGATTTCAAGGTTGATGGCAATATGATTTAACATCAATAACAAGAGGGATTTGTGTGTTTGACTGGAGAAACGTGTTGGTTTATGTTTTTGTAGGCTGGGGATGTTGGGTGGTAGGAGTCTTGCATCATTGCAGTTATTGGCTAAGTTTTTTAAATTTTAGTTTGGCTTGAAAATTCTTAGTTCAGGATTTCACATCGTAAACTCGCGCAACATGCTTTTGCACATAAATCTGTTTACCTGTGTATTTTTGCTGACATTGACAGTTTAATATGCTAGTTCTGTATGTTTCTTCACTATGGTGGTGCTTGAGAAGATCTGCATCACTACTGCTTATGTTTGTACAATGGTGGTCAATATATATGATTCTGAGCTAGAGGTTGATTTGGTCCTTAAATAGCTAATTTGGGATAATCATTTAAACATTGCTTTGCCAGGCTACTTTAGGCCACCCATTGAAAGGCCTGTTGCGACTAACATGAGTTTCCCACCCTCTGCCACTAACAGCTTGCCATCAGGAGCTCCAATTCCGGGTATGTTTTCACTTGAACAACTGCCTTTTTTGTGGGATTTTCTTTAAGCTCCAGTTTGTGTTTATTTTAAAGTCACTCAAAGAAGTAATTTCTTGGTTGTGTTATTTTAGGTCATGGTGCATCACCAATGTTGCCTTGTAGACCAGACATGTCCGCACTTAATTGCTGGAGACCTTCGTAAGGATTAGTCTGATGCCTTGTCTACATTAAGTTCGTTTCTTCCTAAGGTTTGCTTCGTGTCTGATGAATTATTGTGGAGCTAAACTCTTTAAAAAGTTGGTTCCATTTGTTTAAAAGTTAGATATATGGATCAGTACCTGAATTAATTGCTTATCTGATGAAATGTGACCTGAAGTATGTTTCTTGACTGATCCTATATGGAACTTTTGGCTTTCTTGTCCTGGTTTCCAATGTTTCATTATTATAGTTTCCTGTTCTGTAATGGATATATCCTTCCTTCCATATAAGTTGTTATTGAAATGTATTGAAATTTACATTTATAGTTCTTATGTTTTGGATGCAGTTAATACCTTCAAAGGCTTTGGCCAGAGAATGTGCAGTCTCTGTTTTACTTCCTTTGGTGGGTGCCAAATTTGTGTTGGTTGGTTTTCCCACTGCTGTCCGTAGGAATACATACCATGATTTTTGTGTACTCCAAAGAAAATGACCTTACTCGCGGACAAAACCACTGCATAAATGCAGTGATTAGACCATGTGGAGACTCATGGAAGGACTGTGTATATTGTAATTTTTCCTGACAAATGTAGCCCAGGAACATTTGCTTCCAAGTGTTGGCCCATGTTTCTGACTTGGTTAGTACATCACATCTTAACTTTGTAATTATACTAGAATTTTTTATATAAAATTACTTTTTCAGTTAAGACTGGACGAATGATTGTTATACAAATCCATGTGAAATGTAAATGTTGTTGTATTTAATCCTTCTGTCACAATGTTGAATCTTTGTACCAGTCTGTTCAGAATTCCATCTCAACTTTTCCACCAAGTCAGAGCCTTGCTTAATTAAGTTGCTTACAAATTCTGTTACTTTGTGCATTTTGTGTTATTTATGTTGAAGTGGAAGTTACTTTTATCTAGCACACTATCTTTTCTCCGAGCTGGGCATCAGCTAGTCCTCTCTTCTTGTTCTTGTTTTGCAAGCTAGTTGGAGTTCTGATTTAGTTATAGATTACAAAGCTTTTTAAATTTAGTGTCAAATAGTATCTAGAATAATTATGCAAGCTTTCATCATCTCATCTGGAGTAATTTTCAAATTTGATGGAAGTGACAGATAAGGAAGTTTATTTTGTGTGACGAATCTTTGAGCTCTAGTTATCTGTTTAAGAAGGTGGTTGCATTACCTTTAGTACAAAAATGATACGACAGGTGCTATTATTGAGAACTAGATATCTTCATACTTCAACAATTGGACAGTTCACAACAGTTTTTCTGAAATCTCTTTGAACATCCTGTCCATTTTCTGAAATGTTTATTACTAGATTGATGCAGTTAAGATCTGGAATCAAATACATTCTTTTAGCTGACTCAGTTTTCCTAACACAACCGTGTCAATCCTGCTTAAATTCCTCCACCGCTAAGATTTTGAGAAGACAAAATCGTGTGTTGATTTGTTTCCAATTCTTTGAATCTCTTCAATGCAAGTCTGATGATCTTTTTAGAGTATTGCTTCGCTTAAAAGAAGGCTTTCTTGAATTACTCCATTAAAAGACTTATTATGGAATTACGCAAAGTGATTAAACTATGTTTTACCTTCTAGTTTTAAGTCCATACGATGTATCTTTAGAGGTAATGACTGAATTCTTCTCAACTTACATGTTTTGTCTCATGAAACTGAATTATTAAGGTAACATAAAAGGGTTTTCCCTGTCAAAGGGGACGAGAAAATCTTTCATGGTTTTTTTATCTTTGCGTGTGTTGGCGAAGGGACGGGCAATGTTAAAGAGAGATAGAGTTGCAAACTCTAAGTGAAGTGTAAAAAGTCTTTTAATGTACTTGTATCTGTGGTGAGTTTCCATGTGCAAATAATATAACATAGAAAGACTAATTTTAACAATTTAACTAAATAGTGCTGTGCAAAAGCATTTGCTACAATTTCTAGGAAACCCAAAAAATTAATCAGAAATCTTGCACTCTTGCATATGTGTACTTGGTAGCATATGGATACACAAGTAGGGAGAGGGTAAAGACTCTTTACTCAAAGTCTTGGAAGGATATGACACTTCATTTTCTGTTTTGAATGCCATTAGAAATATGAATTTTCCAAAAAATGGTTTACTGATATTACTCTCTTTTAAGATTTTGCATTTGAATATCTGAGCGAGAAGTGGTCTATTTCCTCAATATATATTTTCCTCTTGACAATCTCTTGATAAATAGGATGTGAATGTTGTGAGATTGTTGTTTTCTCCTTTTCTCGTTGTTTCCACTCTGCAGGAGTACCATCACTTATTTACAGTAAAATTTCGTGTCTATTGAGCCTCAAAATGTTGATTTAAGTTTTGGTACTTTTATATTATTTATGGGGCTTGAGAGAGAAGTTTGTGTAAATGGATGTGGTTACATTTTGGTTCTGGTTATCAATCTCTTTGTTGTTATTTACCAACCTCGTTCTACTATATTAAATTGAATACTTGTGCATTGCGGTATATTTTGTTCCCATATTGGATGCGGTCTAATGTGATTTAAGCTTCCAATAAGGATTCCCCCTTGTGGCAGCTTTTTATTGGGGAAAACTGTGAGGGCTTGTGCATTGTAGACAGTACCTCAGATATATTCAGACAAAGCATCACACACTTCATCCCATGATTGTCCTTGTTGCTATTTTTGATAACATACAAAGTGAATTATTTCGAGATCTCTACTTCTAATGTTTTAAACTTCGTATTGGTATTGTCATCTGCAATGGATCCTTCTGGGATTTTGTTAGTTTTAAATGCATTTAGTATCAGTATTGTTGTTTTCAATGAGTTGGTATGGTGGGTGTTCAATGCTTCAACTGTTGGTTTCATAATTCTGGATTATATTTCAGTTTGTTAAAGCATGACCAGCCGATCCATCTGATGCCATTTACCTTAGTAAAGTGCTTCAGCTTCGTCTTGTTGGTATAGCATTTTATCTTGATCTCTTTTCAAGTCTGTCCTCTTTGGATGATAATTCTTTCCTGAGCTATTTATTGTTTTTCTGACACTTTAGGTGTAGATGTTTGTTTACTTTTGGGACTTGATACTTTACTTACCAGCATAACTTAGTTGTGGGTTGATGGAGATTGCTGAATGTGAGAATTCGGGAGAACAATGTTGCTCATAACCATGACCGCCAGAAAGGATTATATGGATTAATTTCTTTGGTTTTAGTATACTGTGTTTTGTTGAATTCTTCTGTGGAATTTATACTAAATAGTTTGGCTTTATTAAGAGCATTTTTCTCTCAAGTTTATGCTGAATGGCCCGATTTTATGTTACACTACATTCATTTGCAGCAAACAATGCAAATTACTTGGAGCCTTATACTGTAATAAGCCTGTTAATTCCCCAATTGTGGAGATTCTGAGCTACACTATCATGTCCTGCTTGTCAACTGAAGAAACTCATTTTTGACTTGTCTTTAAGATATTGAATTTGAACATGGCTATAGATTCTGTAATTGCTTTGTTAGATAGAGAAGTTTGGATGGCATGTCCTGATCCTAATAACGATTTGTGTCCATCATTGCGGCTGAGGATGCTAATAACTAAATGATTTGCTTGTACAGGCTCTTTAATGTCGTGTCCATTTTGGTTTCATGGGGTGTGCTTAGGTGATAGGGAAGTGGAAACTTAAATGTGTCATCCATACTTTCCTTGGTCTGTATTATCTTCTAAAAATATCCATCTCTATTCAAGTTTCTTGGATGAAACCTTTTTATAAGTACTTGTGAGAACTTAAGGAGGTGGCTTGTTTGATGTGTATTGCCATGTTTCAAGTTGATTTACTTGCAATTAATACCCCTGATCAGGTCTGGGCGGAGGGAATTTTGAATAGTACACTTCTTTACAGATGTTACTTTTTAAATGCATTTATTCCATTGCACCACAAGTAACCGAAATAGTACTTCCAAGATGTCGAAGCTAGCTAGTTGCACTTTTTTGTCCCATTTGTTTTTTTTTTTTTTGGTTTTTGGACCATTTTTTTAAAGGGTAAGGTTATCTAGCGGCCTTTGGTGTTGCCAGTGACTGTTTTATTGAAAAAAATAGTTTTGATGACGTTAAGTTTTTTCATTTTTTGCTTCCACCAAATACTTATGAGGTCAAGTTTCAGAACGACATTGAGCTTTGTGGATCTGATTGACATTAATGGTTTTATATGAGCATGCTTTTTATTCACCAACACATTATTTCTACTATTTTTCTTCGCCTATTTTTCTGCCACTAGCGAGTTGTTTCAATTGCTTCTATTTGGCAACATGGTGGACGAACTTTGAGTGTTTGATGTGCCCAAGGGATTTCATTTAATTGATAATTAAGGCCATTGAGGTCATGTTAGTATCTTTAAACTGTTATGGTGTCTATTCTCTATTTGGGTTTTTATGGTAGGAATGGATTTGGGTGGAATATATATGTCAATATATGGTTCTGTGCTTTTGATTCGGGTGCCTTCAGTTTCATGAGTTCCTAATATTACGATTTGCTAGTCTTATTATCAAACTGTTGTTCTCAACTTTTGAATTTAAAATAATTGGATAAACTTAAAGTCAGTTGAAACATCTTTGTTATGCTAATTTTTAGAGCGTATAGTTTAGAGCATACAAGTTATCAACCAATTGTTTATTGTTGCTTGAATTGTGGGGTTTGGTGCAGGAGCTAAGGCCCTTTTTCTACTCGGTCAATTGGTGGATATTAATGTTCCAGATTTTGTTGTTAATCTTCATCTTCCTCACTACAGAATGAAAAGTATATTTACACGTACTCTTATTAAGAACTATTGAAGTGTGATTCTCTCATTGCTGTAGTGTTATTCTTAAATTGTGTACAAAGGCAATGGTTCCTTTAAGATCGTCATAGTTGAGGCTTTAAGATCTTCATAGTTGAGGCTATCTCATAAATAGGAAACAGAAATGTGGAAGACACTGTAATTAACGATTTTGGGTGGCTGCATGAAATGCAAATTCCTTTGCTGATGCCAACCATGATGACGTCCTAGTCAGGTGAGGGCTAAATGCTTGGCCTAAGGGATGGGATGCAACTGACTTTAGAGATGGTTCTGAAATTTAATGTGCTAGTCATTCAAGGTATTGGTTGAGCTTTTAGGAATTTTGAGTCCAAGTAATTGCTACTATGATTGGTGCTTATCAGTTTGTTAGTAGTGGATAGTATTTAGACCCTTCTTTCAAGTATTTAGGGGTCGAGTAAACTTCATCTAGTTATTTCAGGCTGGAAAAGTCAAAACATCTGTTCAGATGCTGGTAAACTTTGTATGGTCAAAACATTTGTTCTGGTTACTCATCGGAACAGATGCTGGTAAACTTTGTATTGTGTGACAACCTGGTTTTGTCATTAGCTTTTTGCGTATAATTCTTGTTTGTAAACTGTTTCCATAAACCTATCCTCATTAGCTTGAGAGATATGCGTTGCCAGCCTCCTGTCTTTTACAGAATTTCGGCCTTAAGAAAAATGCAACGTAGATATTGTGGACTATAAATTTGTGCCTGTTGATATTTCTGTTAAATACATTATTTGATAACATAAGTTATAAATGTGATTGTGGTGTAATTTTTCCTCTGAAGTTTTCTTTACCTGTTCTCTGCGTCTCTTTTTTCTTTTGGAAGTCTTAAATCCATTGCAGGCATATAACCTTTTGATTACATTTCAGGACCCGTTATGTTCTGACTTAGCTGCAAAAATCTGTTTCGACTTACTTTTTGTTAAGACAACTTTTATTCTATTAACAAATTCCTATTTTAAACAGGAAATAAGTTACCATTTGTTATGTTTATCTGGTTATTCAGATGTACACTAGGTATCTTCTAAAAGAATAGCAGCAAATTTCCTGCCTACTGGTTTATGGCACTTAGACATTAATGGAAATAAATTAATTTAAACCAAAAACATAAATCAAAAGAATGTGCAAATTGCCACATATATAGTCCATCACCTTCTCTTTTATTTTATTCAATGGAGAAATATATAAGAAAGGAGGTGGGGGAATGGGGGAGTACATATGTTTTCAATGAGGCTGGATATTATTTGAGCTCAAAATAAAGAGACGTTGGTCCATTGTGGTTGAGGTCAATGCCACCAATTATTATGGTTCTTTATGTTCAATATTTATTTTAACTTGCATATTTCCTAAATCTTCTGGACCATTCTGTGCATGATGAATTCTGCTGTTTGTTTATAGTTCTCTCATACTTGGGTCTTCGCTTCTGATAATGTCTGTCAGTGCTATGAGATGCCTGGTGAAACTTATTTAGGTATAAGTGTCGGATTTGGTGGCTATAAAGCGTGATGTTTCTATGCTATAGCAAGCACTCCCTTGAAAATTCAGAAGCTGGTTTTGTAGTTATTTGCAGACACTTAGCTGGATTGGAATGAAAAATTTGCCTCTGGATTAGAGAGAGTCTATAGATATTAGTCGCATCCATCTCTTTTTGATGTCTGTTATTTTACTGGTTGAAGCAGTAGTTTACACGTTCTTAAGGATCGTTTCTTGATTATCAAGAACACTGAAACTTTTCTATATCCAAACAACTCCATTTAAGGTTGATGATAAGTCAATAATTTACGTTTGTTTATAAAAATCCTGTTAAATGGGATCTGTCATGATCAAATAACTATTCCTTTGAGTCTCATTGTTGTTGCGTTGAATTAGTAATTTTTCGTAGCATCTTTGGAAGTCTAACAATTGTTCTGGAAGAGGTTATATTTTAAGGTCAGAGCACGAGTGGTGATGAGTGTGTATCACTTTTGAGATTGTTCCTTTTGCATAATTTGTTGCTTTTAATGGTTTGAGAAGATTTTTGGTTTTAATTATTACCACTGTTAGCTAATTAGTCTGGCTTGAGAGCATCTTGGACTGATTAATTGGGGAACCCGAATTTAGTAGTCCTTTTGGGCTTTGAACTAAATATTTGTGTGTTTAGGATTGGGGAAGCGGTGTGTGATTAGATAGGGTGAGGGGAATCAAGGTAGTCATAAGTAGGTCTTCTTGGCACTGGGAGGCATCTTGTGGCCACAGGGAGAAATTCTTGGTAAGAAAGGAAAAATATAGCCGCCACTTTAATTGCTTATAGTAAGGCCTTATGAAACCTGCTAAGACAGTTCCTTTGGAACTTTCCCATGTATTCTCAATTTTGAATCTTCTTGTTTTTTATTTTATTTTTTGGGCTTTTACTTGAGGGCATTTTGCCTACGGGGAAAAAGGGGTTTTTTTCTATAATATAAATATCTTACTTCTTACTAACAATGTTTGGTAGATTACTTGACAAAGAGATACTAATAGCTCATATTTTGACAGGTGCAGCAAAAATTTAAGCTAGACTCCCTGTTGTTTATGGTGTTTGTGGTTGACGTGGGACAATAAGGTTGAAAGAAGCTTCTGCAAATGTCAAGGTAAATATTTGACATGGATGCTATACTCGTTACTGTGATCTCAATTGTACATTACTGCTAAGAATAGTTTTCCTGACATCTTTAGGGACGAAAGTATAGTGGTTCTGAAGTAGTGACAGTTTTCAAGTTAAACCATATAAGAAATCCCCTCCTGCACATTTGCTACATCTGTAGCATGCTGTACAGCTGTGTACCGATTACAGTTAAGACAATTTGAACAATTTGCTTTTTGTTTCCATTCTCCTTCGAACGGTAGTATGGTTATTTTCCTAGTTTTCCTTTTCTTAATCTTTTAATCTATTGTTATATTAAAGGATGTTATCAACTCGGAAAAACTCATCGGGATTTTATAACATAATAATAGAGATGGCTCAAGTGTATGCAATTGGTATTGGACAATACTTCTATCTCTCAGATTTTGCTTTTTCTTTCCTTCGAGTGGCATCACATTTCACCTTCCTCATTGTCTCTGTTGTGTTTGATATTTATAGGATTTTATGGAGCAAATACTACATCATTTTCTTAGTTCCTGGATGATAGCAAGACAGTTGGATTACACATTTAACCATTTGATAAATAAATCTGGGCAAGAACATCGTCCACCTGTGCACTTTCCTAAACTTTTATCCTAAGCAATGTTGTGATTTCCTGGTTATCTATCTTCGTATTTATCCTATCATCTGGTTTAAGTTGTAAGATGCCAGTATGGGGGGTATTCTGACTGAGAAGATATATGGTTGTTTGACTGAAGGCTTGTCAATTGTAATGCTATGTAGTTACATTGGTTAGGGATTTCAAGCTATGACTTCGCTTTCATGTTTTGGAGAGGCTTGGGGCAGCTTCACCTGCAAGCTAGCCTTCTGTATGGTTAACTCCTAGAGTGATTTTCTTGGGGCGGGGTGAAGATGAAATGTTAGGTATGGTATTAGGAAAGGAGTAGCAGTTGTGCGAATTGTAACCACTTCGCCACTTCTTGCCAACGGAGAGTTCTGAAGTTTTCAGGGTCAGGCATTTTCTTCTTGTGGACTTTCAGGACATCTTTTCAGTTCAGCTTCTATATCAGCGGAAACCTGAGTTTTACTTGTTTGTCTAATGGGACACCTTTGGAGCGAAGAAACCTGAATCCTCTTTTAAAGCATTCCCAACGCTCTGAACCCGAAAGATCGGGCCATGAGTTAGCATCGCTACTTCATCCAAACCAGGAAGCTTGTTCTGCAATGGACGTGGCGAAGTTCTTGGAAGACATGGGGCAATAATGCAGCTCATGTTGTAGCCACATTAGGATAAAGTCATAAACGTCTGACAAGTTTTAACTTTCAGTGAAATAAAGTCATCTACTTATATATAGATTCCCAATCAAAGTAGCAAGCAAGTCCAATCGTTGAAGTTGTAGAATTGTTTCGTGATCGGATGTCAAATGTAAACATTACAAGCTGATTTGAAGCCTTTTGTTACGCAAGTTGCGGGACATGATAATGTTTCATTCGGTGCTAAAATGTATTACTGTGGTTGTAAGAGACTATAATTCAATTTTTTGTTGTTTTAATTCTCATAATATACGGTGTTAGAGACCCAAGTATTCAAAAGCGGTTTCATTCAGGATCAAATGTCCTTCCAAGTCCAAAATTAGGCAACTTTCCAAGTACTTGTTTCAACTTTATTATTTATGTTAAAACTAAGTGCAAATACAATGTGATTTGCAACCCCATTCCGTGTTCACATTCAGGAGTCCAGACAGTATCTACGAAGACTTGAAGAGGCTATACCGCTACTTTGCAATGGTACAACAATCTTTGAATCGTTTAGGCTATACGAAAAATACTGGTAAGATGATACATTGCCAATTTCTCCTGATGCAAACACCAGAATTATCATTTATGGAAAAAAAATCATAAATAATTAAATATAAAAATGAAAACTGCTAAGATCACATATAAACATTTTCGGGCTGATCCTTTCGTATTCTTGGAACATGATTCTGTTGTATCTCTTTCTATTTACCTTTAAAGCAGTAAACCGGCTGACCAGATTGCAGACAACAGGTAATTTAGGTGCCGACTTATCAATCAAGTGCAGCTTTGTTTCTTCGACCAGTTATTGGGTTTGACAAGCCATCAAAAATTTGCTTTGTAATTGCTGAAGCTGTTAAGGCCTGTAGATCTGGCTTCATACTCCATTTGGAAGCCTGCCAAATGGATGAATTGCTACCATCCTGTTCCTGGAAGCTTGATGCGCTATATGACTTTTTTATCACTGAAACCCCGTCATCTATAGGAGAATCCATCAGATTTATTGGTATTGGAGTCACCCCACCTGCTTCAGGTTCAGCTGATGAACTATTTCGGCAGGCCCCTTTGGATCTTAGGGCTAAACACTTTCCTGTTATTGCTGAAAAAGCACCTCCACTGTTGTTATCATCCCTGATCAATAGTTCAGGAGAGTCAGCTTCTGATTTCAGACGCCTGCTCGTAAATTTCTCATTCTTTTCCTCGCAGTTAGTTTCACCAACCTGTACCCGGTTATTGTCATCAGAAAGGCCATCAGCTAAGCTCTTAGATTTGCGGTTGAGGCTCAGTGGTGGATTGGAGGATGACGAGGGTTTTAGACACTGATCATCTTCAAGGAAGTTGGAACTTCTTTTGCTGTAGATTGCCATCTCAAAACCTTCTTGTTTACTCTTCTCATATTTTGGCTTCAGCCCATAGTAACCTTGCAAAGAGCTCATGGCTGCAGAGACCTTCCGCTCAGAAGAATTTGGCTTTAAGGTTTTGAATGAATCAAAGATACCAGTCTTCACAGGACGAGGTGGGTTCTGCTTAGATCTGTTCAGTCTGCAAAAATAGTCCCAGTATTTTTAATTTATGGTTGATCACATATATATAAAGAGTTTGGACACAGCCAAGAGACAGACTGCAGGTATAGAAGAGATAAGAAAAAAGCATTCATGAACTTCAAGAAAAACCCTATCGAATTTCCAACTTAAAAAGAAATATTGAGATCAGATCCAGCAATTTAATTTGTCACTAAAGGTCTATAACATACATCCCTTCCCCAACTCGACATGGATGCAGAATCAAAAGCCTTCAATGCATTAATGCCATGAGAAATCCCTCAAAAACGAAATACAACCTCACAAAGAATATGAAATAAAACAAGCAACAAATCTCAGTATATTGGTTACCAAAAACATCTAAGCATGAGTAAGCACTTCTAGTATGCAAATGAGTTTTCAGTTCCAAGTAAAATAAGACCTCCCAAATGAACCCTGCAGCTGTGACGTGAAAAAATACAGCAGCGCACAGCAAGAATCAAACCATGTCAGGGTGCACCAAAAGGTGCAGTCCAGTAGATAAAAATAACTACTGGAACCATATTATATGTTGCAGGTAATGGAAATAACACAGACATCTTGTTTTAACAATACCACTCCAGACTAGAAGGCAGTTGTTCCTATTCCTTCATTATCAGTTCCATTCTGATACTTTTGTGACCTGCATCTCCATAAGTGTATGTACACAACCAATTCAATGCCACCCGGCACTATTGACACTTTTGGGTGTTGCAATGCATGTTCTAACAAGCATCTAAATCGAGGGCACTGTCGTTACCACTTCCACCAAATAACACGATTACCCCATTTCCAACTAAGAATAACTGTCCTGTAAAAAATAGGAAGCCCACGTAACCATAGCACAGACACAAATTAAGGTAGTAGCTTTCATCAGTATTCTAAATCTAGTTTGAGTTGGCATTTCCAGGATAAAGTATGGTACTCATCTTATAAAGCCACTTAATGTGATCTTCCTTTAGCCATACTGATTCACTTATCCACTCATTCATGCTAATGAGATTGTTAATGGTCAATAACAATACTATGAACTCAATTCTTGCAACTGAATTTAGAATAGAACTTCAAAGACAATACAAAACAGGTCAAGATTTAAGATTGCTATGTGACAGGTGAGCATTAGGTCAAGTCTCGTTGTCTTAAACAGCACAAATATGAAGATACATCACATATTTTGTAGTTGAACATATATGTGTTGCAGCAAAATTTGCTTAGCATGTTTATACAAGTCTTCAAACAAATTTTAGACGCTATTATTACCCAAAAATTGAAGCTAAATTAACTCTATATCCAAACAGCAACATGGGGTTGCAGACAGGAGAAGCCAGCTAGTTCTAAGACATTATATTAACAATCCGCAAAAGCAAGGAATCATGTTAAAAGAGGTGGCAAGTTTGCTGCCCAGAACATTACTGTACTAGAACGCTTCAAGTCCTAGTAAAATCTCGCATAAACTTTAAGCACTTATGATGGAAAGGATGATCAAAGCTCACAAATGAAAGAACAGCTCTTGTTTAGGTTTTAAATAAAATTTAAAGGAACCGTCATCGAACTGGATTATTTCAACAGAAACAAAGCAATGGTGAAGCATTACAAGAGAAAAGAAAGAAGAATAAACAAATAAAAAACAATACACAAGGAGAACATAACTATGGGAGTATGCCCATACCTTGCAGAATCAGAACCGTTGCACAAGCAAGGCGAGGGAGGATGGCGACCTGGAAGTGGAATTTTAAGTGTCTTGAGAGCAAACATTTGGAGATCCGTAACCAGACCATTCATTTTTTTTATATCAGAAACCTGAAAAAATGCAGGGTAACCAGAAAAGTAAATCAGATGGTATTGTCATATGGGTTGGACATTAAAATTTAGGGACATATAAGCTTAGAGAATATGCAAAAGAAAATGACATAATGAACAAAGAAATTCAATACCCCCAAAATTAAATGATAATTGAGACTTACAACAAAGAAGAGACTCAAATTGTAACGGAAGACAGTCTTCACTGGTAAGTATGTGAATCATAATGATGCAAAGTAAAGCAAAGACTACGTTCAGACAGGTCTTAACATGCCACAAAAGAAGAAATTTGTTTCCCTTAACCAATTCACCCCAAAAAACGCAAAGGTTCATAGAACTAATCTGAATGAAAAAGACATCTTTAAGTTTAACAAACTTCTACAATTAAATTAAATCATTTATCTTTCTGAAACTAATCAATCACGTAGACTCCACAGGAGAATAGAGATAAAAATATGTAATTAAGCTATACATCAAATCAAAGTATAATTTATAATAATTATTTTTTAATTTTTAAAAAAGATATTGCGTTCTGGGGATTGCTTCAGAAATCAAAAGTAACAAATAAGAAAAAAGAAATGTAAAAGACTCTGAAGCAAAGGGGTTCGTTATACCTCAACCCCGTACTTAATGGCGACGCCGGCGAGCGTGTCGAATTTGGAAACTGGATGCTGGATAAAGCCACCATTACTCCCAGAAGAAGAAGAAGAAGAAGACGTCATCGTAGCAGCAGCAACCTTATTCTTGTGATTGTGGTTGTTAACGGTTTTGTCGTTAGTAATAAAATGGTTGTTATCGTTGTTGGAATGGAAGGAAGTACGAGGATCCAAGAATTGTTCCTTCTTATAACCGTCGTCGTCGTCTTCATCTTCGTCCTTCTCCTTATACTTGCTCAAAATTGGAGTGCAGCAATCGAAATCGTCGTGGAGGCACTTCGCAGTGAACATCTGGGGCCTGATCTGCGGAATCAAAATCAAAGCTTTTCTTTTTCTATATTGACTTGGGACAGAGTTGGGTGGATTGTTAAGTAAAGTAGATTGAGGACTTGGCAAGGGATAAAAACGGAAATTTTGATTCAAGTAGTTTACATTGGGGCATTCATAAATAAAGCGAGGAGGAGGAGGAGGTGGTGTGAAGCGTAGACGACGGTGGTAGAAGGCGGAGACAGTGGCGGGGAGGGTGCGAGATAGGGGGTTGGGTGGACACTGGACAGGTAAGCTATATTTATATATAATCACTCACACCGTTCATCATGCAGTAGTATTAGTAAAGACCATTAACTTGTCCTTTATGTTTTCAAAAGGGAGAATCATATGATCAACTCTTCCACCAACCTATAATGTTAATCATAAAATAGTAGTTTAAGATTTGATTTGACGATGATCCAACTGTGGGACTTGAGATTAGGACATGTTGACCTCCTCGTATTATGACCGATTATTTATATGTAAAATTAATTTTTTATAAATTAATAAAATTAAAATCATTTAAAAATTAAGTAATTGAGAAAAAAATAAAATTTTAATTAATCTTTTAAAAAGGGGGCTAGAAATTAGTTATTAATCCATCACTTTATACTACAAGCTTCTTTATTTTTATGAATAAAGTTGCGTATTATTAGTCCTCTTTAAATCTCGTGCTTCAACGAGATTTATACTGAGTATTATTGTTACTGTTGTTTCTTTATTTTTATATAAAATTTGTACTTAATTAAGTATTAAAATATTATGTTTAAAAATAAGAATTTAATGATTCAACTAAAATAATTTATCAAAAATTGAATTGTTTAAACCCAATTAAGCATTGCTAAAAAAAATCTATAACTCTAATTTGACATGAACTCAATATCCAACACATTGATTTTACAGGTTAAAGTTGAAACTTTCATTGATTAGAAGAAGCACAAAAATAACAACTTGATGCATCAAAATGTTTTAATTCAGGTAGAGTCAATTTTATTTAACTCCTTTTAGAATGTATTAGTGGTACACAGCATGTATACGACTTTGAATAAGTAACAACAATACGTGGACAACACATAAAGCATACATTGGCCGTAAGCACATGTCCTTTGTTCCTTGCAATGAAGGACAAGAATGACAATTAAATCCAGTGCCACTTATTATTAAAGGGTCCTTCCAAGTGTATGGTTGTGATCACCAGTGTCTTTTTAGTCTTGTTTCTTCATTCTCCATTCTGAAGTTTTTAGGTTATGGTACACTTTTAAGGAAAGTGATCTTTTAAAGTATGAAATTTTTATTAAAATTCAATCCACAAGGTCAAATCCCTGAATGAGTTCATCATTTCCCGCTATAATAAAGTGTAGGTGGATCTTGCTGTTTAAGGTTAAGCAACACCAGAAATTTCAAGGTTTTGGTCTTCTGCTCTTGTTATGCAGGTACTTCACCATTATACTTTCCAGTTGGTAAATCAAAAGTACAAATTCAGTGCTTCCAGTAAATTGGTACAAAACAGTTTTCCAAGATCTCAGTAGACTAAGAGTTTGATCAATTAACAGAATAAAAACTTGGAAGTCATTTGTCCGGCTAAAACTACTCACTGTCTCTATGATGCACCAAATTCAGAATTATCTGCATAAGAGAATATTGAGACCCTTGGTTCTAACCAGTTGAGATGCAGATATTGTAAATTTTACTTTGCTGAAACAGCCATGAGCTTTTAGGAATCTAAAATTGGTCGCGCACAAACAAGTCAACTCAATCGATATGAACATACTGGATAACAAGTAATGAGTTCTCTGCAACTTATAAATATAATTCCGTCCAAGAAACATAAGAACCATCCTACCATTTACTGCACAAAAGCAATGCTTCTATCCAAGAAAACGAAGCAAAACACCGTCATTTCCCAGAACAAATCCCTTCCTGTCATTGATAAACCTGAGAAAAGAGCATTACGAGTATCAATGGCTTGTGAATGCAACCTAGTGAGAGGTTTGACAGGTGCAATGACTGTTCAGATAATGATTTTAGCAGTTTCCAAAACACCAGAAGTGTGGATCAAACCATAAACAGGTTACACAGACACCATATTAGTTCAACTTGCTCTCCTTACTGATGTCTTTTGTACAAATTTCATGTACTTGACTTCTGAATCCAGTTCATCTGAAGCAGAAGTGTCCGAGCACTCAAAATCAAGATTCCAAATCGTTTTCCTTTCGTCAGTTTCTTAAAAACAAGTAAATTTTGAATCAAATATTGAAATGGCACAATTAATAGGGGAATGACATCAACATGGAAGCTAGTGGAAACTGTTACTTTCTTGCTAATAGTCTCTCCCTATGTCACAGAGGAAACCGTTAATGAACTGAAAAATCAGACAAAATATTCAGCACTTAATTTGATTGGACTCACTTCACAGAATAAAGATTTGCAGCAATATTATCAGCTGCTTTGTCACGGATCCATGTCTTCCCGCCATTAGTGGTTCTCAACAGAACACCACTACCTCCTGCTGCCCAGGCCTCATCCTGTTCAGGAGAAATATTCTTAAGAGTTGAGAAACTCAATGAGGGAACTAGAGCAACATATTTTTTGTAAAATGCTCTACAAATATTTTGCAGTATATAGATTATAACCTAGAATATTTACACCAATTATTGTGAGGCCATACTGCCACAATTAAATATGATAAGCTGTTAGTGTGTTACCTCTGAACGATACCCAACATCTAGAATACCAAAACCCCGACTTTGTACTGCAACTTCCTCAAAGTCCTCTGTTATCTACAACATCAAAAATCTTTATCACTCAACGATCAGCAGAGGGATGAAATCTCAAAGAGGAAACAATGCAACTGCCATGCATATGTGTTCGTAAATAGAAAGACTGGAACTAATTATGGATATCAAACACCAAAACTACTTGAAAGCAAACACTTGATATTAAATTGGGCATACCATCTGAGGTACTGATATGTTCTCTATTTACTGTATACAATCATACAATAATACCAGGACCTTCGCCGAGGTAAAATAAGAGGATAATGGTATGAGAATGCTCTCTTAATTTTGATAAATTGAGAATGCTTTTTTATTTTTGATAAAAAATAAAAACGCCTGATTACATCTAGGGATATAAATGGAAAGGGAAAGATTCCTTTTCCATTCAGATCTTAACATGCATGTAGAAGATAATGCCTTATCAAACTTAAGAAATTATTTAATTAGGCCTCCTTGCCCACCAACGAAGTGCCAGATTTTTACTTGGGAGCTTGTGTTTGATGGAAAGGATAGATAACATATAGTACCATTCTACCATTCCTATTTCCACCTCTAATCTTCTTTTTTATCATCTACCTGCTGAGAGATGATTCTTAAATTTTTTGCCTTGTTTCATAACTAAGGTTTTCAAACGAAACAGTATGTTTCTTTTTTATTTGATGGCTTACGATTCATTAAATTTATCCGAGTCTCAATACATGCTTCATGTCGATTTGCTTCAGTTGAATATGCCTAGCCAAATGCTTCATTTTTGATGTACCATTTTATTGAAATCTGGCAGGAGAACGTGCTACTGACTTTTCAGCACTTTTCTGGATCTAATCTACAAGAGTTTGATGAAAGGGCAACACTAGAAAGTTGACCAAGGTTCTTGGGCTTGATACCATGTAAACAATTTTAAATCACATCATTACATCTTTGAATATGTTCATCATCATTCTTTGATGTATTCTTAATGCTAAAAGAAAGTGATTCCAAAATGTACTTACTCCTGTTCCTTTACTGAGATAAAGCCCCCCACCACGAACTAGAAGCCAGAGGCCACCATCAGCCCTCCACCCCATGTTCTGAATTCTTCTTGCAATAGCTCTATTATGTGGCTGCCAAAATGGCTGCAAGTGGTGGACAGTAATGAAATCCTTGGTCCAAAAGCAGAATATGATAAACAAGATGCACATTCGCTGACAAAAAATGAATAATACAGAGTAAGAAAAAGAATCTCACCTGGCCAGGCTCCCATGTGAGATAGAAGTTCCCACGACTTGAGACTGCAACATATCTGCCATCTGGAGAACGATTTACAGTATTAAAAGTTCCTGTGTAATAGCTTGCACCACTGATACCACTAGAAACTGTTCTGCAAAAGCATCAAAGGCCCATCAATGTCTCCCCACTCCGAAATTACATTTCTTCAGTTTAAGAAAGCCCACAGAAACTTCGCTGAGCAGTGATTATAATAGTTAACTGAACAATGATAAAAAGAGAGGAACCCATACAAAACAAACATAACTTTCACGTCAGAAAGTAGGGACAACAGAAAGTAGTAAACGATCATTTCAGATGGATGTGGTGACAAAAAGGAATTAAATGAAAATTACTAATCACATACATCCTTCACTTGGATCACAACATTTCCAACATAAATTGGGTTAAACGCAGCCAAGCTTCAACAAAGAAGCAAAATTAGAAATTGCAAGGCAGAATGAAATCACTGTTTTCATGAATTTGAGAAAGAAGCCAAGTTGGTTGAGGCAGGAAAGCAACTCAAATGCTGCCATTCACATTAACAGATTGTTAATAATTTCGAAAGGGAGGGTAAGTCCAAAAGGGATTTTCAATATCTTTTTGATCAACCGAAGCTATTTCCTAAAGATAATTCACCAAGTTTTGCACATAGGAACTCGATTACTCTACTACCGGGGACAAAACCTACCTATTCAGAGTAGCTGAGACAGTCTCCTGCACTGCAGCCCTCCAGTTATAGCCCCCATTAGAGGTAATATATATGGCTCCTTGGTCAGTTACCATTTCTGCACTTTTCTCCCCAGTAGCCTTTATGTAGACCTGCAGATTTACAGAAGAATCAATTGCTAACCATTTTCTGCATCTGGAAGAACTAAATAATTCCTATGAATAGCAAAAGCTCTCTTCCTGGGAAAGAGAAAATCTGAGAGCCGCCATGTTTCCTTGTTCTACAGAGAAGGAAAAAAGATGATGATTGTGTTTTAATATGTATAAAAGCTTTCATGTCTCTGATATCCATTCGAACAATAGATATAACTGAAGCCAAAGTCTTCAGAAGTTGAAGTAGTATCTATCTAGTGTTTAGGATGACTTTACAATATCACCAGGAAGTTGAGCACTTAATGGTATCCTCTGCCAGGTTTCCCCAGCATCCGAGGTGTACAGCAAAATTGCAGGTTTTCCAACAATCCATCCCTCCTTCCCTTTGAAGCTAATTGAATTAAATCTGTAGTTGAAATCTTCTTCTTCTGCAGATGGTATTGATCGAGGAACCCAAGTGTCTCCACCATCCTTGGTCTCCAAAATGGTCTGCCTGGTACCCAGCAAGAAACCTACAAAGTTCTAGATTAGAAACTAGGTCCTGGGCCTTCACCAATTAATGATCACCGCCATAAAAATGTCCACTAGAAACAAAATAGGTAAATGCAGTCTGTTACACAAAATTGCTCCTTATGCTAGTTGATGAATTGTATTCGGTAGGCACAGGCAGTTTTACATTTAAGCACGAATCCACCAGGAGAAAGATTTTCCAAAAGAATGACCTACACATGAAAAGATGGCAAGGCAGTCTTGGAAACAATTACCAAGCCTCAAGTTCAAGCAGTCATAGGATGAAGACTTATGATATGATTACGAGTGAGAGATAAACCAACGATTAATGCTTTAGTTTTTTCCACAGGGTATGATACAACCAACTTTAGAAGGGAAGGTTGCAGTAGGCATAGGCTTCTAACTAAAGACACTTGAAATTGGGATAAGAAGCTACCCAGTTCTTAAATCTGAAAAAGTCAGGGGTAACTCAGTCACCTCCAGTTGTAAAGGTCTGCAAATTGTCAGCACTACTCTCAATGAACAACAACTCAAGATTACACATCTAACAGCTGCATTTTTCTCTAATAACTGATCTTGATGTACCTAGAGGGACGAAAATTTCACTGCACGACCACCGTATGGCCTTTACGAATCAGATAATAATGTCAATCAAATTCTAGCCAATCTCATTAGCACCCCAATAAACTACGATATTAAACAGAAAATATGAACTGGGTTCTGAATAAATTCTTTCACAACAGCAATAAAGTCCAAGAAATTTGATATAACTAGAACACCAAAGACTATAGTGAAGAAGACCGTAAATACCATGCTGTAAGTTATCAGGGACAAAGGCGATGTCGAGGAGGACGACGCCAGGGTCAATGGGTAGATAAACTCTTTCCCACTCGGAGAGGGTATCTTCAGCCATGGCAGGACGGACATGGATTAAAGGAGCGATAAGCGGTAGTGTAAGAGTGGTGGCACATTGATATACAAAATCTCTTCGGTTAGTAAGCTGTCTTGCACTGAGTTGGTGGTCAAGGGAAGCTCTGGGTAAGAAACGTGGTTGTTGGGTGTGAGAGTGAGGTCTCTGAAGAACCCAAGAAGTGTTGGTGGTGAATGGAGAGGCTAAAGAAGCCATCTTTTTGGGGGCTCTGCCTCAGATGTAGAAGTAGTGTAATGAATGTTTCTCTTATCCAAGTGTTGGTTATCATCAACCGCTACGCGGTCAGTTTCAAGCGTCTCATTGTCCATGTGGATATTCTTCTTTTCTTGCTTTCTCAATTATTTTTATGCTAAAAAAATTTAAATTATTAGGGCTAAAATAAATGTTATTCTTTAATCTTCACTAAAAGAGTTCGATTTGACCCTGTTTAATCTTGTTTAACATTTAAAACGATATCGTTTTGATCATTGGATGTAAATTTAGAGACTATCGAATCCTATCGAATAGTCAAATCGACGCTATTAATATCAATAAATGTAAACATACCATACTGGACATAGGTCGGTACCATTAATATCAGAAAATATTGGGAGGTTTCGTAAATATTAAAAATTGAAGAATTAAAAAAAACTTAATCTTTACATCTGCTATTTCTCATTGTCTCTCACCATTAATATCGGCAAATATTGGGAGGTTTCGTAAATATTAAAAATTGAGAATAAAAAAAAACTTAATCCTTACATCTGCTATTTCTCATTGTCTCTCTCACACACAACCATCAAAACCAAACACAAACAACACCTCTCTCTGTCCTGACTCTCTCAAGTCTCTTCTCCTGCTCGTCGTCATTGTTCTGCCGTCCATCCTACTACTTCTCCATCGTTGTTGTTTCACTGTTCCGATTAGGTATCATCTTCATCATTGTTGTTGCTCCGTGTCACCGTTGTCTCGTTTCCTTCCATGGTTGCTTCTTCGCCTAACACTATTTTTCTTCTCGTCAAGACTTGAATGCCACCTCCTCAGCTCTTCTGCTTTGTGTGTAATAATTTGTACCAAAGTCAAGGTTGATGAATGACGATGGTGACATTTTTAAAAAATGATTTTATGTTAGTTGTGTAAGGGACAAATACCCATCGTATGCTGAAGGCAACAAGACAAGCCCATGTCTTGACCCATCTCCAAACTCAGCCGAAAAGTTTAGATCTCTCACAATAAGCAATGTACCTGTGACATAGACAATACAAGCTCACTATTCGATTGTAACTAATTCTTAGCTGTACAGATATACGAATCTTACAATTCCCTGTATAAATATTCATTCAATCAATGAAAGAAATTGAGGTGATTTTTACATCATACACTGTTTTCATTTTCACACAAGTTGTGTGTCTATTGGTATTAACACGAGCCTTGTAGAATGTTTTTTTAAAAATTAAATTGAATTAAAAAAAAGTTCACTATAACACTTATCCTACTAAAAGATGAAAAAAGCAATAACCAAATGACATCGTAGAGAACCACACTGATATGAACTCAGTAAAATGAGGAGCAAAAGATAATTTTTATTATTGAAAATGCCCAATTCAAGAAGGACAACTCTTCAAAACAAGATAAACATAAAACAAATTCCCATATCATTTCAAATAAGACTATCCTGGACTATTTATAATAAAAGTTTCGGGTATTATTTACTTAATTAAAATCTGCTAAAAAGATGGAGATTGTGCTCCTGATATTTTGCTAACTTGCTTATGATATTATGCTAACCAACTAGATGTAATATTGAACCTATTCGTCAGTTAACAAATTCATCCACAACAAACAAGTTCATAAACTGCTCCAATACTTGATTTTCCTCAGTGTCACGTGCTTTACGATGTCTTCATGCATACACTCTAAAGGGTTGTGGAATTGTATTAGTACTTCTGCCCTCGAAATGTGACTTGTCCTCAAGGCGAAAAGATGAAAATTGGCCTGCAAGTAAATCATAATTCTCCTATGAAGCCTCCTCTAATGGCCTGCCCTTCCATTCAATCAACAAGTCCAATGTAGGCAATCCACCTTCACTACTCAACGATGTGAAAGAACCTGGGTTGGATATAAAAGGAGCTCACCTTCCTTAGTCATCGGTAATGGAGGAGGAGATGAGGGTCCATGCGCCGGTCAAAAGAGAGAAACATGAAAAGCCGGATGCACCCAACAATTAGAAGGTAGTTCAATTTTATAAGCTACTTTCCCAATTTTTCGAATGATTTTGTAAGGCCCAAAAAACCTAGGTGAAAGTTTCTCAAATTTTCTTTTTGCCAATGACCTCTGACGATATGGTTGAAGATGTAGAAACACATAATCTCCCTCTTGAAAGCTTAAATCGCGACGTTGAGAATCTGCTTACGCCTTCATTCGTGCTTGAGTTTTTGCTAAGTTAGATTTGAGAATTCGCAACATCTCATCACGTTCTAGCAATTGATGTTCCAAATCAGCTACCAAAGTCTCACCTGAGATGTAAGGATAGAGAGGAGGTGGTTGCCTTCCATACACCACAGAAAAAGGAGTTGTTTTTGCTAACGTGTGATACCCAGTGTTGTATGAATGTTCTGCCCAATACAAGTATTTACTCCAAGATAATGGTTGTTCGTGAGCAATACATCAGAGATAAGTTTCTAGAAATCTATTAACTACTTCGGTTTGGCCATCGATTTGTGGGTGGTAACTAGTACTCATTTTCAATTTTGTTCTGCACAATTTGAACAACTCTTGCCAAAAGCGACTGAGAAACACAACATTGCGATTAGAAATGATGGACTTTGGTATGCCATAAAGTCTTACGATCTCTCAACAAAAGTTATTGGCTACTATTTTTGCTGTGAAAGGATGCGAGAGAGGAATAAAGTGAGCATATTTGCTCAATCGGTCCACCACCACGAAGATTGTATCATAACGATTGGATTTGGGTAGTTCCGTAATGAAGTCAAGCAAAATATCCTTCCATATTTGATTTGGAATGGGTGAAGATTGGAGAAGACTTGCCGGCGATAATGCTTGATATTTATTTTGTTAGCATTGCAGACAATTTTGAACATGGTGTTTGACATCCTGTTTAAGACTAGGCCAGAAAAATTGAGCTGAAAGATGCTTGAGGGTTTTGAGAAAACCTCCATGCTCAGCTGCTGGAGTATCATGAGCCTCGAATAAGAGTTTGTTTTGCAGATTTGCACAAGTTGGAATACTAATCTGCCTTTATAATAAAGTTTACCACCAATTATAGAGTAATTTGGGTGAGAACCCGAGTCTGCCTTTAAATCTGCCATTACTCCCTTTGTACATGGATCTCAATTTAACTCTTCCTGCAGAACAACAAGATCAAGTGAAACTGGCAACACCAACGTAAGTAACTCAGCATGTTGGGGATATCTAGATAGAGCATCAACCCCACAATTTTTCCTTGCCTGCTATATAGAGAATTGTAAAATCATACGGCAAAAGTTTCATGAGAAGCCGTTGGTATTTTGGTGTTGTGAGGTGCTATTCCAACAAGAATTTGAGAGTATAATGATCAGTCTTCAAGAAAAAAGTGCTTACCCATTAAATAATGCTTCCATTTTTGGAGTTCCAGAACCACAACAAACAGTTCACGATCATAGGTTGATTTGAGACGATTGAAAAAAAACAAGCCCTTGCTAAAATAAACAATAAGGTGTCCATGTTGGAGTAAAATAGCACCCACACCTTCTGAAGAGGCGCCGAACTTAACGATGAAAGGTTGAGTAAAATATGGTAGTTGAAGCACAGGGACTATTGTGAGAGCCAATTTGAGCTTTGCTAAAGCTTTATTAGCAATTGATGACAATACGAAGGAATTTTTCTTTGTCAAATTTGTTAATAGTCCAGCGATAAGACCATCATCTTTTACAAATCTTCTATAGTACCCAGATAAATCTAAAAATCCTCATAATTCCTTGGCATTAGTTGGAGTAGGCCATGACTGAATTGCTGCAATTTTGTCTTTATCCACTTGGACCCCCTTGGATGTTATTACGTGGCCAAGAAAATTCATCTGTAGGTGGCCAAATAGAAACTTGGAGGATTTGGCAAATAATTGATGGTCCTACAATAGTGAAAAAGCTATCTGAAGATGCTACACATGTTGTTCCTCATCTTTGCTATAAATTTGGATGTTGTCAAATAAGACAAGAATAAATTTATGAAGACGAGGTTGAAACAAGTCATTCATTGTTTCCTGGAAGGTTGAAGGTGCGTTGGTTAAGCGGAAGGGCAAAACCACAACTTCGTAATATCCGACGAGGGTGCCAAGTGCAGTCTTTGCAATATCATCAGGGTGGACTCGGATCTGGTGGTAACCCGCATACAAATCTATCTTCGAAAAGACCTTGGAGCCATGGAGTTCATCTAACAATTCGTCAGTGTTAGGAATGGGATACTTATCTGGTATAGTAAGCTTGTTGAGAGCTCTGTAATCCACACACATATGCCATGATGCATCTTTCTTTTTAACCAGAAGGACTAGGATAGCAAATGGACTGCTACTGGGTTGGATGAAGCCTTTTGAAAGCAATTCAGTGACTTGGTTCTCAATTTCTATTTTTTGATGATAAGGATAGCGGTATGGTTGAATATTTGGTGGTTTAGAATTTGGTAAGAGGGGAATTGTGTGTGTGTGTTAACAAAATGGAGGAAAAGTTTGGGGCTCTTGAAAAATGGAAGAAAATTCATGGAGGATCATATTGATTTTTAGTGGCATGGTTGTTTGAGAGGTATTTTGTGGTTGGATGGTTAGTTGAGAGGTATTAGTGGCAAGGAAAAATTGAAGAGTGGCTGGAGATGGAGCTTTTGTGGGAACACTCTGCAACTTGTATTTCTGACCATCTAGGTTGAATATGAGGCGCATTTCATTCCAATTAGCCTGAACAATGTTGAGCAAAGCTAACCATTGAATGCGTAGGACCAGATTGGTTCCTCCAAGAGGAAAAGGATAGAAATCTTAGGTGATTGTTAGTTCAAAAATATGAACTTTCAAATTTCGGCATAGGCTGTTGCATCGAATAATTTCACCATTACCGATCTGCACTCCAAACGGTGGGACAATCTGCAACCAAATTTGAAGGTCGTATGCTATGCTTTTTGAAGTTGTGCATGGAACCACTGTCAATTAGAATCAATACTTCTCTTTTGTCAAGAAATCTTTGCAACTTCATAGTAGTGGCAGCTGGCTTCCTTAAGATAGCTTGAAAGCTAATGGCTGTAAATTTTGAGATTTGGGCTTCATCATTTTTTTCCATGACAGATTCTGCTAGAATATCCGCTTCTTCTTCACTAGCCTCCGTGACTGCTAAAGTTCCTATTTTGCAATGGTGACCAGGTGCATATTTTTTGTTGCAACGGAAGTAGAGTCGTTGGCAAATCGTGCTTGTCGTTCTGCCTCCCAGTTGCGCTGCATGACAATTGGGGTTAATTTGTTTGTTGTTGTGGAGGTAGGGGACTTAGTGGGATTGCTTTCACCTGGACGGTAAGTAATGTTTGCAATCTTGGTTGATGCACTCCAAGTAGGCCCTTTGGTGTTACTACGAGTTGTGCTCAATTTGGATTTAAACTCTTGTGCTAAACTCATAACTCCGTAGAGAGTGCGTGGCTTGTGGATGCGAACTTCAGCTTTCAAGTCATCTTTAAGACCGTTTAGGAATACCCCTAATAGACAATGATCTAGCCAATCCACAACCCGGGTTGATCTCCGTGTAAATTCTTGTCTATACTCTTATACTATGCCAATTTGTTTGATGTTACAGAGGCATTCATCAGGGTTTTGAAAGTCAGTAAGGCCGTATTTCTCTTGGAAGACATGAACGAGTTCATCCTAATAGATCCTGGTTTGATCGTTGTTGAGCCAGGAGAACAAATCTAGAGCATCGCCTTCCAAATACATCGCGATTATGTCGACTTTGTGTTCGTCCGATGTTTGATAATAATGAAAATAATTTTTCACTTTTAAAATTCAGCGTCTTGGGTCTCCTCCATCATATTTTGGAAACTCGATCTTGGTATAACGACGTTGTCATTGCCATGACGGAGATTCGTCTTCCGCTTCTTCCTTATCCTGCTAGTTGGTTCGGAGTTGATAACGTGGTTGAGGATTGTGTTGATCGTGGTCCCTAGTGGAGTTCACATGTTCCTTTCCTTGTCTGTGAGCAGAGGAAGACGAGATACTGGTGGATTTTTTATTACCTTCCAGTGTAGCTATTTTTGCTGCCAGAGTGTCAATTGTTCGTAATTTGGACGAAATGGCAGCGAGTTGAGTGACTATTTGGTCATTGGAAGAATTCGGTGAGGAGGGACGAGTGTTTTGTGGATTGATGGGTTGGATGATGGGTGTAGAAGTTCGTGTGTTTACCATTGGAATCAACATGCTCTGATACCAGTGATACAAACTCAGTAAAATGATAGCAAAAGATAATTTTTGTTATTGAAAATGCCCACTTCGATAAGGACAACTCTCCAAAACAAGATAAACATCAAACAAATTCTCACATCATTTCAAATAAGGCTATCCTGGAATATTTATAATAAAAGTTCCAGGAATGTAGTAGAATATTCATCTTGTGTTAATACTCCATCACAAAATGTAGTAGAAGAGAAATGGTCACCTCCTTGAATCAACCCAAACCTTCCTTTTTAAGAAAAATATACCTAAATCCTTTTGGGAGGAAGTAGTAGTCACAACTGCTTATCTTATAAATCTTTTGCCTTCAAGAGTATAAGGATTTTGTACATCGTATTAGATCAGGCTGGACCAAATGACGAAGTGCATCAGGGGTTTTATGTGACAAGAATATTCATTTAAAACTTAAGGGGAAGTTTTATAAAACGGTGATTCGTCCAACCATGTTATATGGAGCGGAGTGCTGACCTACTAAACGTAGGCATATAAGACAGTTGTTGGTTGCAGAAATGCGTATACTTAGGTGGATGTGTGGTTTTTCTAGAAGAGATAAAGTTAGGATCGAGGTGGTGAGAGAGAGACTACGAGTAGCCAGTTTTGCAGATAAGTTGAGAGAGACTAGGCTTCGGTGGTATAGGTATGTGTGGAGGAGGCCCTCCGATGCTTCGGTACGGAGCTGTGAGGGCATAACACTTAGTGACTATAAGAGGAAGAGAGGAAGGTCGTACAAGAATTGACGAGAAGTGATCAAGGCGGATATGTCAAAGTTATCCCTTAGTGAGGTAGTTGCTCAGTGTAGACAAGTTTGGCGTGAACGGATAAGGGTAAAGAATTAACTGTTCCAGTTATCCAATCCCCTTACTTGGTGAGTGACAAAGAGGGATGAATTTTATAAAATACTAGGTTCTCGCAGATATATCCTCTTTTAGGTATTCCTCATCTTTTTTCTTTTTTTATTGTTTTTTGTATACCACATCATTCTTATATTGTCTCATTTACATGCGGGTCTACCGAAAACAGCCTCTCTACTATGTAGGGGTAAGGTTGCGTACTATCAGACCTCCCCAGACCCTGCTTCATTGCAAGATTTCAGACAGGGTGATGATGATGATGATGATGAATTATGTATTTAATTAAAATCTATTAAAAGATGGAGATTGTGATCCTGATATTATGCTAACCAACTGGATGTAATCTTGGACCTATTCTTCAGTTAACATATTTATCCACAAAGTCACCCGCAACAAACAAGTTCATAAACTACTCCAATACTAGATTTTCCTCAGTGTCACATGCTTTACGATGTCTTTGTGCATACACTCTCAAGGGCTGTGGAATTATATCACACACTGAGTAACATACAACCTCAAGTAAAAACTCTAGGATCTTTCTAAAACGAGATAACTAAATTCTCCCAACTAAAGTTCCTCTAGAAGTTTTCGAATTTGAGCTTAGCTTCTTCACCTTCAAGTGAATCTTCACTCACGCGACTTGTAGAATGATGACATTTGATATGGCTTGAGTTTGAAATGTTTAATAAATTTGTAGCAATGATGAGTTCGATGAGAATTTGGTTGTGATACTTATGATTTGTATCAATTACAACTTTACAAGTTTATAACTAAAATAATAAAAACATCAAAGTGTAGACTATAAAATTAGTTAATTAATTATATAATTATAGAATTTAGAGATAAATCAATAATTAAATTTTAATTTTGTGAATATTAAATATTTTGTCAATAATCATATTTAAATTATATAAATTACTATGATTTTTTATTTTATTAATCATTATATCTAAACTTTTATTACTAATATATTTAACTTGTTTCTTAAATAAGCTAATATTACATTAAATTAAAAGGACTCATTTGTAATATAAAAGTTAAAGTTTAAGGATTATTTATGTGTGTGTGAGTGTGTGTGTGTTTATTCTTTATGATTTATAATGGAAAACATGAAATAATGATATTTAATGAAAGTTAAATTATAATATTGATTAAAAAAGTTAGAAAGTTGTGAACTTATGGTTGAATTATATATCATACATAATCAGTTATACTTGTAGGTTTATGGTAGAAACGTTGAATTGTGTAATCACATAAAAATAGGTTATAACTATAAATTTATGATTTAGTTATACAATCACACTAAACAAGTGATAGTTATGATTAAGGTATATAATCAAGTTAAATGAGTTATAGTTATGATTGAATTATATAATCACACAAAATAGGTTATAGTTATTAGTTATTGTTAAATTATGCGATCACATAAAATGAGTTATAATTGTGGGTTTATGGTTGAGACACGAAATAAGTTATAATTGTGAAAGTTAAACAGCCACTTATATAAGTTTGTGAAGTTCATTTGCATTTCTATATCATATGATCGTTGAGAAGTTATTGATGCTCTATTTCTTTTTGTTATTTTACACAATTTATTTCACATTTTTCATGTCATTAGTACTTTGTAATAATGGTTATTCATATATTGACTTAAGGAATGAAAAATGAGAGACTTAGATCAAGTTCATTGTATAAGAGATGAAGTAGGGTGAGTGTTTATGGCTGAAAATGACATCAAGAGAAGATGATAAAAGTACTTTTATAGTCTTTTTAATGAAGGCATAGATGACAACATCTCTTTAGGTAATATTAGCACGTCCAAAGAGGTTTCGTAAGATGAGTCGTTGTAGGCAGATTACAACGACAAAAATTAAAAGAGCTTTGAGAGAGATGAAGAGCGGAAGGACAGTAGGGCTTGATGAGATATCTATAGAGGTGTGGAAGAGCCTAGGTGAAGAGGGTCTTACTTAGCTAGCCAAGTTTTTTAATGCGATCCTTAAATTCGCCAAAATGTCGAATGAGTGGAGACTTAGTATGTTAATTCATCTATACAAGAACAAAGGAGACATCCAAAATTATAACAAATATAAAGGCATCAAACTACATAGTCACACCATAAAATTGTGGGAGAAGGTAATTGAAAAGAGAGTGAGAAGCTCATATCTTAGAGAACCAGCTTGACTTTATGCCAAGAAGGTTCAAGACAAAAGCTTTACATTTCTTAAGAAGATTAATGGAATATTGCAGGAAAAGACAAAATAATCTACACTTGGTTTTATTGATTTTGATAAGGCATATGACCGGGTACTAGGGGAAATCTCGTAGAGGTGTTTAGGGGTTTAAGGGTTTTCCTTCGATTTATATATGAGTTATTAAGGATATGTATGAATGGGTAAATACTAGAGTAAGGACGATAAGAGGAAATAAAAAATTTTCTATCAGTATTGGTCTACACCAAGGCTCCTCATTGAGCACTTTTTTATTTATAATAGTGATAAATGAGCGCACCAAGAATATTCAAGGATACGTGCCTTAGTGTATGTTGTTTATTGATTATATTGTCATAGTGGATAAGACAAAGTAGGATGTCAATGTCAAGCTAGAATGTTAAAGGGATAAGTTAGAGTCGAAAGGTCTTTAATTAAGCAAAACTAAGACTAAGTACTTAGAGCGTAAATTTTTGAGTCATAAGGTGGTTGTCGATATGGAAGTACAAATTGATTCAAAAGTTACATCATAAAAAAAAGTGTTTTAAGTACCTAGGGTTTATTATCTAAAGCAATTGAGAGATCGATGAAGATATAGTTTGTCGTATCAAATTAGGGTGACTTAAATGGAGAAATTCATTAAAAGTTTTAGGTGAAAAAGGATACCACTACGCTCGAAAGTAAATTCTATCATTTAGTGATTAGGCCAGCGATGTTATATGAAGCAAAGTTTTGGCCTATCAAACAAGTGCATACTTATAAGCTGATAATGGTAGAGACAAGAATGTTATATTGGATGTGTAACCTTACTAAAAGAGATAAGGTCAAAATGTACTGGTAAGAGATAAATTAAAGGTCCAATATTAATAAAAAATAAAGAGAGACAAGACTTAGGTAGTTCAAACATGTAAAAAGGAGACATCTTGATACTCTAGCAAGAAAATGTAAGAAAATAGTAATTAGAGATTGTAAAAGGAAAAAAGGAAGGCCTAAGAAGAATTAGTTGAAGTAATTAAGAATGATATAAATTTGTTGGAACTTATAAAGGATGTGCTTGCAATAGAAAACTTTGACGTACTAGGATATGGGTATAGGATCTCGTATAAAAAGTTCTTTCTCATTCTCTTAGGTCTATTAAACATTTTCCTAGGAGTCTTTCATTTTATAATTAGCTCATTTTTTTAATTATATAGTACTTTGCTCCTAGTTATTTAGCCTAAACAGTTTCTTACATAGAGATGGCAATGCCTGACCCTGCTCTCTTAGCAACGCGTCTTAAACCTATACCAAACTTGAATTATTATTTTTTTAAAAAAGACAAAACAACTTCATTTTACCATTACTCATTGGGCCTCAAGCTAGGCTCGACACGAGTAGAAAAATGAGCTCAAGGCCTGATCAACCTAGGCCTTACCTGTTGACTTTAGGTTGGGTCAAGCCGGGGCCCTTTCCCATCCATGTTCTTACTTAGTCCATTTACATTCTTATAATTGCCGGTTTAATTTATTCTTTTACTTGTCTTTTTTTTAACCTGTGTATTTATTCATTTGTTTATTTATTGTTATTCTTTACTATGTTCTATATATATTGTATTATGCAGTGCATTACATATTTTATATTTTTATTATACATATTTATTTATATTCATTATTTTGCATTACATGTGGGTCTATTATTTTGATTATGTAGTACAACACTCCTAGTTATTTAGCCTAAGCAGTTTCTTACTTAAGGATGGCAATGTCTGACCCTACTCTCTTGACAGTGTGACTCAAACCTAAGCCAGACCTCAATTGTTATTTTTTAAAAAAAGGACAAAATAACTTTATTTTATCGATACCCATTGGGCCTGAAGCTGGGCTCGACCCGAGCAGAAACTAAGCTCAAGGTCCGATCAACCTGAGCCTGACTCGTTGACTTTAGGCTAGGTTGGGCCCGGGCCCTTTCCCATCCATGTTCTTACTTGGTCTAGTTACCTTCTTGTAATTGTTGGTTTAATTTATTCTTGTACTTGTCCTTTTTATAGCATGCGTATTTGTTTATTTATTTATTTTTTGATAATCTTTACTATGTTCTATATATACTGTATTATGCAGTGCATTACATATTTTTATATTTTTATTTATACATTTTTATTTATATTCATTATTTTGCATTACATGTGGGTCTATTAAAAGTAGCTTCTCTAATAGGTAAGGGTAAGATTGCATATTACTAGACCCCCTAGACCTTGCGGTTCAACAGGACTCTCAGTAAGTGTTATTGTTGTTGTTGTTGTTGTTATTGTTGTATATATTTTAAAGTTGTGTATACTTGTAGAATATAAGAAGTGCATTTGTATTTGTTTTGAGTTGAGTGATACATATTTTTATAATAAATGATAATAACATTATTAATTTAATTTTATCATATGTCTTTATTTATTTTATAGATAAATGGAGGAAAGTTTAAGTATTTCTAATAATTCAATCGCTTCAGGTTTAGAAAGAATTCATGATCCAACTTGGATTCATGCTAGATTAGTTCCTAGGATTAAAAAAAAAACCTTACCATTTGTTTGTATTGTAATAAGCATCTGAAAGTTGAGAGAATCGTCAGATTAAAGAAACATTTAACTGAGGGTCAAAGATGATAGCCTTGTAAGAAAATAAGTCATAATATGAAATAACAAATGAAGACTTAAAGAGTATACATATAAGAAGATAAAATGCAAAGATTAAACCACAAAATTGGTAGTGATGTTTTTTGTAGTGGTTGTAGTGGGGATGTTAAAGGTGGTAGTATTCCTACCCAATATGAAAGAAATTTTTCGCTTGATGTTAGGAAAAGAAAAAGATAGATATCTAGTTTTTTACACCACAAACAACTCATAGAGTTTAGCCTTCAATATGTAGTGCCTTACAATTCAAAGAAGTGGCTCATTATGTAGACATGGCAATGGCTAGATGGTGGCATGATTCTTATATAGCATTTAATATTGCTCAGTCTTATTATTATCAACCTGTAATAGATGTTATTGCCTCTTACGATCTAGGATACAAATTTATTTCAATTGATAACTTTAGAAGTAAACTTATGAGCAACTCTATTAAATGAAATAGAAAGTTATTTGAATGAAATATGAATGATTTGGGTTGCTTATGGGTGCTCAATTATGTGTGATAGTTAGACAAATAAAAGACAAGAGTCTATTATCAATTTTTTAGTTTATTTTACAAAGGAGACAATGATTTTAAAGCCTATTGATGCATTTGTCTTTGTTAGAAATGCTGATACTCTATTTCAGATATTTGATGAAGTTAGGACTAAACAGTATCATTACAGACAATGATTTTGCTTATAAAGCAGTTGGAAGAAGATTGCAAAGCAAGAATAATTTTTTTCTATTAGACATTGTGTATTGCAAATTACATTGACCTGGTGTTGAAAAATATAGAATATGTTAGATATTTTTCCATTATTGATGAGCTTGTACGAAAAGCAAAGGAAAAGTGACCAAGCTCATCTACAATCTTACATAAGTCTTGAATTTAATGAGAAAGAATTTCACTAATGAGAAGATTTTGTATCATCCTGCAATTACAAGATTTACAACTAATTTCTTACTATTTCAATGTTTTGTTTTGGTGAATAAATAGTTGAGGCAAATGTTTACAAGTGATAAGTGGATTGTATTTTAACATGCTAATTTTAACGATAGATTGGAGGTTGCTAGATTTATACTTGAAGATCTTAAATTTTTGTCCTAATGTCAATTTGTCATTCGAGTTTGTGAGTCTTTGGTAAGAGTACTTCATCTAGCTAGTAGTGATGAGAAGACAATTAAGGCCAATATGAAAAATAGACTTTCTTTGTACTCACCTTATCTTTTAGTTATCAATGAGAGATAAGAAAGATAACTTTACTTCCCGCTATTTGCGACTGAGACATTTTTGAATCCTAGTGTCTATTTCAAACCAAGTTTTACAAAGAAACTTGAAGTTAATAGAGAAATGTTATTAACTATTACAACAATTGTTGCCCATGAGATGATACAATAGCTCCTAAGCTCATAAATGAAGATTTATAAGGCTTACAACAATTTTCGGATGTCCATCATTATTCGTCAAAGAGACAAACTTGATCTAGGCATATTTTTTATTACTTTTTAAAGATTAATCATCATTTTGTTTTGTTTATAATGTTACTTTTGTTATCTAACAATTGTTTGGTGGAATCAATTCAAAAGTAATGTTCCAACATTAAAAAAGTTTACAATTGAAAATTTGAGTCAATATTTGAATACAACTGGGTGTGAAAAGAATTGAAACACATTCGAATTCATCTATTTCAAGAGAAAGAATAGATTGAAATACAAAAGATTTAATGACTTGGTCTTCATTTGATATAATTTAAAGCATCAGAAAAGGTATGCTATTATCATTATTAATTTGATATAATTTCTTATAATTTAATTTTCTTTATTTACTAAGACTCTTAATAGAACAAGTAGTTTTATATATCTAATTTGTCTCGATCATATCGATCTTTTAGTGAATTGAGTTTTTGATAAATCGAGTTTAATGGATAAGAGTAACTTAAAAGATTTTAGATGAGAAATTATTGACATATCATTTACTGCAATAAATTTGAATGATAAATTTGAATGATGATGATGATGAGACTCCTCTCAATAATTAACATTTGTATTAAATAAGAACTGAGGTCAATGTGATTTAAGCAGATATTCGATTAAATGTAACTCTATGTTTTCATTTATTCTCTTCTTTTAATTTTATTTGTATTTGATGTATGTATTAAATTCCATACAAGCAATATAAATATAACTGTAAAATTTTTTCAAATTTTACCTCTACTTAGTTGTTCCTGACACAAACTCTTATTTTATTACTTAGAAAGTTATAGATCTTTATTATTATTTTTATTTGATATTTTGATATAATTATTATTTATTATATGATAAAATTGTATCATTTTAAGTGCTTTGTATTATCCTTAATTTTATATCTGTTTAATGATTAAATAATTTTTTTAGATTAATTGTGGTTATTATTTATATGTGAAATATATGAAAATTAATATAAATATAAATAAATATATTGTTGTTATTTTAAATTTTTATTGTTATAATTCTTAGAAACAATGTTGATATAAAAATTATAAATTATATAGTATACTATATCAAGGGACTATTTTGCAATTTTTAAAAATTTAAGGACAATTTTTTATTTTAAAAAATTATGTAAAACAAATTTCGATATTAACTGATACCAATATAATGCCATATCAAAACTAAATTTAACCCTAATACCGGTACGATATTTATAATATTACAGAGCCTACAATGAAAGAATTTATTCAATTATAAACTTTTTCAATATAGTTTAAAGTTTTTTATTAATAAAACTCTTAATAATTTATATAAATTACGAACTTTAATTAAATAAATTATCGGCCTAGAATCAAGTAATTACCATTTGCAAGCCTAACACTACGACAGGAATTTTATTTTGTACATTTTATAAATATGGATTCTTCTTAATGGACTTAATATAGCGATTTTCTATTCCCACTTTTCAGAACCGGTCATCCTCATATTCCATTATTCTCAAAATTTAAATACACAAACTTAAAAAACATAAAAACTTTATTTTGTATATAGACACCCAATTTTCCAAGAACATAAAAAGCATGAACTAATAAGAAAAAAGAGGCACAAATAATAAGCCATCAGTGGAACAATTTTCTCTCAGGGGCATTCTCTTATAAGTGAATATAAACAAGCTCTGTACACTCCGCTGTTATCATCTTCTTCTTTATGGAAGGAAACTATTCTATCACTTTACATAACCAGACTGAAAATAAGTGAAAATGGTGATATGATATTTACAAAGTTGCTTCCCATGTACAAATTCCACCTATATCACCACGATTCACCTATATAGTAAATCAATGTCCCACTTAAATGGTGGAAGTCCAAGGGAGTTCGTATTTTCTTAAGTGTAAAATGACCAAAAAGAACCTCACCCTGTTGGAAATGCAAGAGTTCTCATGGCCGGAAAATTCTGATAGCTTTTGTTACTTGCAGCCGGCAAAATGGGCACCTGGAAACAGCAGATGAACATCTCCGACAAAGGACATGGCCGCAAGGAATGATGGTCATATCAACTTCATTGCTCAAACAGACCCTACAGATCCATGCTGCTTTTGCGGTTTCCGCTTCTTTTTCTGCCATATTGGTCTTTTCCTACAGATGCATAACGCAATCATCTTAGGACAATCAATCTCTTTCTGCCTGGTATCATTCTCTCAAAATAAATCATGCCTCAACTGGATAAATTCATTTATTTTACACTATTCTTCTGGTCATGCCTTTTCCTCGTTACTGTTTCAATTGCTGTCAAATTTCTTCCTTTCATATGGAAACAAACTTTAGCCTCCTGATCTATAGTTTAATCCACTAAGCTATATACTCTCACTCATACGACAACAAAAGCAGTGCAGTAACTTCAGGTTTGCATTTGTGCAAATGTTTTTGTTCTTCAGCACATGTTGCTTGAACTGTTCTTTAATCCCCTAGGCAATGCTCACATGTGACAAAGTGTTTCAGACTTCTCTATAAAATGGTATAATAGTGCTGGATGGTCTAACCATTTAAACAGTATTTATGAAGTATGGCTAAACTATCATTCCACATCATAATGAACTTTTATTTGAACAACTAAGAAAGTTACAAAATTAGGGGCAACAAACCTGCTCAAGCAAAAGCGCTGCCTGAGATTCTTTAACTTGCTCTTGCAGAGATACAGTCCTTTGCAGAAGAGTTTGTTTCTCCACATCCATGTTAATCCCTGCTGCAGATAGCATCTCACGAACTGCTTGAACTAGTTCTTCAGCTGATACCCGACCATACTGAAGCTCTCTAGTTGCCTGCAGCGGGCAATAAAAAGGTCCACTCAGTTAAGGTCTTTATATTTGAAAATTTTGCCTATTAAGACGCGGCACGTGATACGCTGAAACTGTTTTAAGGAATCCTAACCCCAGCAAGCTACAGTAAAACCTTTGAGATCACAAAAAGTTTGAGAGAAAGAAAGAGAAGTGGAGCACCCAACGTAACACTATACACAACAGTGAGGGGATAAACAAGTCTGAAACTATGTCAAATGACTTCATTTTCATTAAAATGTTTTAAGGTCCACACCTGAGAAGACTTTGTTCTTCCCTTCCTAGAAGTTTCTGCCATATTCCTCGTATCAACTGCTTTATGGCTACAATCTGATGAATCAGCCAAGTAAGACTCATTTCCCACCGAAATGCTTTTAAATGAGAAGACTTGTGAAGATAGAAGAGGCTCTATCACTCCGGGGGTAGTTTCAACCTTGAACCTATAGAGTGCCTGGCCAGCTGATGGTCTAACATCCTCTGGAACTTTGCCATATCTCAACCTGTCTCCACTTTGAGTCCGCCAAGCAACAATTTCTCCACTATAAAAGGGTCTTAAAGGGTGAAGTTGCACCTGAAGAGCATCTGGAGACAATATTTCCTTGCCTACTAGATTATTGCTAGTGGGTTCACTTTCTTTCCTGTACAAACCAAGTTTCAGGGTGCTTAAAGCTGCAGTTTCTGAGCCTTGAGGACACAAAAAAAGGGATCCTAAAGGCAATGGGACAGGGGATCCTATAACCTGGCTAACAACAATTGCAACAACATCAACAACAGAAATAAAGTTAGGTGGTTCAGCAACCAAAATAAGGGTCTTTGATCGGTTCACAAAGTAGAGATTCCGATATCTAGATCCATCTTCCCACCCAGGAACAACAGAATCCTTGGAAACAGATGTGATGTCCAGAGATTTGTGATGGAGCATAAAACGAGTACGGATAAATCGAACAAACTGAATCTTCTCTGCCATAAATTCTAATGAATTTTTTACGGCTTCAAAAGGTACACTGTCATTTAGGGGTGTAAAACGTTCAATGCTTTTTAGAAGATTGCACACAGCATCCTGAAATGATTTGCTCGCAAGCTTCTCCCGGACAAGTGCTAATGGCACGGGCCCAATTGATTCCATTGTTAACAGATTTTCTTCTTCAGCAAGTTCCTTCATACAAAAAGCAGATTTCATAAATGAAGACAAAGTTTGACAATGGGGACACAAACAATTAGTTGGCAAATGCAAAAAAAAAATTACCAAGGTTTTCTTACCTCTATGACAACATCGGATAGCTTTCTGATTTCTAAAAAGGCACATATTCTCTCAGGAAGATCCGGGTGAACAAATCTTAACTTGGAAGTGTCAATGCATTTTATGTATCTTGAGCCATATGAATCAATATATACACATGATTTTGCATAAAGAAGTCTGCAACCATCATCTGGGACAATTGCATCTGATTTCCACTTGAACTCATCAGATATGTTTGCTTCAGTAGTCGTATCACAAAGGAAATACAAAATTTCCATCACAGCACGGAGTTCATTTGGATTCAAACGCTTATACCCACATGCATCTTTGATATTTGATAGTATGTTTTTTGCAGCAGAAACTGAAAGCACATCTTGAAGCCCCAACTCCTTTAGAATTTTTACATAGGGTAGGTAAAGTGTAGGTAGCTCAAATGCAAAAGGTGACAGGTTAATTGTTAGACGTGCAAAAAGAGAACTAGCAGTCATTAAGCGTGTTCCATTTGCAGCAGGCAAGAATGCCACCTTTTGCAACTCTTTGACATCTGCACAACAAAAATGAATCAGAAAAGATAATGAGTCAACAATCTGATTAACCTTTGGAAACAGGAATCGGAAATCAACCACTTCAGCCAGCCACTTGCAGTTTTAAACCTTCAGTAAGATTAAAGCTTAATCAATAAAATAGGAGTTGTCAACATGAATAGTACAAAAGGGACAGGATAGCATGTTTTCTAGACTTCCTACTTATGCATCAATCTTGTCACTTGAATCTTTTCTATTTTGGTTCTCTTAACTATTAGAAATACCACAATGAAGTCAGGCTGCTAATCCCATCAACATAGTCCATGTTATTTCCCAATCACCTAACTTATTATATTTCTCTTAACTATTAGAAATACCCTTCTAACGAATTCCTAATGTATCTGAAGAGGACCACAAATACACTAAGATGAATAAATTATTAGTATGGATTTCCACCACTCCCAGGCATCAAACTGACAGACACACTAACCTGAACAACCTAGGTTAGGAAGAAGAAGAGGGATCGGGGGCAAGAGAAGGTGGTGGTCAGAAATGACAGGACTTCTCGCTAAGCATGTGATCAGGTACAATAGATAGAGCAGATGGTTAGATATGCAAAATGAAATTTTTATTCTGTTCCTTGCTATTTGCATGGATGGAAAAGTAGACAATGCTCAAGCACATGATTTCTCATGGAAATATGCATTTAATAACATTCAGAAGTACAAACATGCTCTTTCTATGGAAAAGGATTCATTAAAATAATAATAGAACAGGAAACTAACTCAAGTAGAGGGACGGAAACAAATCAGAAAGCTACCTGAAGAAGATAGAGAACCCCAAGCCTTATCCAGGTACTTCAACACTTCACAAGAAGCTTCATCAACAGTAATTATGCCTGATACAGTTGGCCAGTGAGCAAGAGTATCTTCACCACCATTTCTTCCTATAACCTGAGTTACCTTATTGTCAGTCAAATACTCAGAAATTTAACAGAAGAAAATAAGAAAGAAGAGGTACCTGCAAATGCTTTAGGACTGTAGCAAAAGCTGGAGGACTCCTTAGGTGGAGAGCTCCCCATGAGTATTCAGGAGGAACAACATTTGCCTTGGAGAGAATAGGAGAAGAACTCCAAGCCAAAGGCCAGTCCTTCAACAGAAGAGCATCATTATACGAAGTAAGCACTCTCTTCCCAGCAATGTTTGGAAATCCTAGTTCAGCAGGTACACAAGCAATCTTGCCAAGGAGATTACAGAAGCTATTTCCATAAAGAACAGCAAAGTTGGAAAAGACAGCTTCGACAACAGATCCAGCTAATGCCCATATTTCCATAGAAACCTCACCATGAGATTGATTTAAGTCTACCTCAAAATCATCCAAATTCTTAGTACATTTCATGCTTTCACTCCCAAGAGACTCAACTTTTTTGGCACACTCAAGTATTATATCAGATTCAGCTGCAGTATGAAGACCCACCTTCCTCAAAATGCGAAGCCATCCGTCCGTAGTAAACCTTTCTCCAGGAAATTTCTGCCTCTCGTTAGAGAACACTGATGTCAATAAAGCATCATTGGGATCCAGCAGATCCTTGGGCCTGAAGAGATCTGTCGAAAATTCATCTGCATTTCTCACAAACTTAGTCTCCTTTAAAACTTCCAATAAAGAAGAATCTGACTGGAGATCTTGCCAATTCATGTAAAGATAAAATAATATATCATCCTGCTCAGATTGAGGTTTGTTTTCAAATCCAGGCAAGCCAAACCTTATCAAAATTTGTTGGTCCTTCAATTCAGGAACCCCAAGGGCCCGAAAAAATGAGCATTCAGCTGAATCAGTTGAATAAGAAAGGCAATGCGCGTCACATGGCTTCAGAAATGAGTTTGAAGATATCATACATTGATCTTGTCCATGCAATGTGGTGAAGGATCCAACAGCAGTTTTATATATTGGCAAAGATCGCAATGCTTCAACCTCTTGATCCCCATAATTATAGCCATTACGAAAGAAATCATTAGCAAGAAGTTTAAAAAGTTTATCTCTATCAGAATCTGAGAATGCCACAAATTCATGGAAGTAGCCAGCTGATTTAGCTGCAACAAGCTTGGAAGTAATAATCTGCCCTAACGAATGACCAGGTGCAGGGAGACAATCACACGAGGCAGCACATTCAACAAAAGCAGCATCAAAAATAGGAATATTCAACTGGTTCAAAAGGGGAAATAGCCAAGGGTGTACTTTTTTGGTAACATCAAAAGCCGAATTGTAGGACTGAGTTGATTCATATTCAGGAATATGATCCACAGACCCTGCAGCCATATCAGTTCCTGTACCGTCATAGATCACAGCACTATTTCCAGAGACTGGGCGTGTAAGATAGGGAGGAAAAAAAACTAGATGACGCTCCTTCACACGGCATAGTACAGGCCTGCCAAGAAAGGCAGGAATCAGGGGCCAATCAGAAAATAGAATAATATCTTCTGATGGGCTATTGAAGCATTTCCAGAACAACCTGATCCATTCATGGGAAGGACCCCCTTCACCTCCAGAAACTGAAGAGTTCACCCAAGAAAACCAAGGAGCCATATTTGATCCCATTACATGATTTACCCAATTTGCATGAAAAAGAAACTTTATGTGATGAGCCATCAAGTGAAGAGAAAAACTTTTTAGTTCTAATGCTCTTTGTACTGCAGATCTTGAAAAAGTATCAGACAGAGTGGATCTTTCTAATACTTTTGAATGGATAAACTTTGCAGCTAATTGTTTCATCAGGGCCTGCTGATCCTTATTCCCAAGCCATAGTTCAGTAGTCCCCAACCGAGCTAAATGATTAGTTGCAGTTGGGCATGGCAAGCCTTTAAGCTCAGCAGCTATCCACATGACCTCTGGGTCCCCATTTCTGAAGTTGCTAGTGCTGCTATCTAAAGTGGTGCTTCTATGATTTAATGGTCCTCCAGCCCTACCAATATCTTCAACAACCCCCCTGCCAAAATCAAATAAAGCTTTCCCCAAACTTGTCATCATCTCAAGGGCATCTCCACTAGCTGCATTTTGAAGAGGGGAACCATGAAGAGTCTGCACATTTCGAAAAGACGTTGTAGAACTTCTGCCTAGTTCATCAGCTGCTCTAGCAAAATTCCCCGAGTTACTGATGCCCCCTGACATGGGATTTTCATGGAAACTAGATGAACCAGGAAAGTCAATATCAGACAAACAGTATTCAAGAACATCCACGTAGGTCTCAACCGATCTAAGAGCAATTGAATTTGATGAAACACATAGAAGGTCCCGAACCATTTTAGGTTTAATCTCCCTGACTGCCACCCCCACTGCTTGAATTTCACTCACCAACTCCCATGGCACAGAAAACACTGGGTAATGCTCCTTCACAAAGCCACACACTGTAGCAGGAAGCAGATTATCGCCCACACCATTTCCAGGTTGAGAAAGAAACATACCCTCTTGAGACTTAACCAAACTTCCAGAGTATAGCTGCCACACTGGCAGATCAGAAACGCGGATATAAAAGGGCCTTATTACCTTTTCAATCAGGCATTCCCAATCAGCTTTAAGAACCTCCACTGGGAATAAATTATCACCATCTGTTGTTGGGTTAATCGGCAATTGCCCAATAGATCTTGGCCAGAAGGAATAAATAAGCTCACCAAATGACTTCAAAGATACAGCAATTGCATGACTCCTACTTGATTCAATAGAACCTGAAGGTTCCCTCGTCAATTTATGCATTTCCACCACCAGCTCAACATAGGAATCACAAACACAAGACATAAGCTCCCTGTTCCACGCTTCAATCAAGTGATCTTTAGGATCAGGCTGCAGTTCTGCAAGAGACCTCATATCCTGGCACTTAAAGAGAGAACGACTACCATTGTGACGCACAAGGAAACAACCAAGGATAGTGACTGGCAGAGGTAGAATTCCAGACAAAGGAAGAGGGGATAATACAGAACTTTTTGCATGCACAGCAGGAAGGCCATCCCGTGATAAATGTGCAGCAACACCAGCAACAGGTGTCAAGTTGTAAGCAAGATATCGCCTAGGTAAAGAATCACATTCAGAAAACAAGATTCAGACAAAAATACAATTAGCCTATCCAAACCCTTCAAGAAAATAAAAACAGCTATATAAAGGGTGAAAAGAAATTTTCAAATATGAAATTTAACATTTAACCAAAAAAAATATATCTCATTCCAATCAAAATTAATTTAAAAAAAGAAGCAAATCAATCTGCAAGGGTTTAATTGTACCAATTATGACTGACACATGCTATGTGTTGTGGACGCATTCTTGGGCAAAACGTATGAAAGAAAGAAACATTAATTTGGATTTTTATCGATTTGTTAGATAGTTGGTGTTTTATGGTTATCTCCTTATTAGGATAATAATACGGTAGGAATCCTATTATTGATAGGATAATAATAAGGTAGGTAGGAATCCTATTATTGATAGGATAATAATAAGGTAGGATTATCGAAAGTAGGAAACATGCTTAGAGTAGGAATTCTATTATTGTAAGGAGACTTGCCTATTTAAAGGCAATCGGAATTAATAAAGAGCAAGTCAAGATTTATTCAAATAAGAGATCAGAGTTCTCTCTATCGAACTCTAAGGTGTCAGCCTCCCTTTGAAGAGCTGAAATTCTATTCAAGATAGGTCGACCAAAAAAACAGTATACTCGCCATGTGACTTGATCCCAAACACGGGACCATAACAGGAAGCTAAAAGTAGATATGTTCCCAGTCATGGTATCAAGTTATTCTACTAACACATTCCTTAATTCTTGACTTTGTGAAAAAGATATTTCAACAAAAAGGGTAGATAAAACAATTTTTATTGCAAATCATGTCTTTCAATACTAGTTTTCATAAGGTTATTAATGACATGGCACAATGATTATAAACTTCATACCCCCGGTATACAATGTATACCGCCAACCGCCAACCCACCAGTTAAATTTTATGACAAAACAGAAATATATAAGTCAAATGCATCACATGGTTTGAAGAGAGAGGTCACGACTCAAACTAGATGTCTATTTACTATAAGTAAAAGCCTTTTGATCTCAAAAATCTAATTTTGAATTGAAATATTCTTACCTGAACAGAATGTAGCTCTTCAATTTCAACCGTGCTGCTTTTGGATGACTTGGAACGGGAAAGTTCTTCACCGAACTGTGCAATTGAAAGTAAGTCCTTAAGTGAAAAGGCCCCCTTGATGGTGAGATTTGTGAGCTTCTCCATGGAATCATCTCTTACTCCCTCTCTTAATATTAAATTTTCAGGCTCGAGTTTACGGGAAAGCTGATTTATAAAGCCCTTCTCTTCAGATGATTTACGAGCATCTGCAACCGGCAGATGCAGATACCTGTTTTCTTTTTCTGCTGCACATTTCTCCCAATCAGGGAATGACTCCTCAGTCCCATGACTTTCATGTGACATCCCACCATCTCTGTCTTTTCCAGGACGCAGGATAGTGCACACATTTTTCTCAACATCTGTGTCAAACAAAACTTTATCCTGGGAAGGAACTCCCTCATCAACGCAGATGTCCTTAATGACATGGTTAGTATTCTCTTCATAACAAACCTTCAACTCTGGCAATTCATGTTCAATAACTCGTTTGTCCATTTGTAGACCTGAGTCCTTCCCAAATGACTGTAATTCAGAAGAAGGATGAATAGTTGGCATTGGTGCCACAAAATCTCTGATCACTTTTTCATCATCCACCAAATTATTCTATCTCATGGAATATTTAATCTTTGAGTCTCTCCAAGCATTTTTGTCATTCAAGACAGATTGTAACTGATCAACCTCACTTTGCTTATCCTTGAAATTGCAAATGATTCCATCCTGATTCTCCTTCACAATCCCATTTTGAGGTTCAAGTTTTCTGGATTGAGGACCATTTCATTGCATTCAATAGGTTTAGACCCAGGCCTCTGGCCCATAGTTCCATGGGAAAAAAACTGTTCACTATCTGCAAGATGCATCATTCACAATATGTAAACCGCAAAAAACCTTAGTTCCAATTTTGAAACTTGCATCTTGAAAGCATGAAAAGATCTATTTCCCTACAACAATTTAAGAAAATGAATAAAACCAAAAAAGTTAGTTATGAGGTTCTTCATAATCAATTTCCCTGCCATCTTAAGCAACATGTCCTGCAAGTTTTAGTTAATTGAAAAATGAACAAAACTTCTGCATACGAACTTGACCAGCTTAAGGCTCTAACATCAACAACATATAAGACACCAAGGATGATACCACCAAAGAGGCCATAGTCACCGGGACTATCCAAAGTATCAACAATGTATAAAACACCAAAGATGATACTAACAAAGAGGCTATAGTCACTGGAATCCAAAGGTTCAACAATGCCCAAATTTACAGGAGTGATAACTTCAGGTACCAAAGATGAACCAGGTATCCAGTAAAAATTGAATAATAGAAACAATACTACCATCACATTCCTTACCAAATTTCATGTTTCACATTCAAATGTCAAAGGATGGAGGAAAACTCTGGACTCTTTTCTATCTTGATAATATCTTTATACATACCACTTTGACATTTGTCTATTAAAGAGACATCAATGATCACCAATGAAGCCACTCTAGGGAAAAATAAAATAATAACAAGACAAAATCAGCAGAATAGAAACAAATCCAGATGAAAAATGTCAGATTTTATTTCAATTGATCCTGTACACAACTATAAACAGATTTATACAGCTATCTGAAATGTATTTGTACAGCTATCTGTATCAAGGCATTGGTAAATGAGAGACAATTCGGCAAATCAGCGACCATAGAGTTTAATTTAAAGAAGAGAACAAGTGAAGAAGACCTATAATTGACAAAGAATAAAATGAGTCTGAATCGTATGCTTACATTAGCAAGTCGATTAGGAACTGATACAAAATCTAAAATATGCCCAAGCATATTTCAGGGTCAAGAACTAAAAGTTGAGCAAAGAGAATTAAATCACAAATCTAATAATATCTCAATGAGTATCGTCAGTGTCTTTCCCATACAGAAGTAAACAGCAAGAACAAGTTATCGATAGTATAAATTAACATTTTAAGGCAGTGGAGAGAACTAATGAGCATAACTCAAGCTATTATCCTTACTTCTTAGCTCAAAAACCCATCAATATTTGTCAACATGGACCGGTTAATAGATCTCAAAGATAATGACAAGATAATCTTCCGAAAAAGAAAAACAAGGTTCTCTGAGGCTGATACTTTCGGGTAACGATGTGATTCTTAAATCTGTCTTCTATCAAAGCAAAAGGACAAGAACAAATATTGAACTTTTGGGGAAGTTTACAAGTATTTCTAAGACGAAAAAAATTACTATTATTTTAAGAGATCAAGAACGCAGCTCCTATGGGCACTCCTCTTATAACCAGACCAGCTCCTTTCTGTCTGGTAGCTCCTGATTGGATCTCATCCATCATCATTACAATTAAAAACCAAAAATCAAGAAGTAAATTGAGAAACTCCCAGATGGGTTCCTCACTTAAATCCCATTGGGAGACTAAATGACAGGCAATGAATGATGTGAACCAGATTCCAAGAAGCACCGACACTGAAAAGCCGGAACCAGAACTAGAAATTGAAAAGAGCAAAAAAAAAAAAAAATCATAAAAATAGATAATGCAATACCTCTCTGTTCAGCCAGAAGAAGACAGCAAACTTCTTCCCCTTATCTTCTTTTCAGGCACCGGAATCAAAAAGCTCTGTGTCCTAAACGTGAGTGACAACAAAGAAAATGATTAGAACCAACACGCCCAACCTCATACATATGCAAAAAGAAGAGGAAACAATAAACCCACAACAACAACAGAAGGTTTTTAGATCAACCCCGTGAAAAGTAGCACTTGGCATAAGGAAAACAAGTAGAAAAAAAGGGCGGAAGAGAGAAGCAAAAACCTTGATGAAAAAAGTTGAGGAAGAGAGGAACAGAAGAAAGAAATGAGACAGAATAAAGAAACGGAAATCTGTCTCTGTAATTAATGCCCACGCAACCTATGAGCAGTTAACGCCTCTCTCTATCAAAACCCCACCACATTAAATTGGCCTCAGCTTTTGCATTAATTTTCTTTAGCATTTCCCAACTAAACAGCCCCAAACCAGAAAAGGAAAGGCTGAGCTTCAAACTTTGCACGGCAGGGCCAAAATAAATGGAAATGGATTCTACTTCTACCGTAGTCATCACCTTTGAGTTAAGTAGAACGAAGCAGCGAAGATAGGTAGGTAGAAGTTAAGAAAAAACAGGGATAAATTTTATTAACTTTACACTTCGAGAGTTTGAGTTAGTTATTGTTGTTGCGGTTTTTTAAACCTGCGAAAAGAAAGAAACACAATATTAAAGGTATGTTTGGTTGGATGTTAATTAATGAAATGGAATGTAATACAATGGAAGGGAATGGAAGGGTTTATAATAAAATGGAATGTAATATAGTAAAAAGTTGTTTGGGAAGGATAGAAGGGTTCATAATGTAATTTAGTAAAATATTTTTTGAAAGATGGATGGAATGGAATGTAATGTATAATAAATGACTTTTATACACTTTATATTAAAATGATTGTTGTAAAAAGGTTTATTATTTTATTATTAATTATATAAAAATATTAGTATTAATTAGTTAATATATTTTATTTTATTTTATTTTATGTGATTTATATTAAAAATAATTTATTTATATAAAAATATATATAACAATTAAAGATTTTTTTTTACATATTTTCTATTTTCATTAATAATTTTTTATTAAATTTATTATTAATTATATACAATTTATTATTAATTGTATAAAATATTATTATTAATTATTTAATATATTTTATTTTATTCTATTATATTCTAGGTGATTTATATATAAAAATAATTTATTTTTATTTTCATTTATATAGAAATATATACAAACAATTAAAGA